>JAGDYQ010000223.1:821524-1406879 GCA_021962125.1 Bulinus truncatus
TCCACAAGTAGGGGGCGTAATGTTCACCAGTTTTGTATTGGCGGGAGTAGAACTAGTATACAATTTGGCGGGACTAAAACTAGTATACAATTTGGCGGGACTAAAACTAGTATACAATTTGGCGGGATTATATCTAGTAAACAATAGTGACCTGAATAGAAATTCTGAGTAAAAGAAAAACATATATTTCTTTGGAAGGAAATCTTTGTTAGGTTTTATTTAACTTTTAGTTTTTGTTTCTACGTTAACTACAAATACATTAGCTACAACTACATTCGTTACAATTACATTCACTACAACTACATTAACTACAACTACATTCGTTACAATTACATTCGTTACAACTACAATCACTACAACTACATTCGTTACAACTACAATCACTACAACTACATTCGTTACAACTACATTCGTTACAACTACAATCACTACAACTACATTAACTACAACTACATTCGTTACAGCTACACTCGTTACAAAAAAATTCGCTACAACTACAATCGTTACAACTACATTCGTTACAACTACATAAACTAGAAATACATCTGTTGCAACTACATTCGTTACAACTACATTCGTTAGAACGACATTCACTACAACAACAATAGCTGCAACTAGGCCTATATTAACAACAACTACCTTAAGTATAAAGTACATTCGTTACAACCACATTCGTTATAACCAGTGCTCGATTTACCGCCGGGGATGCCGGGGATATCCCCGGCACTGAGAACTGTCATCCCCGGCTCTGCTTTAGCTAATGGCATCCCTGCCGGGGATGACATTTATCCCCGGCTCTGCAGAAAATTTTGTTCATCCCCAGCACTGATTTTTTTCTTAAGTCGAGAGAGCACTGGTAAATATTTCCGTTTAACTTCAAAATTTGGTACTGCGCTTCAATTTACCGAATCAATAGAAAGAAACGTACATTAAGAGATTGAAGTATTTCTTTGTAATCTTTAGTTCTAATTTTATGTTCACTTTTAATTCGTCGCTCATAAGGCGCAAGTTATCAATCGAAAAATTTTATTTTACATAGAAATCCAGACAAAGATTTAAAGTAAATGTTTTTATTTTATAATTTTAAATTAAATAAGATGTCTAAAGAGCCTCCTTATTAAAAAAGTTCAAACGCTAATCCAAACAAAGTTGTCTTTTACAAACAAACAACTGTATTTCAAGGAGAGAAATCTCAAAAAGATGATCTTCATACTATATCTACTACTGTGTGTAAGTCATATTTTACAGTATATCCGTATTAATATTTGTTACTACAAGTTTAGATTAGAAGTTTAATTTTAAGTTGAAATCAAAATACCTAAGTAGTTGGATGTATTGATAAAATAATGCTTTATTCTGCACGCACTATATTTATGTTTAGTGGTAACACTGGAGTAAAACCATTTCCTCGTAAACAGTGTAATATAAGTTTTCAAGACTGATTCACAACTACAAGATACGTCACATGTTATAAAATTAAATCAAACAGTGTAATCTAAAATGATTTTTCTCTTGACGATGCTGAATTGCTGATATTAATACACTGACACAATGTGGATCTAGGAATTGGTCCAAGGGCAGGCCAGTATATAGGCCAGGGGATAGTAGGCTGTAGGGGCGTATATCGTTTTTTCCCGGCCTACCCCTAGAACCGCGCCAGCTCTGGCAGCCATTCATTGCAATTCACACTGTGTCGTTTTCATTTTTAGGCCCGGGGACTCCTATATTGTTTCAACAATTTTATAAACAAATCTAACAAAAATAGTTGAAGAGCGAGGCTGCATTATTGTCGATGTACCAAGTGATGATAACTGTTTTTTTACGTCACAATTCATTAGATGTCGAAATCATCAAACTTTTGCTGTTTATTAAAATGAATGGTCCACCACTTCAATATTTTGATGCAAAGTTGTATGCCACAATGTGGTTAACAGATGGAGGGCATTCTGTCAGCAATGTAGGCTACCTTCTGGCAAACCAACAAAATAATTAGTTATGGAACAACGTCATAATTTGTTTAAATAATTGAAATAATTATGAGTAATAGAATATTTTATTTCAACAAACAGAGAATAAATGAAAAATTTCCATTTTTTTGTTTAAAATAAATTCATTTCTTGTCCTATTAGGCCTAATGTGCAGCTTCAAATTTGTTTGAACCAACGTGAACTATGTTAATTAAGACATATGTTTTCCCCAATTATTTTTTTATTATTGTTGTTGGTTTTGTCTATGAAAATAAATTAGTTACTTGGGTTGTAAATTGAAGATCCTCAAAAAAATTGATGGCATCTCGCCGCCGCTGGGGATGACATTTAGCCCCGGCTCTGCAGAATTTTTTTTTTTAATCCCCGGCCCCGGGATTTTTCTTAAATCAAGTACTGGTGATAACTACAAAACTAAAACTACATTAACTACAAATACATTCGTTACAAATACATTCGTTACAACTACATTCGTTACAACTAAATTCGTTACAACTACATTAACTACAAATACATTCGTTACAACTACATTCGTTACAACTAAATTCGTTACAACTACATTAACTACAAATACATTCGTTACAAATACATTCGTTACAACTACATTCGTTACAACTACATTCGTTACAACTACATTAACTACAAATACATTCGTTACAACTACATTCGTTACAACTAAATTCGTTACAACTACATTAACTACAAATACATTCGTTACAACTACATTCGTTACAACTAAATTCGTTACAACTAAATTCGTTACAACTACATTAACTACAAATACATTCGTTACAACTACATTCGTTACAACTAAATTCGTTACAACTACATTAACTACAAATACATTCGTTACAACTACATTCGTTACAACTAAATTCGTTACAACTACATTAACTACAAATACATTCGTTACAACTACATTCGTTACAACTAAATTCGTTACAACTACATTAACTACAAATACATTCGTTACAAATACATTCGTTACAACTACATTCGTTACAACTAAATTCGTTACAACTACATTAACTACAAATACATTCGTTACAACTACATTCGTTACAACTAAATTCGTTACAACTACATTAACTACAAATACATTCGTTACAAATACATTCGTTACAACTACATTCGTTACAACTACATTCGTTACAACTAAATTCGTTACAACTACATTAACTACAAATACATTCGTTACAACTACATTCGTTACAACTAAATTCGTTACAACTACATTAACTACAAATACATTCGTTACAACTACAGTCGTTACAACTAAATTCGTTACAAGTACACTCGTTACAACTAAATTCGTTACAACTACATTAACTACAAATACATTCGTTGCAACTGCATTCGTTACAACTAAATTCGTTACAACTAAATTCGTTACAAATACATTAATTACAAATATATTCGTTACAATTATTTCAATCTTCATAGAAAGTCACGATGTGTGGTAAAATATTAAATTAATTAAATAAAAAAAAAAAAATTAAATATTAAGCTGAGTTATATATTCGTACGATGAAATGTACAATTCATATGATGTCGAATCCACGGGATATTAAGGGAATCTATGGTTAACATATTACCCTTTTTTAAAAAAAATAACGACTAGTGCACACACGTTTGTTTAAACTGAGGGAGGGGGGGGCCTCACCAGGCCCTACGGTACAGGGGCTCTGCAGCAGACCAATATCAGCTATTTAGAAATTCATCACATCACCGTTATAAACCGTACTATTACCTAATTTAAATAACAAGATTCATCAAGATTTAGTTATAAAGTGGACAATGGCTTAAAAGGTTTATGAAAATTCCGTTATAAATTAATCAACGACCCACACATGTTTACAATCAAGTAAAGAAATTCTCAATATTAAAAAAAAATATGAAACTGTTTCAGCTCAACCAATTATTTGAAAGAGTTAAGATATACTCAGTAGTAGAACTCTATTAGGATAATTTAGCTAAACACAATTATGTGATAAAGTCAACAATGTCCCAGTCAAAATTTAATTTAGCCCAAAAACTTCAGGTGAAGTAAAACATCTTTTAAATATTATTATTCACCTTTAGACGTCTTCAACGTTCGTTTGTAATAAATGCATTGATTGGTCGTCATTCATAGGACGTCTCCAACTTTCATTTGTAATACATAATATGATTGGTCGTCACTCATCGGACGTCTTTCACTTTCAAATTGTAATACATGAGATGATTGGTCGTTATCCAGCAAAGTCAAAATGTGTAACAAAGAATTCAAAGAAATCTGGATAATAAAGTTTGAAGTAAAATATAGTACACATCAATCACCCATGGCAATAAAATTGTTTATAAGTTTGTCGCATTTAAGAATTCATATGAAGAAGTAGCTAACAAGGTTGGAATGGATGCCCAAGTGGTGAAGCAATATGAGAAAAATTTCTGTCGCCCGACTTCTAACAGAGTTGTACTGCCAACCCCACAACCCACCCCACAACCCTCCCCACAATTCAATACTGATTGCGTAACGAATTCAAATAAATCATTATTGGTTGTCTTCCTGATCAATTATACGAATACTTTTATATGAAATTATTAAATTAAATATTATTATATTAATATGAAATAAACTAGTAAATGAATTGGAGTGAAAGTTAATTTCGCGACATAGCCTATCAGTGTCAAAGCCTGGTTGCTAGGTGCAAATCAAATATTAGTAATTAAGTTGAATAGACTACAAGAGTGTGTTTTTGACTTGATTGATTAATCGAAGATTGCATTGTGGTTGACTTTAGTGTAACTAAATAAATGTTCTTCATTACGTGTACTTTTATCTTGGTCAGTATTGACAGATCGACTTTGAAAAATAGAACTCTTTACTTTGATGAATTTCTAGCTCTGTTTAACTTATAAACAATGTATACACATTTATTGTCAGTTAATGTGTATTAGAGTATAATTAATTCACACTATCAATGGTTTTAGCTATGCATATGTACCAAATTTGTTTCTGTCCAGCGCGTACCAAACTCTTCGCGTACCAAACTCTTCGCGTACCACACTTTAGTAAACAGTGATGTAATTAAATGCTCCTTTCGTTCAGTGTCGCTGGTATTTGAAAAAAAACAACTTTGCCGCATCAGATAAGCTTACCAAATTCTGAAATGATAGTCGTAAACTAGACTTTTTTTTTACCTTTGTTACATAAGAAATCGACCTACAACAAGAAAATGAATAGACTCAGACTGATAAGTGTAACGTAAGCTAGTTATAAAATCCAGGTAATCTTCCAAAAATTCATTAAGGGATGATTTGGAGTAGTTTTCATGTCCAGCTATATCGTCTGCATGTTATCCGTTGTAGTGTTGTTTTCGTTGACGAAAACTAAAACTAAAACCTTCGTTGACGAAAATGTTGACTTTTCGTCAACGAGAACTAAAACTAAAACTAAAATTAACAGCAAGACTAAAACTAGACGAAAACTGAAATTATTACAGAAAAAACGAAATAAAAACTTAAACTAAAATATAGTGTTGCTTTCGTTCACGAAAACTAAAACCTTCGTTAACGAAAATGTTGACTTTTCGTCAACGAGAACTAAAACTAAAACTAAAAATAGAAGCAAGACTAAAACAAGACGAAAACTAAAATTATTACAGAAAAAGCGAAATAAAAACTGAAACTAAAATATGACCTGGGACTAAAACAACACTAATCCGTTGTTCAGTTCCATCTCCCATTATACATCGTACCCCCTAATAAATTAAATATTAACTTCATTACATGTCAAAGCGTAATTGATTGATTGTATTTCACTCAACGTAAAATGTGTTTACATTAGCTGATTGGTCGCAATAAAATTCTTAAAATTTAGTTTGGCGCACGCGCTTATATTTTTAGTAATAACATTTTATATAAATATTTGTATGATATAATATGATATTTTTTTTAATTCTCAAATACAAACGCGAGTTATGAAACTCAAAGTTTCATAGAAAATAGGTTCCGTACAATGTAAAATGCTGATAACTTCTCATAGTTAATTCTAATGAATGGCGTCATCAAAATAGTCTAAAAAATAATTATAAAAATTTCTGACTTGTCATAATTACCTTTTTAAAAGTTGAACTCCTTTAGAATCTCACCTTCCAATATTCAGATGTTATATTTTAAAAAGATGATTTTGGAATTGAAAATGGAGCGATTAGTTTTCTTTTTTTGCCCTTTAGAATCTAGCGATAACATTTTAGAAGTATTTAGCTGCGCGATTCTATCCCAAATACCATGTGAAGTTATTAGCACGAATACACAACTTCACGTACAGGATGTGAGGATAGCAGTTTTATGTATATCATGTAAACAATGATTTGAACGAGATGGGGGTAGCAGAGCTTGGAACCCGTGTCGTAGCTGAAACCCGGGGCGAAGTTGGAATAAAGGCCGTTGTTGTAACTTAGGCTGACGTTTGTTCATTTCTTCACTTGCCTCATGGTTGCGATGATTTGATTTAATATGTTAACCTTAACTTTAAAAGTTGTTGGTCACCCAGCCGACGTGAAGAGAAACAAAGAATATAGATATATGTGTCAACAGCAGCTGGTGAAAAACATCGCACTTAACTTAATAACATCACTCTAGTCAGGATCAGTGAGCCAAACCAAAGCTGTAAAGTAACTGTCACAAAGACCCCCTTGCTTTATAACAGAATTCTTTGTAAATCTGGGGGCTTACCGCCTCATCGCTGGGGGGAGTGTTGAGCCTACATCTAATACATGAAAGAAAAGTTCAGTACAGCGATTAATGAAAAAAAAAACTACAATGGCGTCAAAGGACGAGTATTGAATGGCGTCACCTGAGGTATACGCTGAGAGGATCCGCAGTGATGTGGAGCAGTTACCTTCACCTACACATATACCATCCCTTATACAGTTCCCCATCGATATACATATTTCACCCCTACACAGGTACCATCCCAGACATAGATATCATCCTATACACAGATACCGTCCTACATACTGATACCATCCCATACACTGATACCATCCCATACACAGATACCATCCCATACACAGATACCGTCCAACATACTGATACCATCCCATACACAGATACCATCCCATACAAAGATACCATCCCATACACAGATACCATCCTATACACATATACCATCCTATACACATATACCATCCTATACACAGATACCTACCTATACACAGATACCGTCCTACATACTGATACCATCCCATACACTAATACCATCCCATACACAGATACCATCCCATACACAGATACCGTCCAACATACTGATACCATCCCATATACAGATACCGTCCTACATACTGATACCATCCCATACACAGATACCATCCTATACACAGATACCGTCCTACATACTGATACCATCCTATACACTGATACCATCCCATATACAGATACCGTCCTGCATACTGATACCATCCCATACACAGATACCATCCTATACACATATACCATCCTATACACATATACCATCCTATACACATATACCATCCTATACACAGATACCTACCTATACACAGATACCGTCCTACATACTGATACCATCCCATACACAGATACCATCCTATACACAGATACCGCCCTACATACTGATACCATCCTGTACACTCATACTATCCCATACACAGATACCATCATAGAAATAGATGACATCTCATAAATAATAAGACCACTCGCCATGCCTAACAAACTGTAAACATTTTTATTATAACAAAAAAGAAACGGGATCGATATTTTGAATTCAAACAAATGTTTAATGCCGAATGAGAAAAAAATCCAAATCAGAAAAAAAAATTTGGTAAAATGAATCAAACAATTTTTATCCGCATACAAGATTTTAAACAAAATAAACAACAACAAAAAAAAAAATAGAACATAAGTTAAAGTCTTTCAAAATTAAAATAAAGCACAAAATAGTATAATTACAGTAAAAAAATAAAATGCCAATATGGCATATAAACTCAACTGCCAACATGGCATATAATTAGCTCACTTTACCTGAGGCTTTGTTTTTAACAAAAGAGTAGCCAGCATAGATTAACATGAACAGAGAGAACAAATCAAGTACAAAATATATGTACACAATTTAAAAGTTATCAGTTAAAACACATAACTAGAGAACGTCGAATATGGAAACATAAAAAAAAAAATTATTAATTTCGATATAAGACAAATAAAAATTTGAAGTGTCGAAAAAATAAAATGTGAAAAGAAAAATGCAAGATAATAAATATTTTTTTTTTTTAAATATATGAAAAACATGATTTAACATTAGAATAGGACAAACTGATAACAGATAAAAAATGATGAGTACACAAATATGTTAAGAGAAAAATAAAATTGAAAATGAAATAAGAAAAAAAATGTAGTATAAATTCAAATATCAAAACGTAAATGATAATGAAATATGTATTGTGACGTTGACTTGATATAAATTGAAATATTTATAAATGATTTAATTAGTTTGAAATCAACTCACGTATCATGATAATTACATCAAGGTATAAATATAAACAAAGAAATACAATAAAAATAAGCATTACAATAAAATATTTTAATTGAAATATCTATTGAAAGACGGCAGTGGATTTCTCTGATATAAAAAACAACAATTCTGGAGTGTAAAGCTTAGCACCAATACATACAATTTCAACTATTAAGCCTTTGAAATTAAAAGGCTGGAATAACAAAAGAAAAATTCAAACTAAAAGCAAGGTTGTCATTTGAAAAAAAGTAAAATAAACATTAAAACTCTAATAAACATTTCAACTGAAAAAATAAACATTTTACGAATAGATTACCGTGAGACTAGCATTGTCTTTATAAACATTCATACACTCATTTGAGTAAAACATAAAAACACAATCAAGCAATCATATAAAGGGTGGGGGGGGAGGGGGAAGGGGAGGAGGGGGGAGGAGGGGGCAGTAAACAAGTTGGCATCACGAAGCAAATGGAGACCAAACTTCGTTTCCTAGTTGGCAGTTGTTTGATATTCGTGGTAACCCACTTCCGCCATTAGATGGTCGTGTATAATAAACAGTTATTTTGTTTCTTTGTTTCTATTTTTTTTTTTTAAATTTGTTTGGGTCATAGTCATTTTTTAGAATAAACACAGAAACACACAGAGAGATGCATAACACATAGCAGTGAGTGTGTTTCTGTGAAGAGCAATTCTTAGGGTCAATAATACAAATTTAAAAATATTATGCTGCCCTAGTCAAAAGGCCTCTGGGAGATTAAACAGTTGGCCTGTTTATAAGGAAGTCTATGTAGTAATTACAGGGGAGATTAAACAGTTGGCCTGTTTATAAGGAAGTCTATGTAGTAATTACAGGGGAGATTAAACAGTTGGCCTGTTTATAAGAAAGTCTATGTAGTAATTACAGGGGAGATTAAACATTTGGCCTGTTTATAAGAAAGTCTATGTAGTAATTACAGGGGAGATTTAACAGTTTGCCTGTTTATAAGGAAGTCTATGTAGTAATTACAAGGGAGCTAGTGCAGATTCAAATGAACGAAAAAGTTATAGATACAGCCATCCCGTGATGAGTGTTGTTAATAAATCCAGGAGATTTACCGCGTTAATCAAAGGATGGATGTATATATAAATATATATAGAGAGAGATAGATAGATATAGATAGAGATAGAGATATATTAACATGTGTCACTTTAAAGCCTAGGAGTTTAAAAGACAAAATATTGCTTAGTCAAATACAAAATCTAACAAATTTATAGGCTACCCTCTGTAAAAAGTGGCATAACTAACGATAGTGGCGTCAGGGAAGGGATCTGGACATGCATTTCGCCATACCGTGCCACAAAATATTGTCAGACAGGTCAACTAGTCCGGTGGAATACAGGGTAAATTTAAACATAAATTCTGTGGGCCCTCATTTGTTTTCATTGGTCACACAAAATCAAATTACAGTGTCAGAAAATACATTAGATCCAGTCCGCCACTGAAGAGAAGGTACTGTAAACCACTTGCAGCTGACGCCAAGTACCACAGCGAATGGTGCCAGAAAATTGAAGCTCCTAATGAATCATATGTTAACTTAAAAGTCTCCGCAAGATCTCATTTTAAAGTAATAGGAGACCGAACTCATATCACCAACGAATTGAGTGAATGTTTAGTGGCTCTACTTTATGGTCTGGGTTGAATTACAGCTCAGACAGGCTAGATAATTAATATATATTACAAAGATATCTAGCTGGCATTTTCGTAATATTGTTTTATAATATATAACGATGGTATATTAAAATTATCATTATAATTAAGTTTATTTCATGATATGATTTAGTAGTTTTAATAGTTCTATTTTTCCTTACCTTATTTTCGGTTCAATTTACCTCTTTACTGCACTTATCTCCCTTTCCTGTTATTTAAGTCATCGGCAGTATTCACCAAAACAATTTAATTTATCGAAAAAAGAGGAGATATTTCTCTAAAAATTTATATAGTTAGTAATTTTGATATGTCTAATGCAATGTTTCGTAGACAGTATAACATGGGATTCAATGAGATTTTCGCTTTTTTTTTTTTGGCACCATTTACAGCGACCGTCACGGATTTGACCTCAGCTCGAAGTTTTTTACAGTACGGCAGATGCCGACCACTTCCGGTGGTTAAAGTAAGTGCCGTCCAAGATGGACCGCCTGGAATAGCCCATGCTTAATTATGTCACTGCCCTGAAATTGCTGACCCCGTCCCATCCGTAGAAAGTAGACAACCGTTCTTCAGTTGTTGCGACTGCAGCTACAACCGACTGTAATGGTCAGCAGACGCCTCTTGTATTTACTATTTTCATTGTCTCTCTGACGGACCCACCTGGCATACTTGACTCCTAAACAGATGCTGTCTTTCTGAAAGTTTTCACTTTGAAGGGCTAAAAGTAAAATGGGGACAGAAACAAACATGTATATTAGCAAAGAACTTTGAATTTTATCACACAATACCATAGCCACGGCTTTTATATATAATCGAGTATCTAAGGACTAAATTGAAGAAATTTTATTTAATTCAAAAATGCTAATGGTTTCCAATTTAAAAAAAAATCCATATTAGATATATTAGCGAATTATCATGCAGGGTAAATTGATTCGATATAGCTATCCGCATTCGAAAGATTTTTTGTAATAGTTATAGGTAAATAAATTGCTACTTCAAGACAGTAAAATACATTCAAATTAGCAGTACATTTCTTAGATATTCGGTGGCCCCATGAAGGGACGCAGTTAATAAATCTAAGGCCCACCAACAAACTGTGATAACTGGGAACCCGCTCACCCCATTTTCCCCATTCCGCCTTCAGATTTAAGAGCTAAAAGTATGACCAATTTCGAATGCGACGGGGCCTCAATGGCTCTGGGCCCCCAGATATTTTTAGGCTTTCCTCTACCTTAAGGTGGCCCAGCTCTGAGCATAATCAGACTCCATTATTCTATTGGATAAGACTTAATAATAAGAGGGGGGTGACAGTGAGTGGAAACCTAGTTGGCCATTCTGTTAAACGTCATAGTTAAACTAGAACACATGAGTTAAACTAGAACACATGAGTTAAACTAGGACACACGTGTTAATTTTCTCTCACCTTTAGGGTCAGCTGAATGATGAGATAAAGCGAGACACATTGTATTCAGACACTCGGCCTCAATGTGTGTCGTGGGAAGTCTGTTCTTGTTATGGACAGTTCTGTACACCCACGGGCAAGTGCTGTTCTCGTGCACCTTCAGTTTATCTACAGAAACACATAAAGAAACTTTGATTATAACTGAATCTTGTGATTTCAGGTCGGCATATTGTTTTTGGATACAGTAACCAATGTTGAAAAAAGTTTTGTGTTCTAATATATACATACTAGCTGTACCCTGCAAAACTTTTGCATAGAGTTATATCCCCTTAGGCTTGATCGGTAGGTTAGGTTATTTTTTTTTTCTTTCGGGCAGATCCGATTTTTTCATGATTATATTTTAAACTGGAATACTGTTGTATTAATTCTTTACTTTTGATTTAACGCAGAACCCAAATCGCTATTATTTATATTATATATTTATATACTTGATTACTGTCGATACATTTTTTCTAACCAGTTGTATTTTTAACAGCTTCATGGCCTTTCCGCAAAATATTTATAAGAGACTCTTTAAATAAATATTTCCCCCTGTACCAGGCTCTCTGTCTATCATGTGGGCCCTGCGCACAATTCAATAACTCCATTGTTTTAGACAAAGTTTGCTAGTGGTCAGATAAAGTTTGCTAGTGGTCAGACAAAGTTTGCTAGTGGTCAGACAAAGTTTGCTAGTGGTCAGACAAAGTTGGCTAGTGGTCTGACAAAGTTTGCTAGTCAGACAAAGTTTGCTAGTGGTCAGACAAAGTTAGCTAGCGGTCAAAGCTTGCTAGTGGTCACAGAGTGGCCAACTCAGTGTTGTC
Source organism: Bulinus truncatus (assembly GCA_021962125.1). Taxonomy (NCBI): domain Eukaryota; kingdom Metazoa; phylum Mollusca; class Gastropoda; family Planorbidae; genus Bulinus; species Bulinus truncatus. The sequence continues at coordinate 833,970 of JAGDYQ010000223.1, forward strand.
TTTAAGGTTCGAACCAGTGCTCATCAGTGCTCATCTCCACAAATAAATTTAATTCCGTGTTTTATAACGGCTGAAACTTATATTTTTGAAAGTTTTTAGTTTTTTCAGAAACTCAGTAGTAAACTCATTATGTAAGGAATTTTTTTTTTTTTGTATTTTTTTTTTTTTGTATTTTATTTTTTTAAATAAATGCATTTAATTTATTAACTGATAAATGAGCAGAATGTACCAAATAAAAAGTAAAGATATTGTAGAGTTTACTTGTTTCAGATCCTATAAACTACCATTGATGGTCATGATAGTATTCTTTAATCCCACCATAGCCAATAGTGCAGTGGCATTGAAGGCAAACTTTACCATACGACGTCCCCACATGTTTCTGTAATCACTCCTATCCAATGGCCATTGTCCGGCTAGTACAATGTCCAGCAGCCCTCAATACAGTCCTGCACCCATTTTTAACGGACATCGATCGGACCCGAGATAAGTCGAGAATATTTTCGGGGATCGAACACTGGACCTTATGGTTGGCCGCTCATTGCTCTACCACGCTGACACCACCGTCCGTTAAATAAATCGTATCAAAAAAAGAATCAAACGTTATCTTACCATCCGACCATTCTGTTGTGGTGTGTGTATCCCCACTCTTGTCTGCTAAACGGTTCCTGTACCAATGTTGTAATGTGTCAGTCATCAAAAACGTCTCGTCAAATTCCTTAGACCGTTGACCGCAGCTGACCAAAGTGAACATGACCATCTAATTTTTTTAGAAGAGATTAGGAAAGATTAACTCGAATGCCTAAATTACTATATAGAGAAACATTTTTGTTTTCATACAGACGTATCTAGTGATATGGATGATTTTGCTTTTAATTTAAACTCATTTATTATAAGATTTATTCATTTTCTACGCTTTGTTTCAAAAAAAATTATCGACAAATAACTTAACGATCTTTATCTGATTAAATAAATTGATATTTATACTGCGCTAAAATATCTGTTTTATTAATTTTATTAATAGCTTGATGTATGTTCATATAGAATAAAAGAATTGCATGCCTTACCAATAATATACACAGTAGGACAGATGGATGGCAGAAACTCATTTCTTTTGAGGTAGGCATTTTGATAATCTTGAATAATAAATAATTCGCTTTATTCTGATGTACTGGATTAATCACTTTATTCTGGCACTATTATATATATACTGGCACTTTGCACTGTTCTGTTTATACTGGCACAATGCACTATTATATTTATACTGGCACAATGCACTATTATATTTATACTGGCACAATGCACCAATCTGTTTATACTGGCAACTTTCACTAATCAGTTGTTAAAATAGTCTAAGAATCAGCGTTGATTGTATGGGAGTTTTACACTCAATAATTATTTTTTCCTACAATTGGATATGAACAGCAGGCGTCCGATGTTTTAAGTCTGTTTTCCGATAAGACCTACTTTGGATTGAATGATTTGGACATCAGTTTAACAGCCCTTTTATAGATCAACCCAAAACATGGTCACATTATAAATAGGACGTGGAATACCCTTTTATTTGCTGGTGGTGGTGTTTTTATGATTACTATTTCTTCCTTAATTTGACTGAGATAATTCCCACACGATCTATTGCCCCTCCCTGTAACCATCTTAAAATAACCTCCCCTCACCCCCCACACACACAATCATTCGCTCGACGTTAAGAATAATTCTTAGCCTACTTTTTTTTGCTTTATTTACCGCCTGCTGATTGGCTTGTCGTGTATTCCTTTTTTTAAACGAGGAAGTATTTCCCAAACTTTTTTACCTGCACACTCAGTTAGTAGCTACCAGTGAATTTTTTTTTTTTACAAGCGTGCAAAAGTGTTATAAGTTGTAAAAGAGAACTAATTTCATTATGCACTCAATTAATGTGAGGAAAAAAATTAAATATTTAGGTCCTGTCTGTGCATAAAAACCATAGGATATCAATAAAAGACTGCTAAGAACTATTTTCCCTAAGCGAATTTAAATACGACCCAGGACCCTTAATTATAAAGGGGCCCCTCTAAAACCAGGACCAATAAGTATAAATGGGCCCCTCTAAAACCAGGACCAATAAGTATAAAAGGGCCCCTCTAAAACCAGGACCAATAACTGCCAATAAGTATAAAGGGGCCCTCTAAAACCAGGATCAATAAGCATAAAGGGGCCCCTCTAAAACCCAGTTTACGACAGTAATTGATTTCCCTTGTTCCATTGTTTTTCTCCTGTACCTGAGTCACCAAGAGCAAAATCCGTTCGGTATCATTGAAGTCCACACCATCACAAGGTATATCATTAATGTCTCCACACCATCTACAAGGTATATCATTAATGTCTCCACACCATCATAAAAAGGTATATCATTAATGTCTCCACACCATCACAAGGTATATCATTAATGTCTCCACACCATCACAAGATATATCATTAATGTCTCCACACCATCACAAGGTATATCATTAATGTCTCCACACCATCACAAGTATATCATTAATGTCTCCACACCATCACAAGGTACATGTTAATTTACAATTTTTTAAAACAGTTTATGTCATTTCTAGGCATTACATGAGACATGTATAGTAACCTGGTTAGTTTCTGTTAAATTTCCATTGTATAAGACTAGAATAACATTAGACAATTATATTAAACAACACTTATGTTAACATACAAATTTAAATTTATAAGACTGCAATTGTATGAGACTACAAATAAATTAGAAAACACTCATTATAGACTCCAATTTTATTAGAATTCAATTATACTAAATTCCAATCATTCATAATATACTAAATAAATATTTACTTTCAAATAGGTAAATGAAAATTCAATAAAGGAAAAAAAAGTCAATGATGTTGCACTAGCACACTGGTTCATAATGGGTTCAATGATGTTGCCCTAGCACACTGGTTCATAATGGGTCAATGATGTTGCCCTAGCACACTGGTTCATAATGGGTCAACGATGTTGCCCTAGCACACTGGTTCATAATGGGTCAATGATGTTGCCCTAGCACACTGGTTCATAATGGGTCAATGATCTTGCCCTAGCACACTGGTTCATAATGGGTCAATGATGTTGCCCTAGCACACTGGTTCATAATGGGTCAATGATGTTGCCCTAGCACACTGGTTCATAATGGGTCAATGATGTTCCCCTAGCACACTGGTTCATAATGGGTCAATGATATTCCCCTAGCACACTGGTTCATAATGGGTTCAATAATCGCAACAAATGTGAGAACCACTAATTCCATTCAGGGACTGTTCGTTAAGTCGATTGTATTGTCATGTCAGGGATAGACATGGGAAAACAAACTGAATAGGAAATAACAATACGGATACGTCTGAGAGGAAAATATTAGATCGTGGGTGTTGTAAACAGAGCAATTTTTTGGACCAAAATAGTTGAACGGATTCACCATGTGAAATATTTCAACTTCAAATAACAGTAGGGCGACAATTGACCGAACGCCTACAACGTTTTTGTCAAATATTACAATAATAGCTTAAATTACAGTTAACGGGTTAGGTGTGTGGGGTGTGGGGGTAGGAGGGACGCGCCTTCCACCCCATGTCCCCGGGCTTAAAGAAAGGCTACTTGATTCGACTCTTGAATGGCGTATATAGCAAGGGCGGACAGTAGGAAGATCCTAACACAGCTCACCAAGTCTTTATTGATTGGTTACCCTGCGGCACTATAGATTATTTAATTCACTGTGTGAAAAACACGGGGCCCTTCTTGCCCTTATGGTGGTCAACACTTCTACACAGCTTATACTTGAGGCTTTCGTGCCCACATCCCCCGAACATGACAGACTTCCAATGCCCCGCGCACTGCCAGGGTGTCATCTTGTTAGAAGGGGGTGATGCACAGGGAGGGACTAGAGGGTAACGTTTAATATACTTGAGTCTGTTTCAAGGGATACGATGAATTAATGGTACATATTGGTGTCTTTTCAATCAATTACGAAACTAATTGTATAATCCGGCGTTTGACCTTGGATAGTCGATAATTTAAACTTCCACATCCATAAATATAAATGTCCACATCGAGACATACGTACATTCGAAAATACACATACACACACACACACACACACACAGGCTGTAAGGGAAATGTTGCTTACAAAGCCATGTCAGACAAAGGTCGGAAAACCACTGACTTCATTGGATATTAATCTCACTTTTTCTATTAACGTACAGCCTCAACGCGACGTATTCCTATTGGGCGATAAAGAAAACACCGGTAACTCCTCCCCCTCCCACCCCCCGCCCCACCTACCTCCGCTATGTCATACAGCGGTAGTAAATCACCAACTCCACCACCAACCCAGGCATTCAAGTGCACTTGCTCGAACACCCCCTGTATATCTGAAACCCAAAGCTTTTCAAACTAAAACGTCTCACATCTCTAAAAGAATATCTTTATAAATATGCCATATACAGTGTTACGGGTCCTTTCAATACTAATTTGTAAGTAGCTATAATAGTTCAGTCAACACGAATCACTAAGTCGACTCCAGTTGAAGTAATAAAATGAAGGTAGTGATATTGACTAGAACACAGTCTAAGTTAACGTTTTAGATGAATGTTTCTAATCAAGGGCTTGGGGGGGGAGGAGGGGAGGGTGCAGGGAATCTCCCTACTGAAATTCAACAGTAACGCCAGTAAAGAAAAGAAATGAATGTTTACATTAGAGAACAGTGACGAGAAGGTTAAAGTGATTTCTCCTTTTCATTTTGGAACGTCGCAGGGAGGGGGTGGGGTTCCTTACGTTTTCTTATTCTACCATGACCTACTAAACGAATGTATAGATATCACAATACTGTATTTAGATCACGTGGTAGTCAGAGGTGGGTAGCGAGGAACTAAAAAAAAATGTTTACATTCAACTCTTCAATGATTCATTTTAGCGGTTGGATAAAAGTCCCCCAACTGGATTTTTATTATAATTTTGACTAAAATAAAACCCAAACCTGGTCAAGTAGTTCTTGTCATGTGACTCCAGCCTTGAACTCAGAATTTTGCAATGTAAACTTATTAAGTACATAACTGTCAAGGGCTGAATGCTAAGAAATCCATGTTCGTGCGGTAAAGCATTTGTTTGTCGGCCCAACAGGCTCGGGTTCAGTCTCCGCTGAGAGCCAAGGGAACTTTTCATGTTATGCCGAAAGCTCCTTCCATGTGTCCTGTGTGTGCTCACGTGGCCATTACACTGAGGTGAAAATGACACAAGGGCCTTGTAAAGCCTAAAAATGACCCCATTTAGAGGGACAGTTGTTTTTTTATATCTGGGCGCTGCATCGGTATCGAACCGTGTCAAAGACACGAGTCCAAGACACCGAGGTATGTCTCTCGTGGTGCCTCCTCGATCATTGCACTATTGGTTATGGTGGAAATGAAATAAAGACGCTACAGCATCCAGTGGTTTACATGACCTAGTAGAAAACATCTTATCATTACAGGCACTTGTAAAAAAAAATATTGCTGTTTCCTCACTAGGAACTGTTATTGACAAAATGAACCATCATCCTTTAATGATCATCTGATTTATGTAGTTGAGTTCCACATGTTACAGGTTGATAAAGACAACTGGTGGATTGTATAACTAACATGAGCATTCATATACTCCATACGTGAGAATATTGCTGTGTCAGTCTTAAAATATAGGAATTAAATGTATTAGGGTTAGTTGTTATATATAGGATTTAATTGGTGCTAGAATGTGTGTCTATCTGTGTGTGTCTGTATAGTTGTCTGTGTGTCTTTCTGTCTGTCTGTCTGACTATGGAGACACTGAAAATATGTCCGACAAACAATTGGATACATTTTTCCAGAGACACATCGCACAAATTTAGCACATCCGGTAAAAAAAAAATTAGCAGATGACATCATTAAGAGAAATTCGCCGACATATTCAATGAACATTGCAGATAAAGAGATAGAGTGTTTGCATGATCTAACATTAAATGTAAACTTCATAACAGATGAGTGGAGTGTTGACATGATCTAACATTAAATGTAAACTTCATAACAGATGGATGGAATGTTGGTATGATCTAACAGTAAATGTAAACTTCATAACAGATGGATGGAATGTTGGTATGATCTAACATTAAATGTAAACTTCATAACATAAAATCGAGTGGCGGGCCGGAATAAACACCCCAAAAGTCCAGACGTGGGCCGCGGGCCATAGTTTGCCCGTGTCTGCACTAGTCAATGATATTTTAATGTTAAAGTCATCTTTAGACATAACCACCATATCCAAATAGGTTATTCCTATTTCACATAAATCTTTTTTAAAAGACGTTTGAATTTGATGCTCTGTGTTTCACGCTTGTATAACCTTTCATGGTCTGCGGTTTACGTTTGTTACGGTTGACTGAGTATAGACATGCTTAATACACATTCGTACAACTTGAAATGTGATCCAGGGTTGAACTGCGTCAACCAGTGCGACGTATTTTGTAATGACCATGCTGATGTTGAGAGTTAGGAAAAATTAATTTCGACAGAGTGTCAAAGCAATAACTAATTCTATTACAACACATACGGGCATCATACGGCAGTTTGGTTGGAGGGTTGGGGAAAAACGTGATCACGTGGGCGGTCGTATCATGTGACACAGGTCAACTATACTATCAGTGAAGCTGCTATTGTGTACTCTTAGACCAGAGTGGGTACGTGTTAAGACTGCACGACCTGTTAGTTAACACTCACTTGTGACGTGGGGACCGTCTCATAGTGTGACGCAGGTCAACTATCGCATAGTGTAACGTCAGTCCAGGATAAATCCGTATTGAGACTGAAATACCTGACACTCACTTGCACTTGCCCAGTCCACAACTGTGATGTGGGTGTTAGACTTCTACATGTTTGATTTCTCTGACCTATTGACAGTTTGATTACACACACTGAGCATTTTTTAAAATCTTACAAGATCGTGATTAGGACATTTACTATTTGTCTGAATTTTGTAGTCACGTGCACACAAGAGGTGTGCGGATCTTGAAATTTAGCGTCCGCGTCCGTCCGCGGATTTCCATCAATGATCCGCGTCCGCAGAATCTTACAACATTGGTCCGCAGTCAGTCCGCGAGTCCGCATTGCTGAAATTTAGCTATTTAAATGACTTGAAATTTTTTATGGTAACGCTAAAGAAGATCCGCGTCAGTCCGCGAGTCCGCAACTTAACCATACAAAGCGTCCGCTGTCAGTCCGCGGATTCGGAAAAGTCTGCGGATCTGCGTCCGCAAGCGGACGCGTCCGCTGTCCGCTCATCTCTGATGCACACATATACAGACTCTCACACACACACAGACGCACGAACACACACACACACACACACATACTCACTCACACACACACAAACAGACTCACGCACACACTCACACACACAGACTCACACACACACATACACACACACTTATGGATGTCTGCACACAGACATATAGGAATCAATGATGGAGTTACTGTTCGAGTTCTTGGAGAAAACAATTGATTTATTGAACATTTATGTGTTAGGTTTTAGAAATTGAAAATGTTACTACTTTAAAGAATAAAAATTGCACATAAAAGGCTACATCGTAGTAATAATAACAAAATAAAAATAAATGCATAACAATAACATTGAAATTAATACATGCCGTGCCGCGCCTAGACCATCTGTCGCCCTGGTACTAACAGATACCGGTTTTAGATCGTTTCAACACAATTTTTTCTATTTTAAATGGATAAAAAAAACGTCAGTTTGATGGTTAAACTATATTGAGCCACTGATTATTTCTAAGTATTTTCTGTGATTAAAAAAAAAGGGCCAAATAAAGAGAATAGGGAAAAAAACATAAAGACATTTAATACTAGAAATATATTTTTTTCTAATTTCATTGTTGAATATTAAATTGAATATAGAATAGTTCCTTACTTGGCTGTATTGTTACCATACTAGGGCTTCACGTGAACTGAATTTATTTGTTTTGTTTCCTTGCATTAACAGAAATCTGTTTTCATTACTGATTCATTAATGCATTTAACCAAGTTTCTCATATTTTTGTTACAATTTATAACGTTTACTCAGAGTACAATACATGTAATATTGCAGCACAATCATAGAAACTTCAAGTAACTAAACTAAACAAATCACTAAGATGTGTCATTCATTTTACACTAATACTCCTATTTCGTAATTTGCCATACTGCATGTTGTCATCATCATTACCGTAGGCTCTACGCCAATTTTACGATTTGACATATCACAATTGTATTAACCACTTTTCCTAATCCATGTCAGTCACATGACTGGATGAGTGTAAAACAAAGTAATCCAATATCTGACTGATGTTGCATTCACTGTGTTTTTGACAGTATTCATGTAGTAATCATATGGATGTGACATACACTCTACTGTCACAACCTCTATGAAGTAATAATACGGATGTATCATACACTCTACTGTAACAAACTCCATGAAATAATCATATGGATGTATCATACATTCTACTGTCACAACATCCATGCAGTAATCATATGGATGTATCATACATTCTACTGTCACAACATCCATGCAGTAATCATATGGATGTATTATACATTCTTCTGTCACAACCTCCATAAAGTAATCATATGGGTTAACCGTACACTCTACTGTAAAAACCTACATGCAGTAATCATATGGATTAACCGTATTCTCTACTGTCACAACCTCCATAAAGTAATCATATGGATTAACCGTACACTCTACTGTCACAACCTTTGTCTCCAACAGCGTTGCCTCGTAAAGTTGTCGCCCTATGTGTGTTACACGACTAACAGAGTGGATTTGGATAATTTAATGTTAAAAGGGTGACTGTAAAAGCTCAATTCTCTATTTTATATTTTTCGATATTTTCATTCCGTGTTTACATGACGATTTTCAAGAATTTTTTTTCTAAAAACTTTTCACACGTAAATAATTTTTTTTGGATACACATTCTGTATGATTTATGTTCTGTGAGTTATCGATTTAGTGTCACGTGATCTATTCTTTGTATATTCTCTAAGCTTACACAATGTTAAAGAAACTGTTCAATATAAATATTATTAATTTACCTAGATAGTGTGACAATGTTATAGTTACGTGGAACAGTGATATTGATCTAAGCTAATTAATGTTTTATTCACATAACGTATTCACCAAAAAAAGCTTGTTAGCGCTATGCCAGCTATTTAACTTAACATTCACTAGATGTGTTCAGCGAGATTTTGTTAAAATACATTGCCACTTTTCTATTATAGCTTACATAGAAATAGTCTGTGCTAGCTATAGACAAGCTGCTGGTATCATAATTTGAACCTCCATAGCTAATTGCTGATTGTTAAACCGTCTAATATACTGTTAAACTATAAGACATTATCATTAAACATTTTTATTTTCAAAGTTGCATTTTAAATTATTTGGATACTGTCCGGCGAGATAGGACAGAAAGAAAATTACAAGTACCGTGTTAACAGACAGGTTATTATGAAAATACAAACTTGGCAACTTTTCAATGCCCCAGCTACTGTCAAAGGGATATGCCTATGTCATTGTTTGTTGCAGCGGTTCGCATATAGGTTATATTGAGAGTTAGTCAGCCAAAAAAATATGTGTTTCGACGAGGATGGGATTCGAACCCACGCGGGGAGACCCCAATGGATTAGCAGTCCATCGCCTTAACCACTCGGCCACCTCGTCCTTGTATGAAAGCTTAATTTAAATAGAATAAATCAACATGATATTTCGTTTTACTTGTTGCTGGAAAAAGTGTATATTGTTTATAACGATGTAACTTACACGAGCAGTAGGTCGAAAAAGCTGGGATTTTTTTTTTTTGATGATTTCAGGAGCTCTAGGCAATGATTACTGGAGGGGAAAGGCTAACATCAAGATCGTAGGCGAAAATGTTTTCAAGGCCGTCAATTGCTAACCTCGGACATGTATGGACCTAACAAGGACTTGCTAACCTCGGACATGAATGGACCTAACAAGGACTTGCTAACCTCGGACATGTATGGACCTAACAAAGACTTGCTAACCTCGGACATGAATGGACCTAACTGAGACAGAAAATGTTTCATCATGATAAGCTGCTAAGAGTACTCGATTTTTTTGAACAGAAGTAACTCTGACAGTATGTAGAGCCCAGATGTGAGATATAGGCGGAATGTTTATATGAACAGAAGTAACTCTGACAGTATGTAGAGCCCAGAGGTGAGATATAGGTGGAATGTTTATATGAACAGAAGTAACTCTGACAGTATGTAGAGCCCAGAGGTGAGATATAGGTGGAATGTTTATATGAACAGAAGTAACTCTGACAGTACGTGAAATAAATATGGCGGCTTAATGGTTTACGTATTTCCAAATCGCCCATATTTCTTTAAGCGATGAGTTTTCGATATACATTTGGTCTAAACGGGTAAATTGGTCTAAACAGGTAAATTGGTCTGAACAGGTAAACTTGTTTCTTAAATGTGTAAGGTGTCTTTTTTTAAGGTTTTTCTGTGCGCAATAACCGAACACATTGGCCTGTAAACAGCTTGAGCTGTATTGGTCTTTATTGAAATAAATGGATCCCCATTTCATTTGATGTAAAACAAAGCAATATATTAACTGAATCACTTTTTCCACAGGACTAGATATGAATACGAGCAGTTGAAACTGATTGTGAAACCAGTGCGTAAAATTCCCGACCTTATTGACCAAGACAGCATTGCATCCAAAAAATGTGTAAAGCCAAAGTGATTTATGAGTAACTAAATTATGCGTTCGGTTATTGCGGACAGAAAAACTTAAAAAAAAAAGAAACAATTTGACCTGTTTAGACCAATTTACCTGTTAAGACCAATTTTCCTGTTTTAGACCAATAGTATATAGACAATATCAGCGATTAAAGAAATGTGGCCAATTAGAAATACGTAATCCCTTATGTCGCCATATTTATTTATAACATTTAAAGACAGATCATGACTTTAAATAAAATTATCAACATTTTGAAGTGGGGATATAATTTATGTACAGAGTAGGCTAGCCTTGGCATGACGTTCATATTTTGAAGTAACCAAAAGAATTCATTGTATTATTTCTGTTGTACGTAGTGCAGACATGTTTACTTTATTCATTAATTTGAGCATATTTACCATAATTGGGATGTGATCTCTTGTATTATTGCTGCGCAGTTAGTATGAATATAAAACAGACAACTTATCACGGCATATATTGAGTGTTAACATTCAGTGAAAAGGGTATTTCGTGTTATAAATGATAATGTATTTATTTTGAATTCCAAGAGATGTGGATTTAGCTAAAAAAAAAGTAAAAAATCGCTTCAAAACAGACAGATTGATAAAAAATGAATTGGGTTAAATTCTTCAGTACATTCAGTTGTTGTTGTGTTGTTGTTTGTTCCATTATATTTGTCGTCTGCTTGAGAACGGCGGCTCTCAACCGGTATTTCGTGTATCCAAAAAGGGGTGGGGGTGTGGGGAAAGCTTATGCAGGGGTGCACATCAACGTTTGATTTATGTTTAAAACAACAAAGTATTTGAAGAAAAATACGCGTGAGGGGTGCCGGCAGGCATATTGTCGCATTCTTTGGGTACAGTTGTGAAAATGGTTGACAACCGCTGGTTTAGAAGGTTTTTTTTTTGACTATCACAGACAAAACAATGTCTAAAACTCAGTTTATGATACCACGCCTACATGCATGGGGTCCAGATTTTCTAGCATTAAACTTTTTTTTTTATGTATTTGATAAATATAGCATACCATGGTCTCAGCAGTATTCTATGTTTCCTAGGAGAAACAGCTATAAAAAGATTGCATGTCGAAACCAGGACGTGAATGCTGCTCTTGTGTTCCAACATTTCACCGACAGTTTACATTAGTGATCGAAGTGTTAAATAACATACTATATGTAGAGAAATAGAATTACAATAGCTGTAAAATATAATGGAGTAAAAAAGATACCAAAATTCTTAAGAGATTTATATGATGTGTAATATTACATTGCCTTATCGGTGGGTAGTTGAAGATATTCATAGATAAAAAAAATAAGCAATAAAAGCGGTTGGAAACAACAAGAAACAATTTGCTGTTAATTTTGAAATAACAAAAAAATAATATTTTCAAGACTCAAGGAATCATAGAATTATGTTGACAGTAAAAAGTTTTAAAAGCAACAAACTCAACATTTTAATTCATTTTACAGATTGCGCATCGCGTTTTTAAGAAAGTCACTTACCATTGGCGCGATTTTCATATTTTGTCATTTCTGCTTTATTCCCTATATAACAAAATTAAAATGCCGTCTTCTTTTTGAAAAAAAAATATATCAATGAAAAAGATATTTACTGGTTTAAAATTCCGTAGACCGGGTTTACGGTAACAGTCGGAAAGCACTGAAAATCTTTCACTAGCGCTTTTATGGACGATTCTAAAAACACATTTAAAAAAATATTTCTTAAAAATGTTCGAAATAGAGAATTGTGCGAAAGTCCAGTGCCGCCTGTAACAGGCATTTTAGACTCCCAGCCCTGTATGAGTTGCCTTGCGTTGAAGTGAGAACCGTATTGTACAGAGATTTGTACTAACATGTAAAGAATATTGCAACAAATTATGTAAGAAAAATAAAGCTTCAAAGAAAGTGTGCCCATCATGTGTATAGTTCGTCCTGGCTACACCAATTAGCTCTGACGGTTCTAAATGTAGAAATGAATTACAATCAATCCGCATAGGTCAGAGTTCAAATATGACTTCTTATCCGTCCAATGGAACTAGAAACTCCAGCTGTTTTTGACCATCTGATCTGTTTTTCTTTTAAGCCCAATTTATTTTTTTTATATTTGTACTATTATTAACATCAGATCGGAAATAAAAAAGCGAAAGTTGATTTTACATTCTTTTCCGGTAATTTTACATCCCTCTGAGTTAACATGAATAAATACATTCACCTTTTTAGGCCAAAGTTAATAATAAGATTATAATAATGAGAAAATATGGTTGATTTATATAAGAATCATGGGGAACTGTAGGGTTAACTACTTCTCAATACAGAGCACAACAGAATATATAGTATGCAGAAAACGCATTGCTATTTCAACAGTCCTCTACCATCAACTAAATAAATGTCGCCATTACTATGGTTGTCTTTCCATTAGTAGAACACTGAAGTGTTGATATAAAATAGCAGTTGCATTAAGAAACAATGAATTCTGAGACATCTTCGTCCTAATAAATTACATTGTCAGTGTCTTTGAAGATGGAGTTTAATGTTAAGGAGATGATTGATAAACGTGTATGGAAAGCAATAACATTTTCAGAGTCACTAAGGTCAATAAATAACATTTTAGATTCACTAAAGTCAATAAAAACATTTTTATTTGAAATTGGAAACATTTGATGAAATCGAAAATGTTCATTCTTTATAATTTAAATTTACAGAGCAATAATTTATAACGTCTCATTGTATTGTACTAAGATTAGCTTTTTATAAGCTTTTAGTGAACATTTTTTGTATCGAGTGTTTATGAATTATTTAACAGCTTCTGGATTTACAGAGCTAATTACTTTTATTGTTTTATCTTTACTTAATTGAACAAAGTATATACTTCAGTGAATAAAAGAATGTACTTAAAATTAGGTAAGAATAATTTTTTCAAGGCCGATAATCGGCCTACATTTTGCACACATATAACCTTTTCTTCCCTATGTATAGGCAATTCCCTGTTCCACCTTTGTGCCGTTAACCGATCAATTGACATTTGTAAAGACACTTGGAACAATCGCTCGGCTGATGAGGTGTGTTCGGAAATTTCCTACTTCCCCAACATATCGGACTGGAAACAATCAAACATGGAAACTTAACAATGCTGTCACGTGGTATGTTAGAGTTGACTGTTTCTGTCTAGTCCAGGAAGGTGGAGATAAGAAGACGACGTTTTTATTTCCATATCGTACACCGAGTTGTCTGTGATCCCAGTCAAAGATTTCCAGGAAGTTTTGGTATTTTTTTTTTTACTGGAATCTATTTTAATAACAGCATCAGGCCCGACTCTAGGGTGGTTACATTTTAGAGGTGCCGACCAATAGAGGCCTCCATAGGGAACAATGATATGGCAATGAAATGACTCACGGGCATGTGATCGGGGGGGGGGCTAGGTCAGATGAGACGTCAGCCTTGACAATCTTTGGGGGGTGGGTAGATAAACTCGTAGAGCGCGTGACCTGAGCCTCGTTTATTTTGATGTCCCTCCCTCCCCTCCCCCCCCACACAAACACAAGATAGCAATTTAACACGTTTAACTTTTTGTTTTTTTGTTCCATCTACGCGTAAGGTTTCATAGATTCAAATACGTCATTCCCTGTTTACAAGTCTTTCTCCAAGTGGATCAAATGTAGTTTTTCTATTTCATTCAATCAGCCTAAAAAAAATTAAACAAACAAATGAAATCCCATTTTGCATCCATGGCTGAATACTATAGCCACATTAAAAACAGCAAAGGAATATTTATTTGTTCAGGGTGTAAATGGAGTGGAAAGGGGGGGGGGTAGGAGTACTGAGTAAAATTGTCATCATTACGTTTCTTTCAACTTTTGTTACGTTCCTGGAAGTTCGGAATACCGTTACTACAATTTTCCAGTACTCTCCCACTTCCATTTTTAAACTAAGATACTTAAGAACTCTACGACCAGATACCATTATATGGAAATTCAAACTTTCCATTTCCACCATTGGTTGAAAATTCCCAACGTCTGAACATTAAGACGTGTTTTTTAATAGGTCGGAAAATAAAGGAAGTAAATATTATTTTTCTGTCAGCAGGCAGAATTCTTATCACTTAGTCTGGCGAATATTTGTGGAGATACCCGATCTATGTTAGTTCACTATTTGAACAACTTATATTAAAATAGGTTTTATTATTAGGACAGACATAAGTTAATTTATTTACCAATTAGCTGACTAGCAGAGTGTGGTTGAAAACAACCAGATAGCTAATTAGTTCCACCATCACAACTAGAACAATTTAATTTGTCTCATTTTAGTCATCTATAGCCCAACAAGGATTTTTATAACCAATTATAGACGCCTGCAGCCCATTATAGTCATCTAAAGTGCATTGTAATCGTCTATATCGCATTTTATAGTCATTTTAAACCAATATATTCGTTTATAACAAATTATTGTAAAAACTGTTGAATTAAAGAAAAACATTTTTTGTGCAAAAATAAAATAGAAATAACAAATTTTCATTTTAATGTGTTTCAGATGTTCGTTTCTTTTGTTATAATCGGATGACTTATATATCCCTATACCTAAATGAAGTTACTTTTTTCAATAAATCAGTGCTAGACCAGATTTTACACGTCCTTTGTTCTAACCCGATAACTTAGCGCTAAACATAGACTGAGAGGCATCACCTAACATAATGAGGGCCGATTTTTGTTTTATTAGAACAATGAGACAACCGTGTTTAATATAGAGCTGTATGATTATATTACTAATATAGAGCTGTATAATTATATTACTAATATAGAGCTGTATGATTATATTACTAATATAGAGCTGTATGATTATATTACTAATATAGAGCTGTATGATTATATCACTAATAAAGAGCTGTATTATTATATTACTAATATAGATACAGCTGTACTATTTGTAAAAAAAAATTCTAAGCTGTTTCGGAAATAATGCTCAATACAAAATCTATTGACAAACAGCTGGTGGCTATAACTACAGCCTTTGACAACCCGCTGGTGGCTATAACCACAGTCTTTGACAACCAGCTGACGGCTATAACAACAGCCTTTGACAACCAGCTGGCAGCTGTTACAACAGCCTTTGACAAACAGCTGACGCTTATAGTCATACAACAGTCTTTGACTACCAGCTTCGGCTATAAGAAACGTCTTTGACAACCAGCTGGCGGCTATAAGAAACATCTTTAACAACCAGCTTGCGGCTATAAGAAACGTCTTTGACAACCAGCTGGCACTCTTCTTTTTATCACAGATGAAATAAATGTGAATATTTGATATTTCTAATTTACTTTTGCATAAAAAATGCTATTCTTAAATTTTAAAGTTCAATGCAATCATCGTTGTACTTTGATAAAAGTGCAAAATCCCACTAGGGAATTTAACGATTTAGAATTCAATCTATTTTCAGAACTGAGATTCAAATACTAAACGTAAGTATTGCAACTGCCGACCTTGACCTGCGGCTAAAAAATTTCCAAAATTGAAATATATAGTTTGTGGAAATCATGCAATAGATGAATCTATATTAGATGTTTAACAAATGGATTTTGATGTTTCATTTTATGTAAGCACGGTATATACCCTTGTCATTACAATGACAGAGTAAATGCTGTACACGAGTACAATAGGTGCTGCCCCTGATTGACGAAGGGAAAAAAACTGTAATAAATAAAGTTTTTATGAGTATCCAGAAAATATTCTTCCATTTTATAAAATTTGTAAAGGGAAAAAAAAATTATTCAAAGATTGAACGATTTGAATTAAAACTCGTACTATGGGTTGTCATTGTACTTAAGTTTGGCACATACCGCCATATCACCCCCTCCCCATACACAACTAATGGAAAAATCGTTATTTTAATTACTAGCTGTACCCTGCCAAACCTTTGTATAGAGTAATATTCCCTTAGGTTTTATCAGTAGGCTAGATTATTTTTGGTTTCGGAAAGATCCGATTTTTTCCATGATTGGTATTACGATTTAAAGATGAGATATGTTGTAGAAATACAAAAAAAAAAAAAATTAATAGAATTATTTCATATTTTGGCCTTGGGCCAAAACTGTAGATATTAAAAAAAATAACATTTATCGAAATGAGACGACGGCAAGAAGTCATTTTGAATTATTGATTTCTATTTTCGATATAACGTACACGCTAGACTGCTATTATTTAAATAGAAAAATAATTAATTTTTTGTTGTTATGATCCATTAATGGAGCCATCTGTTTTACATGAATTAAATAATAAAAATAACTCCTACAAAACCTGTTAGGAATTCGAGTGATACGTAGGAGATTTTGAGGGGGTTAGCAAGTCAGATTCCAACCCTTTGACACCATGTTTTTTTGAATGTTTGAGATACTACGATATAGAACACCCAAAATGCCAACCGGGGGGAAACCGCGTTCCCACAATGTACGCCCCTGGTTGTACTGCTGTTGACCTTAACATCCAAGTCTCACTAAACAAATTTTATTCCTCCGATCAATTCTTAAGGTTACAAAAACATCTGGCTTTATTCCAACACGAATGTCGCTTTGGACCTTTTAATGATCATTTTGTCTTCATTAAATGTACTCTGTCCTGTTACTTTAGATCTTTCTCAACCGTGACTAGTAATGATCTTCGCTAATGATTTATGTTCACACCCAGTGTTCCATTTATGTTGCGCTTACACATATTACAACCCAGTGCACCAGTTTTTTTCGTTAAGTAGGCCTTTCCGTTCGTCTGTCCCCCCCCCCTCCCCCATCTTGTCGTAAAACGGCTATTTGTAAAGAGTCATCATTGTATACTTATATTTAAGTAATTCTTTTGAGTGGGTCTCACTCTGTTCATTCCCGTGCACCAATAATAGCTTTAAGACTGCTCTGTGATACATTCAGTCATCTTTATAAAAATAACACTAATGTCAGTGCAGTGGAGCGAAGCAGCTTGATGTGATGGTTAGTTTACTGTTATCGATAGTTGGCGTACGCCTAAAATAACATGTTCTACTTCAGAAACCAGGAAGGACGGTTGGTCGTGTAGTAAAGCGCTCGACTGTCGACCTGAAGATCTCTGGTTCGATCTCAGGTGGGGACCAATGGTCCACGCTATATCTCCTGTGGCGCCTACATGACCAATGCACTATCGGCTATGATGGGGGTGAAAGAAGGGCACCATAAAAACCGTCCCATTAGTGGATTAAAGGATCTAAGTGATTTCATCTCATCCTTATAGGGACTTCACACACTTCAGAAACATACAATATGAATAAATAACATTTGATCTTCTATATAGAAAGATTTTTTTTTAAATAAAGCTTTTATTGAAAACGCGCTGAAAGGTAAAAAGTAAAGCAAATATATGTCAAATAAATATTTAGACAAATTATAATTAGTAAACATTTTTACGTGCTTGCCCATTAAAGATATTCAGAATTTTTATTGACTTTTTTCTTTCTACTTATCAAGTAATGTAGATACATCTTTAGTTCGATATTTTGTAATCATATACAATTTTAAGGGGACAAAAAACAAATTTATAGATTAAGATTAACTTAAGTTGCACGTTTTGTACAACAATGCTTCTAGATTTATATATTATACAACACTACATCTAGATCTATATATTATAAAACACTACATCTAGATTTATATATATTATACAACACTACATCTAGATTTATATATTATACAACACTACATCTAGATTTATATATTATACAAAACTACATCTAGATCTGTATATTATACAGCACTACATCTAGATTTATGTATTATACAACAATGCATCTAGATTTATATATTATACAACACTACATCTAGATTTATGTATTATACAACAATGCATCTAGATTTATATATTATACAACACTACATCTAGATTTATATATCATACAACACTACATCTAGATTTATATATTATACAACACTACATCTAGATTTATATATTATACAACACTACATCTTGATTTGTATATTATACAACACTACATCTAGATTTATATATCATACAACATTACATCTAGATTTATATATTATACAACACTACATCTAGATTTATGTTTTATACAACACTACTTCTAGATTTATATATTATACAACACTACATCTAGATTTATATATTATACAACACTACATCTAGATTTATATATTAAACAACACTACATCTAGATTTATATATTATACAACACTACATCTAGATTTATGTATTATACAACAATGCATCTAGATTTATATATTATACAACACTACATCTAGATTTATATATTATACAACACTACATCTAGATTTATGTATTATACAACACTACATGTAGATCTATATATTATACAACACTACATCTAGATTTATATATTATGCAACATTACAACGTGATCTATCTATTACGTAACACTGTATCTTGATCTACCTATTACGTAACACTGCGTCTTGAATCTATACCTTAACACTGCACCTTGATATATCAATTACGTAACACTGCAACTTGATCTATCTATAACGTTGCACGGGTCACTTTAAAACTGCTTGAAATGTTCATCGAAAACTAATTTAATTCAACTGTTTATTGAACAGATTGACAATCCCCTAAGCTATTATCTCCATCCACATTTCTGTTTTTTTGAATCGGTCTTGACTTAGTTCAACATCCTTGTTTAAATATGACGTCAGTTTTCTGCTGAAGAAAAACAAAATCAAAGTTTAGTGTTCCACGACAACATCATAGATTGAGAGTCAGTGGTCTTGAATAAATTATGTTAGAGTTGATATATAGTGGTTAAGTGAACGGGGGAAATAATTCATACATAGGCTTTACTTTTGATTTAGTCTGGTGTGTAGAATTGTTAGTTAAGCACAAGTCGAGTTGTGTTTGATTTAGTAGTAGGCCTACATGGTCGGAGAATTTGTAAAACAAAAGTGAGAAAATATCTAGAAAACTTTCATTACTTATTTTTAGTTCAGATGTAACTTTAATTAACTGTAACTAATAGTCTAACGAAACAATGTAGCTGAAAATTAGTTGTTACTTTAATTAACTGTAACTAATAGTTTAAATAAACAATGTAGCTGAAAATTAGTTGTTACTTTAATTAACTGTAGCTAATAGTTTAACTAATAGTTTAACTAAACAATGTAGCTGAAAATTAGTTGAAGCTTAACAAAACAAATATTAGTTCGCGATTATCACTTGTAAACGCACACGCTTATTGAGGTCAGGGCTGGGTGAAATTTTGAAGGGTTTTATTTTTTGTGCAACTCTATATGTCGTATGGAGGTGTGACATTCCATTTACCTAACACAATCTATCACGGCCGTGCTTTCTTGGGTCGTATATCTTCCTGGTCGATGTCATACCTGCTACACACAGACTTACTTTCTGCTGTTTCTGCAAGGCATCACCACAAACTTCTAATTGGTCAAACTTATCATTGGAACTAATGGGAGCTATTATCACTTCGAACTAACGGGAACTATTGTCACTTGGAACTAACGGGAACTAATGTGACTACCATTATTTAGTCTCGACGAATGATTGAAGGAACATAATTTTTTAACCTAAACCCACTGTGGTATTTTCTTATATCGCATTACTCTATAATCCTAACCCTACCCCTAGCTCTGACTTACCGTTTGGTAGACGTTATAGAGACACACGTGCGACGGGTGGTCGTGTGGTAAAATGCTCGATGGTCAACCTGTGGGTCACTGGTTCGATCCCCTGTGAGAACCAATGGATATTTCAGATCATGGCTTAAGTCCCTGCTATATCTCCCGTGGTGCCACCATGGCCATTGCACTATCCGCCAGGGTGGGGATGAAAGAAGGGCACCACAAAAACCGTCCCATTCGATGTTTATAGGATCTAAGAGTTTTCATATTATCCTTTCAGCGACTTTACCCATAGAGACAATCAAGTTACACAGACATTCATACAGCCTTGATACCTACTGCCAAAGGTCTCCCGAAAGTACAAATATGAATCAAATCTATCTATAATATAATGAAGTGTTTGTGCATATATTATATTATATTTAAAGCATTCAAAGAGAGAAACTTAGCCCCGATTGGTGATTCAGTCTAGGGTCCAAGTCAAGACTTAAGAACTGCTGAGATTTTAAAAAAAGATTATTCCTAACAAAAATATGACATTCTTTGATGCTGTAACGACATTGATATAAAGATAACTTATTATAAGTCTTAAATTTTGAGTCATTTGTCCGCTCAAATGTGATGTTTCATAATATTATTGTGTTATGGTCTAATGTCAACCATGAATTACCCAAACTTCCAAATTTTTTTTTATACTGTTCTAGTCGCTCATTCCAACACTGTAAGCCGTGGTATACAGGTAAACAATACTTTATATAACCCATGTAGTGGTATACAGGTGAACAATACTTTATATAACCCATATAGTGGTATACAGGTGAACAATACTTTATATAACTCCTGTAGTCTAGGTCCAGTATGGTTTTTTTTTTACTTACTACGTGTAAAAACCAAATTTCCCCTTATGAGCCAATGGGACAGATAAAGTGTAGAATTCATTTGTTTTAGTAACCATGGTGTTTTGAGGGATTATGGGGCTAGCACAACGGTTGGCCGAGTGGTGTAGAGTGTAGATTATCGACTGTCGAATTGACTGTCCTGGGATCAATCCGCGGTGAGAACCATGCGAATTTTCCCAGGTGAACTTTGTTTCAAAGTTATCCCCAAATCAACCCAGCTTTAAATGGTTACTGACTTAAGTTGGGAAAGCAAAGGCGGCTGGGCGTTGCGCTAACCACACAATCCCTTCATATGCCGAGGTTATAGAAACAGATGCATTCTACACTTCATCTGCCCCGATGGCCGGTTCGGGCTAAGGGAACTTTACAAAGACTCATCACCTTAACTCCTCCAACTTAAAAATCAGGCAACCACTTGAAGCTGGGTAGATTTGAAGTAATGACTTGCGATTAAATTTCAAAAGTACCTAGACAAAGTCCACGATCATGTTCGATCTGTCTCTGTTATATATTGTGATCTAATTTTGGTTCATGTTCGATCTGTCTCTGTTATACATTGTAATCTAATGTTTGGTTCAAGTTCGATCTATCACTGTTATATATTGTGATCTAATGTTTGGTTCATATTCGATCTGTCTGTTATATATTGTGATCTAATCTTGGTTCAAGTTCTATCTATCTCTTTAATATATCTGTGTCTATAATAAATTAGGTCTATATGTTTGGTCTATATTTAATCTATCTGTAATAAATAAGATCTATATGTTTCGTTTATATTTAATCCGTGTCTGTAATAAATAAATTATATATGTTTGGTTTATATTTAATACGTGTCTGTAATAAATAAGATATATATGTTTGGTTTATATTTAATCTGTCTGTAATAAATAAGACATATATGTTTGGTTTATATTTAATCTGTCTTGAATAAATAAGACATATATGTTTGGTTTATATTTAATCCGTGTCTGTAATAAATAAGATCTATATGTTTGGTCTGTCATATATGTATTGACATATATTGTGATCAACACTTTGTCTTATGTCCGATTTTTTTCTGTGGATATATTTCTTTTGTTAGAAAGCATTCACTCAAATTTCTTTTTATTTCACCTGAAGTAGTTAATGGGTTTCTCCTGTATTTAATAAAGCGTTTATTCCTACTCTATCAAATATACCTCAGTCTAAGATCCTGAATTGTTTACAGCGACCTCCCCTCCCCTTTCCACCTCCCACCCACCATGCTCCGCCATGAACACCCACTCAATGCTGGGAATGTTGTTATGTCCTGAAACACATTGTTCTATCTCCACAGACTCATCGAAATTTTCTGACAATATTAATAAGTATTGTTGGAATGCCGAAGAAAAATATTAATAATTATTAAGTCCACTAAAAGGAAAATTAAATTGGCTTTTAATTTCTATTAAAAAAGTTTTGCTAAATTTATGTAATGGAATTTAATGCTTCCCTTTATCCTGAAGATTTAACTAACTAGCTCCCTCCGTGCCCCTTTACTGCCTAACTCATCGCCTTCCACTTTAACAGGAAGTGGGAAAAGTTCAAGCTAAACGCGACAATAACGCTTCTCAACTTTGTAGAACTCAGAATACGAATGAGGCTCATCGAGATATCTACCCTGTTAAGAAAAAAAAAGAATAACAATGAATATACAAAAGTCAAATGCTGACACTGATAGTAACAATTAACATTCAAAAGTCGAATACTTACACTGATAGTAACAATCAACATTCAAAAGTCGAATACTGACACTGATAGTAACAATCAATATTCAAAAGTCGAATACTGACACTGATAGTAACAATCAACATTCAAAAGTCGAATACTGACACTGATAGTAACAATCAACATTCAAAAGTCGAATACTGACACTGATTTAAAAGAAGGAAAAAAAAAACATTTTAAATTAACACTAAACTTGGGCCACTTTTTTTCTTTGCCTATTAATGTGATGTTTGAAATGTTTGAGTGACTGAAACCCTCATACAACTACAATAAGCCCCATTTAATTTATGACAGATATCTAGTGATGAGTCCACATGGACTTGAGACATATTCATTGAATAACGCAATGGAGTAAAAAGAAATGCATGAACTTTTATCTTAATTTTTTAATCATTCTAGTACAAGGGTTGGCAAACATTTTGACACAGTTGGCTCTTAAATTTGACAGATGGGCCGCACCAAGGGCACATGAGTGGAGTGTTTATATAAACTATTTTAAATGACATGTAAATGTCATCGATGCCAAGAAGGCTTCGCGTTGTGTTAGCCCCACAATCCCTTACAGTACAATGATTACAGAAAAAGATGATTGTACACATCATCTGACCCACAATCCCTTACAGTACAATGGTTACAGAAAAAGATGATTGTACACATCATCTGACCCACAATCCCTTACAGTACAATGGTTACAGAAAAAGATGATTGTACACCTCATCTGACCCAATAGCCTTTAAAGACCGTGAGGACTTGGCTTTTTTTATTACATAGTAAGTAATAAAATCCCATACTGGACCTAGACTACTTAGGTCAGATAAAGAAGTGCCCATATGTATTAATACCACGAATTAAACAGACATTCGTGCCGTTGTTTGCCCATGTCTGTTCCACAATGTTCTCTTAACACCCCCCCACCCATGTCAGGTTATTTGCCTTTTTTTAGTTAATTGACAATCTACCTTTCTCTAGCCTTGGGGTTTTCCACATTAGGGCCATTGTTTCCCTTGAAAGGCCTTTGATATCCCTTCAGGGCCATTGTTTCCACTGCATGGCCATTCTTGTGATATATTTTGTCCCATCCATCTCCTTGTTCTTCATGATATGTGTTAGTCAATGTGGACTTGGTACCATAGAGCTTTATTACTTGCATTGTCTAGTCGGTCAGTGTGGTGGTGACTCCACATGTTTCTGCGCCTTACATCAGCGCACACAGGCAGTCTTTGCTTACATGAAGCGTGGGAACCAAGTCATGCCCGTCCCCGAGACTTCAGTCAGAGTTGAGCTGTTTCTGAGACTGAGAGCAGGAAACAGGACGGGCTGAATCGGACTTCAGTGTGTGTTGCAATGAGGTAAAGGCAAATGACTCATCCCTTGAGCATCTAAGAGGTCGTATGCTACGGAAATGTGGGCCTTATATTGATTAATTGTGGGCCTTATATTGATTAATTGTGGGCCTTATATTGATTAATTGTGGACCTTATATTGATTAATTGTGGGCCTTATATTGATTAATTGTGGGCCTTATATTGATTAATTGTGGGCCTTATATTGATTAAATGTGGTGGGCTTTATATTGATTAATTGTGGGCCTCATATTGATTAAATGTGGGCCTTATATTGATTGAATGTGGGCCTTATATTGATTAATGAGGGCCTTATATTGATTATGTGGAATTCGGCAGACCAGGTAGGCACTTAGACGGTTTCTTTAAGGGGTGAGTCATATGTGAGGGACACCTCATTTTCACTTAAAGCTCGACAAACGCTGTCCTAAGGTCATTTTACAACTCTAAGCCACTGGTGGAGACCAAATCAATGTGGTCTTTTTATGTTAAAGATTATGAGCTATTATTGGTAGCCGATAAAGCTGCTTGCTCTTTTTCAGGGATACTGTTTTCTTTTTTTGTTCATGCTATTTAAATAAACGCTATACGTTGTTTACATAAGTGTAATGTGTTTTTTTTTCCTGCTTTATTGGGTGGGTCATATAAAACCACGTGACTGGGTAAAATATAAATACATACCAAAAACTCAGTAGGTTATCATAGCCAACACTAAGGTCCCTCATAGATCGCTAAAGATCGTGACAGAAACCTTTACTCTATCCAGAATAAATTGTTATAGCTCAAAAGTTCCAACAGTCTATCCATAGACATATTAATGCAACGTGGATTTAGTGCTGTCACCAATCTATTCATAAATTAGAAAAAAACTTCAGCAAGTAGTTCAACGTGGTGATTTAAAATTACTTCTTACAAAAATAAACCCGGACATTCTCAGGATAATGTCACTGCACCAAGTTAAACCTACTCTTTATAATAATTTGTCAAAGTTGACAAATAAAAAGCATTATATTTTTTTTGTTGTTTTCATATTTTTGTGTTACAGTTTACGTCTTCATTGACATATGGTTACTTTGTATGTCTACATTGACATATCGTTACTTTGTATGTCTACATTGACATACTGTTACTTTGTATGTCTACATTTACATATTGTCACTTAGTATGTCTACATTGAAATATTGTCATTTTGTATGTCTACATTGACATATTGTTACTTTGTATGTCTTCATTAAAATATTTTTACTTTATATGTCTACATTGACATATTGTTACTTTGTATGTCTACATTAAAATACGAACTCATTTTGTGCTATCGATCTCCAGTGTATCTTGGTTCTACTATGTAAAACAAAATGTTTTAATTTATAAATTCGACTTTATTGGTATTTTAAGATGTCTCATTCCCGTTTATTTTTGAAAGACATATACACTCTTAAAGGTTATGAGAACATCTGGATTAGGTCATACAAGTAATGATATGTCTTGAATTAAAAAAAAACTGTAGTTTTCAACATGATGAAATTATAACATCAGAATTCTTCGTATTTAAAATGTCTTTATTTTTTCCTTGTAAAGATGAGATGACATACTAGAGTTGAACTCGCAACCCACAGCATGAGGATCCGGTTTGGTTCACGACCAAAGGGCAACCCAGCCACATTTCTAAATATATATATATATATATATATATATATATATATATATATATATATATATATATATTTATAATAGCGGTCTCGCGTCTGCATTATATCGAAAGTGGAAATCAAGAATTCAAAATGGCGTCCAGCCGGCGTCTCGATACAATAAATGTTTTTTTTTTTTTAAATCTACAGTTTTGAATAGTTTCTGCGGTTTTCAAAGATGAAACCCAAAGGTCAAAATGTGAAATAATTCCATTTAAATATATGTTTGTTGGTTGTTATTGTTTTTTTCTACCATATATTGAAACTTGAAATTGTCATAAAAAAATCATGAAAAAAAATCGAATCTGTGCGTAACCAAAAATAACCTAGCCTACTGATTAAACCTGATGGAATATATTTCTATTCAACGGTTTTGCAGAGTACAGCTAGTATATGAATAATGTTTAGTTTTATCGTTTTAATAGAAAAAAAAGTGTGAATTGTCATTTGTTACTAGTGTGTCATGTAATGTCATTAGTTTCTAGTGTGCCATGTAATGTCATTTGTTTCTTGTGTCATGTAATGTCATTTTTTTCTAGTGTGTCATGAAGTGTGCATGTAAAACATCAAAACAAGCTTTAATGGGACTTGCAATTATCAATGGGCAAAAGTGCAGATATAAATAACATAATAAAGAAATCCTTCCGCATTTTACAAATAGTGTTAACCATTTCTTAAATTAAGACTTAAGTAATATAGGAATGTTGACTCCATCACTTCAGGGATAATACGTAGCAGTGGGTGTTGGGGTATTACAAGAAGAATGCACAGACAATGGATAATAAACAAGTATGAATGAGAACAAAATAACAAACGGGTAATCCCGAAGGAACTGACGACAGAGACATACATTATTGTGTAGTGTTGCGTAGCGTCCGACCTACTTTTAATCTATTCTCCCACAAATGTAGGTCAGTGCAACGTCACTTCTTTCTGTGTTGCACGTTGAAGTATTGATGTAAAAGTTAAAAAGAGTAATTAGACAGGTAAAAACAGATTAATCGATATAAAATTAAAATTATCGATTGTTGCAGTTCCAGCTTAATAATATGATTGATTTGTGAATTGGATCGGGGTAGGGGGTTATGTACCACAGGGTAATGGTAAGAAGTGTGCGCAGTGGCGTAGACATGGGGGCAATCATGCTCCGGGCGCTACTCACAAAGGGGCGCCAAACGGTCCGCAAAACATATTATATTATATGGTTTTCGAACGGGAGGGGGCGCTAAAAAGGTATTGTGCCCCAGGCGCGAGTTAAGCTCACCTAGACACTTTGTGCGCGGTACCCAAGTACAAAAAGATCTAGTGGTTTTTGTTATTATTATTATTATTATTATTAAATTACTTTCAGTCAGAAAATCTTGTTCATGATACTTTTAAAAATATTTTTGAAATATAAAACAAAACACTGAAGTTGTCTTTTATTATCATCCCATATAATATACAATGATTACGTTGCAAAGTAAATTATATATTATAAACAAACGTAATAATATTTCTAGTAAAGACTTAAAAAAATTAAACATTGTTTGTTACTTTCTGAGATTGTTACTATTAAAATCGATATGACAACATGTACTATAACTACGATAAGACAGGAAGAAATATTCAATTCACACATTCTTTTCACGTAACATGTGGGAAAGTGTGGGAAGAAATCCTCCCATTGTGTTATGATATTCCGTGAGTGGGTGGTAGTTGTGTCCTCTGAACCAGCTAGTTGTGAAGTTTGATAAAAATAATGTTGGAATCAACTAAAAGTACGTCTGGTAGAGAATGTGACGAAATGAAACTTAACAAATTGTTATCCCAACTATTATATCTCGAAAAAGACATGACTAAAATACATGAAGAAAGCAAATATGTATGCACTTCAAAAAGTTGGGAAATTCCATTATTTCTTTAAGTTAATTCTAAATGATTGACGTCACTAAAGTTCTCTATTAACTCTCTAAACAAAGCTATTCCCACTTCAAACTGTTGACGATTTCCCACAACGTCACAACCTTTCTGAAAATTGCGCCATGAACAGTCTTCAATTATTATTTACGAACGCGCACATCTCTCTAATTCAGGTGACTATCAATATACAATTGTTACAAACAAACTATCAATATAAAATTGCTACAAACAGACTATCAATATAAAATTGTTACAAACAGACTATCAATATAAAATCGTTACAAACAGACTATCAATATAAAATCGTTACAAACAGACTATCAATATAAAATCGTTACAAACAGACTATCAATATAAAATTGTTACAAACAGACAATCAATATAAAATTGTTACAAACAGAGTATCAATATAGAACTGTTACAAACAAACTATGAATATAAAATTGTTACAAACAGGCTATCAATATAAAATTATTACAAACAGACTATCAATATAAAATTGTTACAAATAGACTATCAATATAAAATTGTTACAAACAGACTATCAATATAAAATTGTTACAAACAGACTATCAATATAAAATTGTTACAAACAGACTATCAATATAAAATCGTTACAAACAGACTATCAATATAAAATCGTTACAAACAGACTATCAATATAAAATTGTTACAAACAGACTATCAATATAAAATTGTTACAAACTGACTATCAATATAAAATTGTTACAAACAGACTATCAATATAATTATTTACTGCCACCGATAATTGAATGCGTAGGCGTAAATTGGCTACATACAACAAATCGAATTAAGAAATGTATACAAAGACATAACAACCCACAGGTCACAGATAAGATGAAGAGACCTTTACACTCAAGTATCCCTGCCCCCTCCCCCCACAGGTCACAGATAACATGATGAGACCTTTACACTCAAGTATCCCTGCCCCCCCACAGGTCACAGATAACATGAAGAGACCTTTACACTCAAGTATCCCTGCCCCCTGCCCACACCTCTCTACAGCCCATCTCGGGATCCTGTATTCTGAGCTATTACTTTCCACTTTTCTCGATCCCTGATTTTCTTCATCCACTCTCAAACTCCCTTGGCTTTATGATCTGTCTCGACTTCATCCATCTAGATCTGTTATGTTTAAGGTCATCCCCGATTCTGGGTACACGATACGACCGGTGGACTCAGAATATACAGTCTAATATTCTTCTATTTGATACAAGATATGACCAGTGCACTCAGAATATACAGTCTAATATCCTTCTATTTGATACATGATATGACCAGTGCACTCAGAATATACAGTCTAATATCCTTCTATTTGATACATGATATGACCAGTGCACTCAGAATATACAGTCTAATATCCTTCTATTTGATACGTGATATGACTAGTGCACTCAGAATAAAATCTAAAATCCTTCTATTTGATACATAACTAATAATATAAATCAGGGATATGATGGGACATTTAGTATAAGGGTAACTAGTCTGAGGACTTTTCGGTAATGTAGTAGTTAGAGAATAAAAAAACAAGCAATTAAGCCTGTTCCATTCTGGACACAGGACGTGTTAGAGCATTTTCGTGTTATGTATCAGTACGTTTGTTAGCTTTCAGTAAATATTTGTAAATTTTGGAAATGTTTATAAATTCAATTGTAATGCATATATCTGTAAAAAAAAATTATAAAGACGTTTCTTTATATTTGAAAAAAAATTATTGTCTATTAAATCTAACTACAAGTGGTTTGTGGTTACTGAAATAGGACTCATAATTGAGAACATTCGAAATTATAGTCATTTAATCGTCCGAAAACTCCGTCAATTGTTGCATAGCTCTGATACTTTCAATTAAACTCAGAACACAAGCTTACTATTTCATTTGATGAGTTTCTTAATAAATCTTGGTGAAACTACGTGCTGCAGTATTTCGCACCAAATGAATGGGTTATTGAACGTACAAGGTGTATATATAATATATAAGCCCCTTAGGAGCCCTGAAGCCCGGCCCTCAGAGGTCCTATCGCGAAATGGACTTTGGATGTACACATGGCAGGCCAAGACCTACAAAATGATATATACATCATTGGTCTAGGACTTATGGTTGCTGAGATATAAGGCGCTCCATTATTAATATAGCTTATATAGTAAAAAACGGTACTTTATAAGGCCCCTTTTACGGCCCTGAGAGGTCAGATCGCGAAATGGAAAAAAGTCCTTTCTTGGCAGGCCAAGACCTACAAAATGATATATACATCATGGGTCTAGGACTTATGGTTGTTGAGATCTAGGGTGATGACTGACAGACGGACAGACAGACAAAACGGGGACAATAGAGCATTTTTTTTCGAAAATGCTCTAAAAAATATGCCATAAACCAAAATTAGGTTAATTTTTAGTTCCGTTACAAACAGATTTAAATGACGAAAGAAAACCAATTCTAAATAAGTTCTCACGTCATGTTCAATTTGTATTTTTTGTTTAGTCTGTGGTGCAACTTTTACTGCAGCGTGACAAAAGGTAATTGAATGATGTAATAATGTAATAACACTTGTCGGATTGAAACAACACAAAAAGAAAACACGGATAACTCTCAGAATCTTAAACCAGACGTCTAGCGTGGGTAGTCGTACTTCCGTAATCGGATAATTCAATTGTATTCGTGATCATCATGCCAGTCGGCCTGTGAGGTGCTGGCGAACTGGGGGCCACACAATATGTCAATGTTGTTTGTATCTTTTTCATAACTGTCGACGTTTTATCAAGGACAAGAGTATTAACTACTAGGGCAAGGTATTGGTTTATTCTTTTAATGCCCGCTGAAGTCTGAACTAATTTTAGCGCCTATTGTTTACAATACGGGAGTTTTATGTTTTTATTTTTTCCCTTGACGTGATTGGTTGGTCTAATTATACATGGCTAATACCGGATATTTCTGCGAGTTAGGCTGATGATGTTGTCAATAATTGTTCCACATCGTCTGCTAGATTTTTTTTTTGCTTTGACTTTTATCTAAGTCTGGCGTTAGACGGATGTTTGCCTTAACGTGAGATCAATTATCACCAAACTCTCGGAGTCCAATCGATTTGAAGTGTTGATCATGCGTGTACTTTCTATGACAATAGACTATTTTAAAACATTCTAGTAAATTAATAAAATATTATGGCGTCCTTAGTTTATTACTTTTTTGATAATCTATCCATATATATGGCTAAGTCTGTCGAATGCATCCATACATACCATCCAGTGTTAAATAAATAAACCATTTCCTTGAACAATAGTTTAGTTGGTGAACATCGTATTAAAAAAAATACATTTTCTGGAAGAGTACTAAAATATATTACGAAATACATTTCAACAGTGCTGTTTTTCTAATGAATAAAAAGATACTGGAAAAATCAGAAAAAGAACTAAAACCAAACATTCCAGGCAGTAATATACTAAAATACTAATAAACTAATATACTAATATACTAATATGCTAATATACTAATATACTAATATGCTAATATACTAATATACTAATATACTAATATACTAATATACTAATATAATAATATACTAATATACTAATATCCAAAAGTCTACGGAAAGTTAATGCACATGAGAGAGTAGGCTGGTCATAATATAGAATATTATTCTGTTGGGAGAACAGTATTGGGAAGAAGGTAGAGAAAGAATACATAATAAATAATTACAATAAATAAAAAGAGAATGCTAAATGTAAAATAGGGGAGAATTTCAATTGCAACTATAAACTAAGACTTCATTAGCCAGAGGGTGCGGGCTGGAAATGAGAATACACAACATCACGTTTAGCCAGGGAGGGGGAGTATACATTAAGTGAAGGGTATACATTTAGTGATGGGTATACATTTAGTGATGGGTATACATTTAGTGATGGGAATACAATAAGTGATGGGTATACATTTAGTGATAGGTATACGTTTAGTGATGGGTATACATTTAGTGATGGGAATACAATAAGTGATGGGTATACATTTAGTGATAGGTATACGTTTAGTGATGGGTATACATTTAGTGATGGGAATACAATAAGTGATGGGTAAACATTTAGTGATAGTTATACGTTTAGTGATGGGTATACATTTAGTGATGGGTATACATTTAGTGATGGGTATACATTTAGTGATAGGTATACGTTTAGTGATGGTCATACATTTAGTGATGCGTATACATTTAGTGATGGGTATACATTTAGTGATGGGAATACAATAAGTGATGGGTATACATTTAGTGATAGGTATACGTTTAGTGATGGGTATACATTTAGTGATGGGAATACAATAAGTGATGGGTATACATTTAGTGATAGGTATACGTTTAGTGATGGGTATACATTTAGTGATGGGAATACAATAAGTAATGGGTATACATTTAGTGATAGGTATACGTTTAGTGATGGGTATACATTTAGTGATGGGAATACAATAAGTGATGGGTATACATTTAGTGATAGGTATACGTTTAGTGATGGGTATACATTTAGTGATGGGTATACATTTAGTGATGGGAATACAATAAGTGATGGGTATACGTTTAGTGATGGGTACTTCTGAAGATCTATATTTTATTTATCAACAAAAGCACGTGAAATTTTTGTAACAATATTTTAAGAATAAACAAATACACTGGTTTACATAAAAAAAACTGCAAGCAAAACATTATGAATTTCTGAAAGCTTATTAAAAATGATAAATTTTGATGTACTTATTTCTTTTGTATCACGTCAGGTTTTTGAGAAAACCACAAATTTGTGTTTACAAATTTTATGCTTATCATAAGCAGATGACGTCATCACTTTATGTTTGAACACAAGTTTAATTGAATATTTTATTGCTGTTGTTTATGTGTTTAAGATTATATTTGATTAGCTGATTTTAAATTTTAAAAAAATTTCACAATGCCAAGACATTGTACGAATTCAGCAGACAGTTTTTGTTATGTTTGTGGACGATTTTGCACAATGGCTGAGAAGAAGAAAATATCAAATTTAACAAAGAAATATTATCATGCATACTTTGGATGTAAACTGGGAGACCAGGACAAAACATGGGCGCCTCATGTTATTTGTAAACTCTGTGAAGTAACTCTTGGCAAGTGGTTTAAAGGTAAAGTGAAAAGTATGCCATTTGGTGTGCCCATGATTTGGCGTGAGCCTTCGAATCATGTGACGGACTGCTATTTTAACATGACGAATGTTGTAGGATTCAACAAAAAAAGCAGACACATGATTCTATATCCTAATGTACCGTCAGCCTTGAGGCCTGTAGAACATTGCGAAGACATTCCTGTGCCTACACCTCCTACTCAGCTGGATGATTTTGAAAGTGATGACAGCTCAAGTTCTGAAGACAGTAGTGATGTTCTTGATCCTGATTTTAAAGAAGATGTCACACCAAAATTTTTTACTCAGGAAGATCTTGATGATCTAGTTAGAGATCTAAACCTTCCAAAGTCATCAGCTGAACTGCTTGCATCCCGCTTACAAGAACGAAACCTTCTCACTCCTGATACTAGCGTAAGTGTGTACAGATGTCGAGAGACAGAATTTGTACAGTTTTTTTCAAGTAAGCAAGAATTGTTATATTGTAATAATATTGAAGGCCTTGTCACATCTATGGGAATTGCTTACGATGCTAATCAGTGGAGATTGTTTATTGATTCCTCAAAGCGCAGTATGAAAGCAGTTCTTCTATTTAATGGAAATAAAATATCATCACTTCCAGTGGCACACTCAGTAACATTAAAAGAAACGTATGAAAACATGAAACTGTTGCTCAGTTCGTTGAATTATGACCAGCACAAGTGGTTGATATGTGGAGATTTGAAGGTCATAGCCATCATATTGGGACTCCAAGGAGGGTATTCAAAATTTCCATGTTTTTTGTGCCTCTGGGATAGCAGAGCAGACTCTGAGCATTATACCAAAAAAGTGTGACCAGCGAGAGAAGAATTCACTCCAGGAAGCCACAGTGTAAAGTTAAAGCCTTTGGTGGAAGCACATCGAGTTCTCCTTCCACCGCTGCATATAAAATTGGGGTTAATGAAAGCTTTGTCAAGAATATGAACCATACTGGCTCTGGGTTTCAATACTTGGCAGAAAAATTTCCCCCATTTAAGTGAAGCGAAATTGACTGCAGGTATCTTTGTTGGACCGCAGATCAGAGAAGTAATGACTGATGAGGAATTTTCATGTAAATTGGCCACAGTTGAGCTACAAGCCTGGAATGCCTTCAAAGATGTTGTCAACAATTTTTTAGGAGACTTTAAATCCGACAATTACAAAAGTCTTGTTGAGAACATGATAGCCAAATTTCAGGCTTTGGGTTGCCGCATGAGTGTAAAGTTGCACTTTTTGGACTCCCATGTAGACTACTTTCCTGAAAATCTTGGTGCGTACAGTGAAGAGCAGGGTGAAAGATTCCATCAAGACATTTGTGCAATGGAGAGTCGATACCAAGGTCGATGGAACGCGAATATGATGGCCGACTATTGCTGGTCATTAAAACGCCACAATCCTGGCGCTGCTCATAAGCGCAAATCACTTAAAAGACAATTCGTACAGTAGAAGACAATAAATTAAAATAAATCTGCTTTTTTTTAATAATTTTGTATATATCAATAGTTTTCTGCATGACCGAAGTACATTTTGTTGTTGGTTTAATTGACTTTTTTCTACATTAATAAATGTCAAACTGCAAAAATCCTGACGTGATACAAAAATTTGGATTACATATTTGGAATCAGCATAAAAAGTTGCATAAGAAACACTTATTTGCATATCAGCAGTTTTCACAAAATGAAAATTTGTAAACCAGTGTTATAAAACAACAAATAGTTTAGTCTTTCGTTAGTATGACGTACATGATTTATCACTTTATATTAAATATACAGTGGGACGGATGGCCAAATGGTGGAGATATTCGACTGTCGACCTGAGAGTCCTGGGTTCGATCCTCGGTTAGAACCTTGGAATTTTTCCAGGTAAATTTTGGTGCAAAGTCGTCCCACAAGTAAAGGTGGCTGGGCGTTGTGCTAACCACACAATCCCTTCATATGCCGAGGTCATAGAAACATATGAATTCTACACTTCATCTGCCCCAATGGCCGTTAGGGGATAAGGGAACTTTTTTTTATTAAAAATACAAACAAAAACAAGAACACTAGGTAGTAAAAACACTAGTAAGTAAGTACCCAGAGTCACAGTGTGGCTTCAGGGCTGGCCGATCAACAGTGGACATGATCTTCTCACTACGTCAACTTCAAGAGAAGTGTCAGGAACAGCAGGTGCCACTCTACATCGCTTTCGTCGACCTCACAAAGGCGTTTGATCTAGTAAGTCGAAGTGGACTCTTCAGCTTGCTGCAAAAGATTGGCTGCCCCCCACACCTGCTTGCAGTGGTCATGTCCTTCCACGACAACATGCATAGCACGGTTTGCTACAACGGCGCAATCTCCGAGGCCTTCTCAGTCAGCAGCGGAGTAAAACAGGGCTGCGTCCTTGCACCTACACTCTTCGGCATTTTCTTTTCCATGCTCCTCCAATACGCCTTCAAGGATTGCAGGGAGGGTGTTTACATCCATACAAGGTCCGATGGCAAGCTCTATAACATAGCCCGCCTCCGTGCAAAGACCAAAGTCACAAAGGTCCTAATTCGCGAGCTGCTCTTTGCTGATGACGCAGCCTTGACATCACACACTGAAGACGGACTGCAGCAGCTTGTCACCCGCCTCTCCCATGCATGCAAGGAGTTTGGACTGACTATCAGCCTGAAAAAGACGAATGTCATGGCACAGGGTACAGATACACCACCAAGCATTGACATCGATGGGCACACCCTAGAGGTCGTCGAGAACTTCACTTACCTCGGGTCCACCATCTTCAGCTCGCTATCCATAGACCCGGAGATCTGTTGCAGAATCGCTAGGGCAGCCACAGTCATGGCGAGACTAAAGCAACGTGTGTGGGAAAACCCCAGCCTCACCGAAAATACCAGATTGCGCGTCTACCAGGCCTGCATACTTAGTACCCTCCTCTATGGATGCGAGACGTGGACCACTTACGCGAGGCACGAAATAAAACTAAACAATTTCCACATGAGGTGCCTGCGACGTATACTGCAGATAAAGTGGCAAGACAAGATCCCCAACACTGGGGTGCTGGAGAGGGCCAACATGAGCAGCTTGTTTGTAGTTCTCAGCGAGAGACGCCTCAGATGGCTCGGTCATGTCAAAAGAATGGACGCAGGCCGCATCCCGAAGGACCTACTCTATGGCGAGTTAGTTACCGGCCAGAGGAAAACAGGGCGACCTAAAATACGCTACAAAGACACCTGCAAAAAGGATATGAAAGAGTGCTCCATTAACCCCAACTCCTGGGAGAGCCAAGCAGCAGACCGCCAGTCATGGAGGCTCGCTGTTCGCGCGCAGAGGCTGAGCGACAGGATAATGCTGCCCTGAAAAGAACAAGACGGAAGCGGAAAAAAGAACAGCTACAACAACAACTACAACAACCAACTATCTTCAAGTGTGACAAGTCAAGTGCGGCAGGGATTGTCACTCCCGAGTCGGACTGCACAGCCATTCCCGGCGGTGTTTTGTAGACTCAACTTGGCTACACCATCGTCTCTCGAGACGGACGAATGCCGACGACGACGAAGTAAAAAACAATATATTTTAAACTAGTAAAAACTAATGTGTGTCCTAAGCCTACAAGAGACGTCAGGGCAGAAGAAGGGTAGAGTTACTCTGTTACTGCAGCCACGCCCTCTATAGGGATGGTAGGATAGCACAACACCCAGCCAGGATAGCACAACGCCCAGCCAGGCTAGCACAACGCCCAGCCAAGCTAGCACAACGCCCAGCCAGGCTACCACAACGCCCAGCCACCATTAAAGTCAGGTACCCGTTGAAAGCAGGGTGGACATGGTGATAGTGGCATGAACAGCTTTTGGTGACACCAGGGCCAGCTAAAAATGCGCCCATCCAGATCTAAAAATGTCACCCAACTTTTCAAAATATGAACACCTTAAAAGTCGAACATCTTAAAAACCGACCTAAACAAATTTAAAAAAAAAACAAACACTTTGAATACGAACATGTCTTGAAATTCGAACGCGAATGGAGTTTTTTTTTATTGTGTTATACATATCAGCCCTTTCCTTCTGAGATCAAACTATTTTTATCCCATTTATTACCTTTCTTGTTTAGTTCGAATTGAAAGGTTTAACCGAACATTAGATTATGTATGACGGGAAAAACAAATGGAGAATCTAGTTTACAGAGATCCTGCAGTCGATCCAGCTATCGATGAAGTTTTATAATGTAATTCTGATATTTCAATTTATTGTAGGTCAGCAGTGGTCTTTGTCATTACGGTGGAAGAGTAACAGAAGCAGCACATACAAGTACAACAGTTGCCGCCCCTGTCTGTCGGGCAAAAGAAAAACAAGAAATTGATTTTATTGTGGATCTATCCAATTTTTTGTTAATTTATATAAAAAAATTAGTAAAATAAAAAGAGAGGCATATAATTAAACATTTTAAATTCATTTTTAGATCGTATTTTGTGGTACTATTGTATATATGAACGGCTGATACAACCATATTCCCCCCCCTACACAGTTATAGTGAGAGACTACAATGTACACTAAGTTTAGTATGTGCCGTCCTTAGACTGCAGCACAAATAAAATGTAAATAATCAAGTTTTGTGCAGGTGTCCTGGAATGGATCAATCAACTTTAATCGATTACATTTTAGGTGAAAAAACTCAGACAAAACATGTTTTTAATTCAAACACTTTCATACGGACGAAAAGGGTTGGGGGGGGAGGCAGGGATACTTGGGTGTAAAGGTCTCTTCATGTTATCTGTGACCTGTGGAGGCAGGCTTGCGGAGACAGAACTGAGGAGCGTGGAGCCGCACTTTTTGCTGGACCCGGAGCCGAAAAAATCTGGCGGCTCCACGGCTCCCAAAAGTTTTTTTTTAAAGTAGAATTTTTTTTTTTAGCTTTAAAATTACAAATTTGTTTGATTGTTTGCCTCCTACAATTTGAAATGTTGTCATGTTTTACGAACGCCACAACAGTAACAGCGTTAAAATGATGGCGTGCACGCACATCACCACAAGAAATCTTTAATGGGGAATCGTTTTGTGTTCGTTTTAAATCTTGTTTACCCTCCGAAATTTGTTTAATGGCATGTTATTTTGTTATATATAAATTTAAAACAGTTTTATTTCATAGAATAATTGTATCAATCATTTAAAAACAAATTTTTCCTACAACGACAAATAGAACGCGTCACTTTGTATATTATTTGACCGCGAATTTGTAATAGACTAAAAACAAAATGGTCGCTTTCTGTATTTAACAATTTTATTATAAACAGAATATCTGAAATTGAGCAGATAAATTTATAAGGCTGTAGGTCCGAATAACAATCACACTTTATTGGCACGGGGTCCGAATAAAAATCGGAGTTTATTGGTTCCCGGATCCGAATAGTCACTTCGAATTTATAAATAATAAATATAAATACTGAAGTATTTAAAATATTTTAAATAATGTTTCATTTTACTATTTGCTAATTTGATCATTGAAAAAACTATTTATTACTTATGATAATGGCGACTAGTGAAAAATAATGATATGATTCTAGATACACTGAAATGGTTTGTTGAACATGACGTGAGAACTTATTTAGAATTGGTTTTCTTTCGTCATTTAAATCTGTTTGTAACGGAACTAAAAATTAACCTAATTTTGGTTTATGGCATATTTTTTAGAGCATTTTCGAAAAAAAATGCTCTATTGTCCCCGTTTTGTCTGTCTGTCCGTCTGTCAGTCATCACCCTAGATCTCAACAACCATAAGCCCTAGACCCATGATGTATATATCATTTTGTAGGTCTTGGCCTGCCAAAAAAGGACTTTTTTCCATTTCGCGATCTGACCTCTCAGGGCCGTAAAAGGGGCCTTATAAAGTATGTTTTTTACTATATAAGCTATATTAATAATGGAGCGCCTTATATCTCAGCAACCATAAGTCCTAGACCAATGATGTATATATCATTTTGTAGGTCTTGGCCTGCCATGTGTACATCCAAAGTCCATTTCGCGATAGGACCTCTGAGGGCCGGGCTTCAGGGCTCCTAAGGGGCTTATATATTATATATACACCTTGTACGTTCAATAACCCATTCATTTGGTGCGAAATACTGCAGCACGTAGTTTCACCAAGATTTATTAAGAAACTCATCAAATGAAATAGTAAGCTTGTGTTCTGAGTTTAATTGAAAGTATCAGAGCTATGCAACAATTGACGGAGTTTTCGGACGATTAAATGACTATAATTTCGAATGTTTTCAATTATGAGTCCTATTTCAGTAACCACAAACCACTTGTAGTTAGATTTAATAGA
This sequence comes from Bulinus truncatus, assembly GCA_021962125.1. Lineage (NCBI taxonomy): Eukaryota > Metazoa > Mollusca > Gastropoda > Planorbidae > Bulinus > Bulinus truncatus. The sequence continues at coordinate 873,412 of JAGDYQ010000223.1, forward strand.
CAATAATTTTTTTTCAAATATAAAGAAACGTCTTTATAATTTTTTTTTACAGATATATGCATTACAATTGAATTTATAAACATTTCCAAAATTTACAAATATTTACTGAAAGCTAACAAACGTACTGATACATAACACGAAAATGCTCTAACACGTCCTGTGTCCAGAATGGAACAGGCTTAATTGCTTGTTTTTTTATTCTCTAAGTACTACATTACCGAAAAGTCCTCAGGCTAGTTACCCTTATACTAAATGTCCCATCATATCCCTGATTTATATTATTAGTTATGTATCAAATAGAAGGATTTTAGATTTTATTCTGAGTGCACTAGTCATATCACGTATCAAATAGAAGGATATTAGACTGTATATTCTGAGTGCACTGGTCATATCATGTATCAAATAGAAGGATATTAGACTGTATATTCTGAGTGCACTGGTCATATCATGTATCAAATAGAAGGATATTAGACTGTATATTCTGAGTGCACTGGTCATATTTTGTATCAAATAGAAGAATATTAGACTGTATATTCTGAGTCCATCGGTCGTATCGTGTACCCAGAATCGGGGATGACCTTAAACATAACAGATCTAGATGGATGAAGTCGAGACAGATCATAAAGCCAAGGGAGTTTGAGAGTGGATGAAGAAAATCAGGGATCGAGAAAAGTGGAAAGTAATAGCTCAGAATACAGGATCCGAGATGGGCTGTAGAGAGGAGTGGGCAGGGGGCAGGGATACTTGAGTGTAAAGGTCTCTCCATGTTATCTGTGACCTGTGGGGGGGGGGGCAGGGATACTTGAGTGTAAAGGTCTCATCATGTTATCTGTGACCTGTGGGGGGAGGGGGCAGGGATACTTGAGTGTAAAGGTCTCTTCATCTTATCTGTGACCTGTGGGTTGTTATGTCTTTGTATACATTTCTTAATTCGATTTGTTGTATGTAGCCAATTTACGCCTACGCATTCAATTATCGGTGGCAGTAAATAATTATATTGATAGTCTGTTTGTAACAATTTTATATTGATAGTCTGTTTGTAACAATTTTATATTGATAGTCTGTTTGTAACAATTTTATATTGATAGTCTGTTTGTAACGATTTTATATTGATAGTCTGTTTGTAACGATTTTATATTGATAGTCTGTTTGTAACAATTTTATATTGATAGTCTGTTTGTAACAATTTTATATTGATAGTCTGTTTGTAACGATTTTATATTGATAGTCTGTTTGTAACAATTTTATAATGATAGTCTGTTTGTAACAATTTTATATTGATAGTCTGTTTGTAACAATTTTATATTGATAGTCTGTTTGTAACAATTTTATATTGATAGTCTGTTTGTAACAATTTTATATTGATAGTCTATTTGTAACAATTTTATATTGATAGTCTGTTTGTAATAATTTTATATTGATAGCCTGTTTGTAACAATTTTATATTCATAGTTTGTTTGTAACAATTCTATATTGATACTCTGTTTGTAACAATTTTATATTGATTGTCTGTTTGTAACAATTTTATATTGATAGTCTGTTTGTAACGATTTTATATTGATAGTCTGTTTGTAACGATTTTATATTGATAGTCTGTTTGTAACAATTTTATATTGATAGTCTGTTTGTAACGATTTTATATTGATAGTCTCTTTGTAACAATTTTATATTGATAGTCTGTTTGTAACAATTTTATATTGATAGTTTGTTTGTAACAATTGTATATTGATAGTCACCTGAATTAGAGAGATGTGCGCGTTCGTAAATAATAATTGAAGACTGTTCATGGCGCAATTTTCAGAAAGGTTGTGACGTTGTGGGAAATCGTCAACAGTTTGAAGTGGGAATAGCTTTGTTTAGAGAGTTAATAGAGAACTTTAGTGACGTCAATCATTTAGAATTAACTTAAAGAAATAATGGAATTTCCGAACTTTTTGAAGTACATACATATTTGCTTTCTTCATGTATTTTAGTCATGTCTTTTTCGAGATATAATAGTTGGGATAACAATTTGTTAAGTTTCATTTCGTCACATTCTCTACCAGACGTACTTTTAGTTGATTCCAACATTATTTTTATCAAACTTCACAACTAGCTGGTTCAGAGGACACAACTACCACCCACTCACGGAATATCATAACACAATGGGAGGATTTCTTCCCACACTTTCCCACCTGTTACGTGAAAAGAATGTGTGAATTGAATATTTCTTCCTGTCTTATCGTAGTTATAGTACATGTTGTCATATCGATTTTAATGGTAACAATCTCAGAAAGTAACATACAATGTTTAATTTTTTTAAGTCTTTACTAGAAATATTATTACGTTTGTTTATAATATATAATTTACTTTGCAACGTAATCATTGTATATTATATGGGAGGATAATAAAAGACAACTTCAGTGTTTTGTTTTACATTTCAAAAATATTTTTAAAAGTATCATGAACAAGATTTTCTGACTGAAAGTAATTTAATAATAATAATAATAATAATAACAAAAACCACTAGATCTTTTTGTACTTGGGTACCGCGCACAAAGTGTCTAGGTGAGCTTAACTCGCGCCTGGGGCACAATACCTTTTTAGCGCCCCCTCCCGTTCGAAAACCATATAATATAATATGTTTTGCGGACCGTTTGGCGCCCCTTTGTGAGTAGCGCCCGGAGCATGATTGCCCCCATGTCTACGCCACTGCGCACACTTCTTACCATTACCCTGTGGTACATAACCCCCTACCCCGATCCAATTCACAAATCAATCATATTATTAAGCTGGAACTGCAACAATCGATAATTTTAATTTTATATCGATTAATCTGTTTTTACCTGTCTAATTACTCTTTTTAACTTTTACATCAATACTTCAACGTGCAACACAGAAAGAAGTGACGTTGCACTGACCTACATTTGTGGGAGAATAGATTAAAAGTAGGTCGGACGCTACGCAACACTACAATAATGTATGTCTCTGTCGTCAGTTCCTTCGGGATTACCCGTTTGTTATTTTGTTCTCATTCATACTTGTTTATTATCCATTGTCTGTGCATTCTTCTTGTAATACCCCAACACCCACTGCTACGTATTATCCCTGAAGTGATGGAGTCAACATTCCTATATTACTTAAGTCTTAATTTAAGAAATGGTTAACACTATTTGTAAAATGCGGAAGGATTTCTTTATTATGTTATTTATATCTGCACTTTTGCCCATTGATAATTGCAAGTCCCATTAAAGCTTGTTTTGATGTTTTACATGCACACTTCATGACACACTAGAAAAAAATGACATTACATGACACAAGAAACAAATGACATTACATGGCACACTAGAAACTAATGACATTACATGACACACTAGTAACAAATGACAATTCACACTTTTTTTTTCTATTAAAACGATAAAACTAAACATTATTCATATACTAGCTGTACTCTGCAAAACCGTTGAATAGAAATATATTCCATCAGGTTTAATCAGTAGGCTAGGTTATTTTTGGTTACGCAGATTCGATTTTTTTTTCATGATTTTTTTATGACAATTTCAAGTTTCAATATATGGTAGAAAAAAACAATAACAACCAACAAAACATATATTTAAATGGAATTATTTCACTTTTTGACCTTTGGGTTTCATCTTTGAAAACCGCAGAAACTATTCAAAACTGTAGATTTAAAAAACAAAAAACATTTATTGTATCGAGACGCCGGCTGGACGCCATTTTGAATTCTTGATTTCCACTTTCGATATAATGCAGACGCGAGACCGCTATTATATATATATATATATATATATATATATATATATATATATATATATATATATATATATATTTAGAAATGTGGCTGGGTTGCCCTTTGGTCGTGAACCAAACCGGATCCTCATGCTGTGGGTTGCGAGTTCAACTCTCGTATGTCATCTCATCTTTACTAGGAAAAAATAAAGACATTTTAAATACGAAGAATTCTGATGTTATAATTTCATCATGTTGAAAACTACAGTTTTTTTTTAATTCAAGACATATCATTACTTGTATGACCTAATCCAGATGTTCTCATAACCTTTAAGAGTGTATATGTCTTTCAAAAATAAACGGCTGTAGAAATTGGTTGTATTGTAGGCCCAAACCCTACATGGGCTATAGAGCTGGGCTATATTGTACTCTAAAATCCTACATGGGGTTTAGAGAGAAGTAAAATGGCAGGTCAGAGCCCTACATGAAGATATATGTATAACCAAATATATGAGATCAAATGTATAGTGCTTACAGAACTACTTCTTTATTTACAAATGCCACAGCCGGTACACACAGAACCACAAAACTGTTGCCCCAGTTAAAGGACAGCCATTAATAGCAGGTTTGTTTATTGTTAATTATTTTATGAAATGAACTTAACACAATGTAGGAAAGTGGTTCTTAAACTGTGTGACAGTGAGGAGACAGTGAAATAATAAATCATTGTTTTTTTTTTATTTTATGCCTTGCGACTCACTATGACACAAGTTTTAAGTTCGCGACCAAACTACGCAAAACAAAAACTTTGATAAAAGAAACAGAATAAAACTTTGTTAATTGCATTTTTAAGATTTCCAATTTACTTTGTAGATTGACAAACTTTTAGTTGTTTGTGTTATACACAGATATAGTCATAATAAAACATATAATGAATCTTTATCTTTTAACTATTAATTAAATGTTTGGTCATTTCCGATCTAAAAGTCTAAGAAACACTGCCCTAACACACGCTAATTACATATGTTACGAATTTCCCGCTGTTTAAATTAATAGATGCTGTGGCCAAATAAATTTTTCAAAATTTTCAATGACATTTCGAAGTACTTATTTTGCTAACTTCTGAATATCATCTAAGAAAATCTTTTCAAGACAAAAAAAAAGTTCTAATACAAAAAAAAAAAATCTCCATTCCGTATTTAAAAAAAAAATACTTTATAATTTTATTATTTATTTACATCTAAAAATATGTTTTAATTGTTTCACGCTTGGCTGATTTTCTGGTAAACTTTGAATAAACACGCCGTGTTGCACAATAGTTTTCCGAGGACGTATAAACAAACAGGCCGATAAACGGGTCAAGTTTTCTGTCGTGAAGATATATAAGTCGTGTTTATATATAAATACATATAAGTCGTGAAGATATATACTTCGTGTATCACAGCTCATGTAACTTAGACGTAACTCCACCTTCTAACAGCTTGGTGTGAAGGTGGACAATATTTGACATCTATTATGCTAATCAGAGCATCTCGCTGTACCAAAACTCAAGTCTAGATTAGAAAGTACCAGATCGTGATTGTTCAAGTTCAACTTCTAGGAAGAACGTGCAGGCTATTTAGAGTTCATGATTTATTTGTTCAAGGTAACAGCATTGGGCGTGATGGAATATACACGTCTAATGTTTATTGTTTACACGACGACTGAAATATATTTCAAGTTAAAATGGATTTTTTTTTTGGTTAAGATATATGTATTGCAGTATTTTTGTTGACTCAGGGATATGAGGTTTTTATAACGCTATTCATGGTCATACCACACTTTTAGGACTAGCTCGTCACAGATGTACATTCAAATGATAACTAAATATACCACGCTTTTATTTAACTTTCGTTATCTGGTGGCTATCGTGTGAAATTTGCAATCATATAACTTAATTCTAGAGATGAAATTAATGTTACATATTATTTTTTTAAATTTAATATTCTTGATGTCAACAGACCATTACAACTTTATCAGTCAATTAATGAAGTCTTATAGAGTCCCGTAGGATAATTAAACTTTTAATAAAGTTAATCTGGGAGCGGGGTTGTGTCCATGACTATTGGACTTAGTGAGGTATTTCATACACAGTACACAACCAGGCTTGCGGAGCCGCTATTTTTTCCGGCTTGACTCCGGCTCCCACAAATTTGACGGCTTCGGCTCGGCTCCCTATTAAGGGAGTATCACACGAGACAAAATGTTTGAAATTGTGCCAATTGTGCAAATGCCCAAGGGCCCGGCGAGTTTTAGGCCCAGACTGAGCTGGCCAATCAACTTTTGAAAATATTAATATCAGCACGATCCAAGAAATAGTTTCTTTAAATATTTATACGATCCAAGAAATAGTATCTTTAAAAATTTATACGATCCAAGAAATAGTCTCTTTACATATTTATACGATCCAAGAAATAGTTTCTTTAAATATTTATACGATCCAAGAAATAGTTTCTTTTTAGTTTTAAATATCCATATTGTTTTTTTTAAAGTTTTAAATATTTTACGATCCAAGAAATAGTTTCTTGTAAGTTTTAAATATTTTACGTTCCAAGTAATTGTGTTTAACTTTTTAGCACATTTTAATAAATTCTTATGAATTAAAAATTTTTTATTACTTCGCCATATAGAGATATTTAACTTACGAGCAGGTCCATATACAAATATTATCTAATCGACACTGAAGAAATTTCGAAATGTCCTTAAATTTATTAGACCATATTTTATAACCAGACGTTGTATGTTTCGAAATGTCAAATCAACAAAATCAGAAAAAGTTATTATTGTAAAATCATAGTTAGACTTCATTTAGAGTTGGTTATTTACAAATAATAAACACAAATACAGTGATTTAGATAGAAGTACAACGTGGAAATAATGATGTAGCATTGTTGAATTTTTACACACACCTATTAAAGGTATATATATATATATATATATATATATATATATATATATATATATATATATATATAACTTACATTAAATATATTAACTATTAAAGTTATATTTGTTTACATGTATAACCATTTAATGTTTATTAAAAATAAAGTGTTTATAAAATACAAACATGAAATTATTTCACAAAATTTCTATCTCTGCGTAAAGAATGAATCAAGGTAATTATATTGATAAACAAGTAAATTACAAAAATTTAATTCTGAACATTTAAGTCACTTGTATGGATTGTTTAAATAGTCTGTTGTATTATAATACTGTGTTATATTTTGTTTATATATATAAATGACAAAGTCTTCCTGGAAAAACATATTTCCGAAATTTTTGCCGGGCTCTGTTGGTAAACTCCATAAAATGTATTAATTGTAATCGTTCTTGCGGAACGGTATATTTCCACCAATCAAATCAATGTCTTGTAAATTGAACTTTATTTTTTGACAATTTTTCTCCTCAACTGCTGACGGAAAAAATATTTACCATTTTGTATTATATAAATATATGATAGGTCTATATGTATTTATTCTTTTGCATTAAATTTTATCTAAATAAAAAAAAAAGTGTCTTAGAATTTTTTCATTGATTTTGTTTTAGACGTTAAAGTCATAGGTAAAAAAAAAGGTAATTGTTATTTTTACAAACCACGGAATACCTGACCTACTTAACGTTCATTATTATGGGTTTTCCCCCATTCGTATCTTAAAATAGATATTCTTCCTCAATGAGACAAAATACCCTCAATAGACAGAGTAGTCTCAGGATTGTGGAGTATTTTACTTAGAGTGTTTACAGTAATGAAAAAAAAAGGGTTCTTTTTTGGTGTTGGCTTTCCCCTTCCCCCCCCCCCCCCCGCCAGTCACAGGTCGTCAAAAACTGTTGGCTGTCTTTCAATAATAGAATCAATTCAGCTTAGAAATACTTAAGCCTACATTTTATGTGCAATAGAGACGGTACGTCGTGCGGAAGAGAGCTCGACTGTCATGGTCACGGCTAAAAGTCTCCGCTATATTTCCCCGTGGTGCCTCCACGGCAGTTACACTGTCGGCTATAGCGGGGACAAAAAAAGCGCGCCATAAGACAACAGAACTATAATTAGTTTATAGGATCTAAGAGATTTCATTTTATATTTTTTTTCAGGGATTTCACACACTTTTAATTAATTTGTTGAGTGTTAACGCTGACAAAACGTCCCTGTGATGTCATTTTGTAGACAGTTATGACGTCATGTTACGGCTATTCAGTCGGATTTGAAATTTTAGCAAAAAACCTAATTACTATACAATTTTTTTTTTAGTTTTCAATGAGACATTAGAATTTCCAATATAGGCGGGGGGAAAAACTGATGTAAGAAAATTCAATACCTTAAAAGTTATTTCCTAATTGACTGGCAATTTTGATAAATGTGGGGGCACAATAGGAATTTGATTCAGTGGTGCTCAGACTGATGACCACGCGTTCAATACTATGCTCCAAGTAAAGGGCACCTATGTTATTTTAATGAAAATAAGTAAACATTAAGAACTATTAGAAATATTACAGGCTTTAAGTGTTCCGTTCAAAACAATTGCTTCATAAAATCATTGCCTTCGTACCTTCAATGAGTTTTATTTTCAACTGAATGTCATCAAAATCGCATTGAGCTCCTGATGTTTGTACCCCCCCCCCCCCACACACACAGACACACACACACATTCATATGTATGATCAGTTCTCAGTACCTCGGAACTACAGTCCTGACAGATATTTGTAAATGTGTGACCAGTTCTCGGTCCCTCGGTACTACAGTCCTGACAGATATTTGTAAATGTGTGACCAGTTCTCGGTCCCTCGGTACTACAGTCCGGACAGATATTTGTAAATGTGTGACCAGTTCTCGGTCCCTCGGTACTACAGTCCTGACAGCCATTGGTGATTTATTTTCCCCCATCTTCACATTAGCTCTTACGTCTTTTGTTTACTATGAGACACTTTTATGGGGAAAAATGATAACTTTCAATAAATTCTATTTTAGCAGAGGCGTTTTTATAGATGGGGGCAAATTACATAGCATCTTAGGCCCACCCCTCCCTACAGTCAAACCTCTATAATACATTTTAGCCACTTATCTGCTTTGGGGCTCCAAAGACCAAGAACAGCATTGTGGACCAGTGGTCACCAACCACCGTGCCGCGTACCTGTACCGATCCATGGATCGAATGTTACTGGGCCGCTCAAGAAATGTTATTATATTTTCCTTTTTACTTACTGTAGTGTATTTCTCTCGGGATTGTGTATCTTTCCATGAGCGAGAAATAATCAACGCACCCCCCCAATATCAAACGTTGACCGGTCAGTGGTTAGAAAATGGTTGGAGACGACTGTCTGCGACCGTATACATGTATTACTGTCTGAAAAAATTCAGTAAACAAAAAAAAAAAAAATAAAAAAAAAGACTTTTGAATTTTGATTAAAAAATTTAAATAATTAGCGCAATGATTTGAACCTAATAGAACCAATATTTACGTTTATAGCATAATTACTATTTATAGACAGTAACTTCAGTAAGATGCACAGAATATAAATCATACAGAATATATATCATAGAGAATATATATCATACAGAATATATATCATATAGAATATATATCATAGAGAATATATATCATACAGAATATATATCATGCAGAATATATATCATACAGAATATATATCATACAGAATATATATCATACAGAATATATATCATACAGAATATATATCATGCAGAATATATATATACAGAATATATATCATACAGAATATATATCATACAGAAAGCTCATCGATATTTAATAACTCCTCTACACATGACTAAGAAAATGATGCCATTTGTTTAATTAAAGAGTGTAACACCTGAATATTGATACACTGAAGATTAATACACAAATATGGCGGCTTACGAAAAACAAAAACGAAGTCATTCCGTATAACTTAAACTCTACACATTGAACCATGGTACCATCTGTCTCCAATATATCATTACCTATGTATGTATTGACCTATAATCAATAACCACAACCTTTAAACTCATTTTTGATTAAGTATCTTTTGGAACCAAGCCATCCAATTATATAAAAAAGTCGTTCCCTTAGCCCTAGCGGCCATCGGGGCAAATGAGGTGTAGAATTAATCTCTTTCCATAACCTCGGCATATAAAGGGATTGTGTGGTTAGCACAACGCCCAGCCACCTTTACTTTCCCAACAGGTACCCATTTAATGCTAGTTGGACTTGTGCGACGACGCGAAACAAATTTCACCTGGAAAAAAATTCTCACAGAGGATCGAACCCAGGACTCTCAGGTCGACAGTCAAATATCTACACCCCTCGGCCATCCGTCCCACCCTTCAAGTAAACATGATTCTTAAGTTATCAATAAAATACAGAATTCAATCGTCATACATCATTAAATAAAATGGAACAGCTGGAGCTTCAAGTTTACACAAATTTGTGTCATAGTTGATGTCTACTCCTTATTCGCCAACAAAAGATTTTGGTTTGCTACTTCGGCGGGCAAAAAAAAAAGCAAGGCTTACAAAAAAACATATTTATTCAAATATTGCTAAAATACAAGTTTTTTTTTACATATAGTATAGTTCCCTAGGCTCTTTATGACTTGTCTGGGCAGATGAAGTGTAGATTACATATTTTAAAGACAGGTACCCATTTCAAGCTGGGTGGACTTTGGGACTTTCATCAGGACCTGAGAAAAATTCAATGGTTCTCACTAAGGTTCAAACCCGGGACAATCCCGCCAGACAGTCGAGCGCTGTACACCACGTGGCCATCAGTTCCTAGTATTTAACATGTCTATATGTATGTATATATGTATGTATAATTTCTCCCTATGTATATAGCTACAAACATATTTCTTTATATATTGAGTTCCTGGAATAATTAATGATTTCATAACTAATTTAGTCGATGGTGAAATGAATATTCTGAGACAGAGAGATTGATAGAAAGAAAGAAAGAATAGATAGATAGTTGAACGATAGATAAATATGTAGATTACTGTTTGATAGACTACACCAAGAAGGGGGAAAAGACTCCAATATCTGGTGAATCAATAATTGATCCAAAATCCCATATGGGCCTCAGAAGACCACTTCCGGGAAAACTGCATAGTTTATAATAAGTTAAAAATAGTTCGGTTATTCTCAGTGGGAAACACCATAATAAAATAATTCCGACCTCCAAGATGAACAATTGGTCACCATATCAGGAAGTGGAATAAAAATAATCTTCTTAAAGGGAGTATATAAATGCAAAAAGTATCATCGTAGTTCTAATACTAGGGTACGCAACAAATAATACCAAGACATTTTATTCGTTAGAAAAAAAAATTAAATTCTTTTTCTTTCAAATTGATTTTAATCAAAAGAACAAAGTAATATTAAAAATAAACAGGTTTAGAAAACATTTTGTTTTGTTAAAAAATTAAACATTCCTGTAATCTCTTTAATCTTTTTGTACAACGTCCATGGAACTGTGTCGCACGTTGCTTCTATTTGCCGCCCTGGTAAGTATTTTATGGTAGAGATAATGTAGAACAATTGTAGAATAATTGTAGAACAATTGTAGAATAATTGTAGAACAATTGTAGAATAGTTGTAGAACAATTGTAGAATAAACTCATTCATATCTCTCCATTCATTAATAATAAGCGCTGAATGTGTTCCTTTCATTATTTTGAAGTTTACAATTTTTTTTTAACAAAATAACGACTACATTATCACAGGCAGTGCCGTTGTTAGGGTTTTCATGGGCCCAATGCAGAGATTGTAGTATCACAGACAGTGACGTTGTTAGGGCTTTCATGGGCCCAATGCAGAGATAATAAGGGGCCACAGACAAATGTGGTTTTAAATGATTAAAGGGTTGTAATGGTCCGTTTGTTTATGTATTGAAACAATTAAGCATGACACAGTTTCAATCAACTGGACTTCAAAATAGTCACTGACCAAGATAAGATTTTTTAGCTTAAAGCCAAGAGTCTAGAGCTATACAACTGGGTCATTCTGTCTGGAGGTGGAGGGGGGGGGCTGAAACAAATGGAGCCACGTTCCACATGATTTACTTTTCCCCCATTCCATGTGCATTCCATTGATCGTAACGTTCGCCTGAAGACGAAGTATATCGCTAGTCATGTGACACAAACGCTACAATAACAGGCCTCGACTCTCTCTTCTATCACCTGTGACACTTTTCACTGGAGTAAACTGAGATAAGAAACTTAAGGAACTCCCTTGACCTATTTAGAATCAATTCCGAACTTTAACCCAGAAAGTTTCCCTAACTAGAAAAAGGGAAGTTAAATGAATACATTTGCAAGAATGTGTTTATATAATGTTCATTTTTTTTCCGCTAGCTCATCATCAATGCGGCTTGATGCACACAATTTATTAAACGTCTGTGATTGTATTTATGTAAAATGCATTGTACGTTTTACACATCAACTCATTTTTATGCAACCCGAAAAGAAAGTTGATGAGTGCTCTTAGCTTTCTATTTTAAGCAATTAGCAAGTTACCTTTGAAGTTTTTATTTTTAAAAAAGAGCTGTCTATATTTGCACGAAGATGTATGATATATGAACTATCCCCAAGACATCACAGCAGTTATTTGAAATATACAAACTAGACAGCAGACAGGTGCCTCACCATCAAAGGGCGCTTATTTTCTATAAAATCAAATCCTTATATCTGACTAGTGCAATCACCAAGGGCCCCTGGAAATATCATTAGGCCTCCTTCCACTCCTCTAAAAACCTAGGAATTGATCTTAAAATATGTTTTGATCTACAGTGCATTTGCGTTTTACAGTATTCATTTCTTCTTTAAATTTTACTTGTGTTTTTCTTGTTCGCAGACTGTATCTCTCGTGGGGGGTAATCCAATCTCAGAAAACAAAAGTCCGTCCATTGGTGATACATGCGGTATCGAAGGTTACGATAACATTAAAAAGCAACTACTCATGTACGCTGACGTATTTGATTCCTTGTATCGTCTGCACACATTCGCCAACGCCAGTGCGATACCCACACATCGACAGACCAGCTGCGTTTATAACAAGACTCGAGAGGAATGTCAAAAACTGAAAGAGGTTAGTAAGGGTGGAAATGTTATACATTAATTTTTTTGTCTTTCTGGTTGAGAAGTGAGATATTCAAATATTCAAATGTGGACATATTATATTTTGATATTCACTCACAGAGCAACACACAAGGTGGGGACACATGTCCGAGTGTCCGAGTTGAAAATGTTGACCGCAACCGAGTGCCGTGTGTCATGGAGGAGTTGAGGTAATGTATTAATGTTGATTGTTGTCAATGCTGGACCCCTGTGGGCCATTTGTTAGGGAAACTGTGACTGACGGGCCCAAATATGTACCAACCATTTATATAGCATTCTAGTGAGTGGTTATTGTTTAGTCGTAGCGCACTGTTCTGTCCAGACTTCTCAGCATGTCTTCTGTCGTCTGAACAGCAAGCTAATTCCATCTGTGTGAGTATGCTATAATCATGTGACTAGGGGACACATAGGTATTGTGATCAATGCGTGTAATGCAGAACAATCTACTCCATATGTATTTGTAATGTTTGAATTGAAACGGAATAAACAAGGCCAGACCTGGTTGGTGCGGAGCTGAAAATGAAACGTGCAATCCAAGTTGCATAAATATATTACAATGTAAAGAAGTGATTTTTGACTATTAAGAGAAGATTGAGCCTACGCAGTGTACTATATAAAGTATCTAGTTTAAAAGCCTGCTGACGCTGGCTGCTTGCTACCTGCGATATCATAAGAGATCCTTGTTGTGTTTAGATTTCCAGTTTTGAAATTCCCCAGACTATTTTTAGCCGAGCTTGCGAGTAAACTACCCTTGAGTGAGACGAAAATTTTGGAATTCACACTTGCTTGTTAATCCCCCCAGACTATTTTTAGCCGGGATCACACGTACGGATCAGTCACCCGCTATTTTTTATAATAATGAAGTTGTTAGTCAAGCATAAGGCTTCATGCTAATATACACTCGAACTTTCTCTCGTTAGTATAAAAAAAGATATTACAATCCGTCTATTTATTTCTGTTTATTTCCTCCTGTTTGCAGATGCCAGTGTGAGAAATGCATGTTTCCTAAAGATATAAAGGAGAGAGAAACCGAAAACTTGACCTGCAAACCTGTGAGTCAATTATAACATTGTTTTATTTATAGCTAAGACTTGGTTTGTTAGATTACTCAATACGGTTATGCTAATGACCCTTGTTTGGAAATAAATAATTGTTTTCTGTATTGCATCTATTATAATCCATACGACTTTAAAGTTAAATCTCTCTCTCTCTCTCTCTCTCTCTCTCTCTCTCTCTCTCTCTCTCTCTCTTTCTCTCTCTCTCTCTCTCTCTCTCTCTCTCTCTTTGTCTGTCTCTGTCTCTCTCATTTTACAAACGATACATTTGTTGATTAAAGGATGAAAGTTGTTGGGTTTTTTTATGCTATGGAAATCACGATATATACATTTATATATACAATTAACTTTTATGTTCATATTAAGTTTTAATCTGTTATTGGTATTTTAGGGCATTAGGCGAATACTCCTTGAGATATATTAGAAGTGCATAGAAGTGGTACTTCTTTGGAGCACTTTAAAAAAAGTAATGTTCCGTTAGCCCTATAGGGCCACATCGGGGCAGATGGAGAGTAGAATTAAACTGCTTCAGTAACTACGGCATGTAAATGGATTGTGTGGTTAACACAACGCCCAGCCGCCCTTTACTTCCCCAACATAAGTCATTTGTCCATTTAAAGCTGGGTGGTCATGAGGGACATTGAACCAACGTTCACCGGGACCTGGGACAATAGCTGTGGATCTCACTTAAACCTGAAACTCTCAGGCCGACAATTTGGCGCTTAACCACCCGTCGTACTTGTGACATTTTTAGGCATCATTAATTTAAGGGCACCTATTTATAAAAACGGATATGGTTTTAATTACTGTAGCGTCCGTTTAAAAAAAATTGAAATCAAACTGAGTACAACTTGTACTTTGAACAAACATTTACTTTCTATTTTATCTTATAATAACATTTAGATCTACCATTATGTGCCTGTCATGAGAAACGAAGGGAAAAAAGTCAAAACTTACTGGACCCAGCACCTGGAACCTATTGTTGTGGGCTGCAAGTGTGAACCTCGAGAGGGTGTGTTTTCTCCACGATATTTCTAGTCTTTGTGTGTGTGTGTCATAGAATTATTAACAATATCAACTCACCTTTTTAAAACAAAAACAAAAGTTCGCTTCTCTAAATGTGTGTGAGTAACCCATTGAATATTGGTTTTAAAATCTCAGACACAGGATAACGCGACGACATAGTCCGCGGTATATTATAGTATTTACCTGAGTATTATTATTTTGACGGTGGTGCAAATTATTATTGTGGATTTTATGGACATTTCATTTAATTTCCGTTGCCATTTTAAACGATGAATTGTGCCCTGAATGCTGGGCAGCATAGTACAGCGAGTTTTATGGTTAAATCGAATAGGTTTATGTGTTTGTATTAATATTAGTGCATATTTTAGACATTTTGCAGTTATTATCAAATAAAAAGGTAGGTCATATCTACTAATCATCACAGGATGTTACAATTCTACAGCCACTGCTAACAATAAATAGGAAAATGTACCTAAACAGGATAGCCGCTTTCAATAATGCTCATTCTCTTCTTTAATCCGTAATCTACATATACAGACATACAATTGCTCTCTCTCTCTCTCTCTCTCTCTCTCTCTCTCTCTCTCTCTCTCTCTCTCTCTCTCTCTCTCTCTCTCTCTACCTTTTTTTTGACTGCTGGGTGCGGTCCATATAGTAAACACAGCTGCCAAATATTTACCAACTAGTATCCAATTTAGGCTGGCTGGGATGGTCTTGTATTCTCTTCTAGAGAAGTCCCGCAGTCTCTTCTAGAGTAGTCCCGCAGTCTCTTCTATTGTAGTCCCGCAATATCTTTTAGAGTAGTCTTGCAGTCTCTTCTAGAATAGTCTTGCAGTTAATTCAGCAACTAAGGAAACATTTCGAATGCCTGAGGCAGTTCAATATTCTGTTCAATTCAGCAACTAGGACAGCCAATCTGGTGCCTGGGTCTTACATTATGAGCTAACAACCTTACATGTCACTCTAACTCACACCTTCTCCCTCAATGATATTTTAATATGACTATTTATTGTATTTTATTAGTTGATCACTTATTACTATAGCAAGATAACACTGATATTAACGATAACTCTTTACATATTTTTATTCAATAATAATACAAGCCTGAGAAATTAACATTACACTAACTAATCTCACATTTGGCTATCTTTTATATTTAAAAATTTGTTTAGACTTGTCCAGCTTTCTACTTATTTAAATTAATTAACTTATTAAAGACAACACATTTATATTTGAACGTATTTAATCATGCGACTTATTTAGATCATTTATTTCTGATGAAGTGAAATCTGTTTCTAATAATTAGATAAAATGTTTTTCCAATTTCAATTTTAAAAGGGAAATAAGTGAATATGAATTTAATTTTTTCTTTCATAGCTAGGTTGTGTAGTCTCCCTTAAAATATTAACTCTTAACGTAATTGGAAAAAAAAAATGTGTAAAACTGAGAGCTATGAAGTATACCATATTGGTAAATTATGTATATAGATTTATGCCTATTTTTGTGAAAATAGTCGGTCTATATTTGTGTTCACACCCCCATCCCCCCCCCCCAACCTACAACGAAACTAAAAACAAAACAATAAACTCGACATAGCCTTCCTTGTATATTCTTTTGACAAGACATATTAACCCTTGTTAATATTGCATTCTGTTTATTGATTATTTTACTGAAATAGGTCACCTGGAGGTATTTTACATTGACAGATGTTCTTCTATCAAAATCTGTAGACGTACCTTGTTAATAATAAGCTAGATTTTTGTTCGCAAATTAAAAAAAAAAATCTTTTTAATTAATGTTTTAAGTTTCAACAATGTCTAATCTATCATACTCTAAAATTGATTTATTTAGGCACTAACCCTTTACAAAAGCCTAAAAAATGCAAGAAGACGCCTACTACTAAAAACACTAATACGACTACAAAAAAGCCTAAAAATCAAGATAGTAAGCCTAAAAATCAAGATAGTAAGCCTAGAAAAAAAGGAAAGGGGACATCTGGCAAGACGATTCAGTAGACAGAATCCTTTAAAGCAGCGGAATCTGGTTTTACAGGCTATTTTATATATCAATTTACATTTTGTCTATGGACATATCTGTACGTGTTTCCCTGTGTTTAAATCATCCAACTGTTTGTCTTCTGTTTTATTCGTATATAGAGATGTTACTATTTATTTTTTTTTCTACATTACTATTTTCCTTTTTACCTAAGCGCTTTGTATCCATACATGTGTTTGTAATTATGCGGTCATCTATAGGTCCATATAAGTTTACGGACATCCGTGTAAGAGACTATTTTTTATCCACTTACCATATTATGTGTTTATCAGCTTATGTTCCACTTACCATATTATGTGTTTATCAGCTTATGTTCCCATCATTTTATGTGTTTATCATCTTTTGTTCCCATCTATTTATGTGTTTATCAGCTTATGTTCCAATCTTTTATGTGGCTATCTGTCTATGTTCCCATCATTAAATGTGTGCGTAACATTATTAGCCTTAATGTCCAAGTTCCCGTATGACTTGGTGCCCTTTTATCTAAGTAATTGCGCCCTTCTTTCTGTCTGCCCCTTTCATGTTCTCCTCTTTCGACATTAATAAGTTACAGAGTAAACTTTTCAATTTCTTTGTTTTCTTAATTTTGTACGTTGTTTATTTATTTAAGCACATCGTCTGCAAAATTTTTTGTCTTTCTTTTTTCATTCTATTTTTTTTTTTTGGATAGACTGATTGGGACATATTTCCTTTTTATTTCTATTTCAATTCATTTCTTTGCTCAGTTATAATTCTTATAACAATTAATATATATATGTTTGTATACACTCACCATGACTTTATTGAAAATACCAGGGTACAAGTACCCTCTTGTTAGCCAGCTCTGAATGCTAATTATGATGTTGTTTTTTTTTTACTACGCTAGTTTTGAATTACTCTTTTCTTTCAATATTATAATATAGATAATATCACTTACGATGATTTTAAGAAACCTGTAATACACAGCAGTAGTTTATGCAATATACAGTGGGTTTTTTTTTTTTAAGTTTTTGGCTCGCGACCCACTAATGGGATGTGGGCGATATTTTAGTCACAAAATAAACTAAGTTATTTTTTGTGAATCTATAATTAAACTGTGCTTAGTTATAAAGTCTTACATTTTGTTTACATGTGCACGGGTATTTTATACTTTTTATTTTGCGGAACTTTTTCTTTACATGTCGGTCGCAGATACACAAAAAAGTGTTTTTTTTTTTAAGTCTATAAAATTTCTCATACTGGGTCGCCCAGCGTGTAAGTTGGAGAACCACTGTACTATTACATTACAGTACACAACTATCCAGATTTTTACTTATAACTTACATAACCTATGACTTAACTGATGTTAAATACATGTAATCGAAGCCAGACAAAATAACACTTTATTATGTACGTTTCTAGGATTTAGTTTTACTAACTTTTATTTTGTCGCTTCGCCTTTTTCACTCTTTGCTTAAAGTAAAATATTAACAGAAAACTTCGATTTAATTGTTTTTAAATTACATTATTTTAACTCTGACTCATGTTATACAATAGACTAGTGTAATGTCTAGTAGACTAATGTAATGTCTGGTAGACTAGTGTAATGTCTAATAGAACAGTGTCATGTCAAATGGACCAGTGTAATGTGAAATAGAGTGCTTTAATGTCTAGTAGACTAATGTAATGTCTAGTAGACTAGTGTAATGTCTGGTAGACTAGTGTAATGTCTAATAGAACAGTGTCATGTCAAATGGACCAGTGTAATGTGAAATAGAGTACTTTAATGTCTAGTAGACTAATGTAATGTCTAGTAGACTAGTGTAATGTCTGGTAGACTAGTGTAATGTCTAATAGAACAGTGTCATGTAAAATGGACCAGTGTAATGTCAAATAGAGTAGTGTATTGACTAATTGACCAGTGTAATGTCAAATAGACTAGAGTTTTGTCTAATAGACCAGCCTAATTTCAAATAGACTAGTGTTATGTCTAATCGACTAGACTAATATACAACAGTTTATTATGCAATGTATATACATGTAATTAATTTAATTTAAAACTATGGTAAAATGTATTTTACAAAAATGTGTATTTATGGAAATAACATGTTTTACAGTAAGACATAAATTACATTGTTATGTTGCTGTAAGCTTTATAAGCTTTATGTTTTAGTTCACTTCTATTGGCTAATGGCAGTATGGGCAAATTGATCTCATCCAAGAATTATGATGCTATTACACCTAAGGGGAACACTTTTTACCATGAGTCACATTTAAGTACCCCACCCCCACCGAGCCAGGCACTACGTATTAAGTGAGTGCCCCATCAGCTCAAGCATTGGCTTTCAATGTGTTCACCAATAGCCGTGGCCCAATTTAAATGTGTATAGTTTTATCATATATATTATTTTAAAATGTATGCTTTATAAGCAATCATATCTTTAGTTATTTAAAAAAAATGGAATACACTTTCTGTTTTATGATATCTTTGTACAGAAGAATACATTTGTATAATGTCACTTATCTAGATTTGTATAATGTCACTTATCTAGATTTGTATAATGTCACTTATCTAGATTTGTATAATGTCACTTGTCTATATTTGTAAATACCCCAAACTTAGGTTCGTACAGCAAATCTTTCTTTTAACCTTGACTATTTTACACTATAGCGCAGAATCGTTCTTATTGATAAGTAAACATGGCAACCACATAGCTGGGTCACAAGTGGCCCAAGGGCTTCCTTCAGGAACCAATTCCTATGAAATCTGATGCCATAAGCGCCCCAACACATACTCCGAGGAGCCTGAAGGTGTCAAATATCTCAAACTCTCTGACTAGGGCCTGAAGGTACCAAATAACGGATTTGTCTGTAATGTCAACTTTTTACTCCCCAAGAAATCAACGTGAAAAATATCCTTCATCTCCTACAAGCAACTTCCTTCAATAACGTGTGTATTTATATTAAAGATGTTATTTTTTTCACGAATTATTATTTCATGATATGTGATGCATATTATATTCGTTAATGAATATGTCAGCTATTAGTCTATAGTATGCAATATATTTACTGTAATAAAATGAAAGTAAAAAAAATGTCTTTGTTTTAAATTAAATAACAGGTCTATAACAGAAATGTCTCACATATCAAGTTAATTGTCCTAAATTGTTAACAATACAGTCATTTGTTTAGTTGACAGTAAACTTTGTCAAGTTTATTGTACTCATCCCATCCCCAACCCTCACACCCGCCTTCCATTGATAAAGATATTAACATTATTCATACACCCATTCTCACAATATGTTTATGGCTGCTCCACTCCGGGAGCACCAATTCACTCACCACCAATCAGATGCGGCATATTTTTAAACTTTAGTTCTTTCTGGTACGAGAATGGGGTATTTTCTCTAGTGTGCATCGTGTGACAGTAATGCTATTTATGAGCCTCTGCCCAACCCCCCCCCCCGGGGCACAGAATTAATTAATATTCTCCCCTTTTAATTTTTTTCCTTTAACCTAAGCACATTAAAGCGTTTATTTATATGTTTCCTTTATAGAGAGAGTTCATAGATTAGTGTGGGATAAGTTTTCTTTATCAAGTCATTTTGTTTACAGTTCTGTTTACGCTATTTTTTTTTTAAGTAAAATAATTTATTTTGTTATTATTTCTTGACTCAACCAAAACGAATAATCATTCTATTCGAAAGTTGATTTTAATTCGTTACATCGTGTTTGTCAAAGCTATAAGCTCACTACGAGCAGATGTGTATAGCTTTTTGGAAATATAGATGATTTAGATATATATGTCCAGATGGACATGTAGATGATCTAAACAGATATATATATAGACAGACAGATAAATAGATAATTATTATTTATCTAAATATAGCTTTTTTATTTATCTATCTCTTTCTATTTCAATATATTTCCCTCACTGACTCTTTTTCTATCCCCCCCCCAATCTCTCTCTCTCACACACACACACACTCGCTCTCTTCTTCTCTCCCAATCTCTCCGTCTTTTTGAATATTAAACTACGTGACAATTATGAAATTATTATCTCTAGCTTTCCCATAAATATGATTTATAGTTGATGAAGAGACTAAATGTTCAAAACATCAGAATTATTTTTACTGCACACGAATGAAATTCTTCACACTTAACTTAAAATACAAAAAGGAAGTATACACATTCAAATCGACTATTCAGCCTAAAGGCGCCATTGAATACGAAAATAGAAAGAACTAGCTCCTGCAGCTCTGTATTTTTTAACTTGTTCACGTATGTTACACGGGTAGTCAAGCAGCGCACAATCCAGTCTCATCACTTTCTCTACGTCACCCAAAATATCTTCGGGAAGTGACGCATAGGCTTCCAACATGGCTTCCTCTCTTTGCTTGTGACGTACTTCCGGTGAGCCCGACAGTCTGTATGCCTGAGTGGCAGCGTAGATGAACTCGTGATATTGGATGAAGTCGCCTCCATCCAGTTTGTGTGAAAATGGGAAATCAATAAACTTTGAAATATATCCACGAATTTGAAATACTTTCCAGAGCCTAAATAGAACTTCAAGTTGACTCAAACAGCTCAAACCTCTGAACAAAACATATCAATACACATGAATAATAAAAATTAAAAAGGAAAAAAAAAGTAAAACTAAAATGTTAATGTTTTTTTTTACACTTGGTTTTGTTAGACATGCTTTAGTGTACAGTGCTGTGATTTATTCAAGCCAACCAATCCACAGATATATTCAACGGAATAAAACCATTGTATTTCTTAATCATGTATTAACTATAAATAAAATTATTATTCTTAAGATTATTAGCACCTACAAATGGAGAATATTCTTCTTTTGGGCATGCAAACTCATAGCAATAGATAAAAACTGTCTTATTTTTCTTGAGCGAATACATAGGCTAATTATTCATACTGGCTTCATAGACATAGGCTAATTATTCATACTGGCTTCATACACATAGGCTAATTATTCATACTGGCTTCATACACATAGGCTAATTATTCATACTGGCTTCATACACTTAGGCTAATTATTCATACTGGCTTCATACATTTAGGCTAATCATTCATACTGGCTTCACCATTTGTAGACTGATTTTAATGGTGATCTGTGGAAGTTTATTTTACTAGTCAAGTAAAGCTCATGAAACGAGGATATTGGGTTGAAGATATTAGTGACATCGTTAATTTATTTATGAAATAAATTTAGAAATTCATCATTAGAGTTCATGAAGAATAAAAATGGAAATGTATTACTCAAATATAAGGAGAATACAAACAAATTTAGAATTTTACCGTTACATTGTATGAAGAATACAAACAAATTTAGAATTTTACCGTTACATTGTATGAAGAATACAAACAAACTTAGAATTTTACCGTTACATTGTGTGAAGAATACAAACAAATTTAGAATTTTACCGTTACATTGTATGAAGAATACAAACAAATTTAGAATTTTACCGTTACATTGTATGAAGAATACAAACAAATTTAGAATTTTACCCTTACATTGTATGAAGAATACAAACAAATTTAGAATTTTACCGTTACATTGTATGAAGAATACAAACAAATAACTTACCTAGAAACCAAAAATCTCATAGTTCTAAAAGAAATATCTTTGATGTAACCAATTTCGTTTTCAATCTCCACATCGGGAACATCACCAGCAACATCTACCAGAGATATGTTTGAACTGTACAATATTGCCCTGTGTTGAGAATGAATAAATGTTATATTACAGCGAGCATGCATTGCAAACAACTAAAAACAAGTGTTAATAGACAAGTAATATTATAAAACAGTAAAAGATAAGCTAAAAACAAAGAACAACGAAAGTAAGTGAAAGTAATACACTACAATACACTACATTACAATACAATACACTACAATACACTACAATACAATACATTACACGTTCTCATTTAAATAGCAGTAACAATAACATCAATTACTGACAACAACAAAACACCGAATTAAACAACAGCACAGACAAAACAATCAATAACACTAAAAAGACCCCTAAAAAACATTTTAAAAAACATCCAATAAAACTACACAAAAAATCAACAAGTAGCCATCAAAACCAAAATCAACATCACAACCATCAAACGCTACAGCCACCAAGCTAGATCACAATTAAACCTGAAATCTTCTTGGAATGTTTCAACTTTCCCCAACATGGTGAAATTAAATCCACAAGGCTGGTGAACACTAACAGGTGAGAAATGGTCCTCAAGTTTCTTGTGTCCCAGAATGGTGTCAGCCACATAGCTGCACAGCTCAGTGAAGGACACTTGCCAAGGACATGTCCTGTTTAATAGTGCACCACTATGGAAGGTACAATATTTCAGTACGTATATGTTGCAACATTTATCTGACGTAATTTTCATTCGTTAGCAGTTGTTATTAGCAGTGTGTGAATATTAATCAACTAGTTGAAAAGCCTACAGAAGCTGGCTGCTACCTGCGAGTGGTAGCACTACTAAATAAGGGTTCTAGCCGTGTTCAACTATGACGAACTTCTAATAAATGGGTTATTTCCCTTGCATCAGTCCTGCGAGAGTGGCAAACGCATAAGCAAGCATAGGTTAGACGATTATGTATTTAAGGATAATATAATGTTACTATAGACCTTTGGTCAATAATGGGGGACAATTTAGGAAAATGTAGGAGAAAAAACAAAGCTTTCCGTGAATAACAAATATATTTTTTTACTACTTTTATATTTTGATAAAACGATTGATTCCCTACCCCTCTCCCACCCACAAATTATAAAAATGTTGATGATTCATTAAGCACAGATCGACGTAGTCGTTGAGACCTTTGACGAAATTCTTTTGAAAACTTGTGTACCAGAGTGGGGAAAAACTTTTTACTGTGGCTTTCGTCTTTTTTGAGGGAAACTTTTAACCCATCCCTGGAAGTTTAGACAATGAACTTTAAAATAAAGCAGCATTTTACTTATTTACATTACCCGACCATTAAACAAAATATCTAAGCAAAGTTTTGATCTGCATGAAATAACGATAGTAAATGAAAGAGCCCAATAGATCGCCAGTGGATTGTAACCATCATGCTCACTGCAAATGCCTATGTAAGTTTTATTTTAACCGAAATCTTCTCTATGTACTCACGACGAGATCATCTGTTTCGTCACAGTTTCGCCTACGTCGGCAGGTATCATCAGTTTGTCTACGTAGGCAGAGAGGAGCCGAGAGAATGGCTCTCTCACAAAGAGAAATTTAGTATAGGATCTGAGCATCTCTTCTCTGGCACTTTGGTGGTAATTTGAGAAAACCATAGACTGTGGTACACTGGGAAAAGACCCGATGTATTATTTATAATTCTGAGCATTTATATGTCTTTATTTTGGACCACCCTAATATATATATATATATATATATATATATATATATGTATATATATATATATATATATATATATATATATATCAACAAAATTGTTTAAAGTAGCGGGTGGGGGGAGAGACCGCAGAAAATCAACAAGAGGCAACAGCGTATGCAAATCACTTCAAAGAATTATGAATGAGTTATTACGAAGGTGAGAACTTGAATGTAATTTCGAAACGAAAAAGGTTTGTTACAGTGATCAATATAGGTTGAATATGCATATTTTACTGAGGACTGCTACATAAAAAACTAAACTTTTTTAATGGCATTTTTATCATTGAATGATTCAGGGCGGGTGTGTGTTTTTGGGAGGGGGGGGCAACTCGAACACTTGCTAGGGACCCTTGCCTTGGGAGACTTCGTCACTTTTGAAATTATAATTTATTCTGTTGTGAAATGGGGTAGTAGAGGGTGTCCATAGTTTGTCAAGGACGTCAGTATTCCTGTCCCGGGGCCCAGGTTGAATGCAGTTCACTTAATGGTCTTACTTAATGTGTGCCTCCATATTGGTCATGTCAAACATTTTCCCGCCATTCATACTGCTGGAGTCCAAAACTTTAAAGATTCGTTTCCAAAAAGAGCTGCCAACCTAGAGAGAGAGAGAGAGAGAGAGAGAGAGATAAAATGTGAATGTAAAAAATGTTTTCAATGAAATAGGCATACATGAAAAACTAAAGATAGGCCCAATCAAATGTGGCCGACATGAGGTACCTTAGGAATGGCCCAGTATATTAGTCTATGTCGTTTGTTGACAAACAGTGCTCTGTCTCTTAAAATAGGTAACCATTTAGACTTTGCATCATCGGATACTGACATCTGGTTTTGACATGTCTTTTTCAGTCGCCTTGCTCTCCACATCACTCTGTCTATGACAGATTCCATATTGTTTGTTGAAATTTCTCTGTTAGAAAACTAAACACCATTTATTTATTTACATTTTGTTTAATCCGTACTCACTATAACTTTTAAAACTATTATTACTCTTATGAAATCTATTTCAACAGCTTTAAGAATTAATTAAATATATCCTTTGTATTCGAATTTCGAGAAATTGTACTTATTTCAAAGATAAAATGTTTTATTTCATATTCATTTTGAGGGTAGAAGCTCCGAAGAATAAAATGTTCAAATTATACATTCAGAAAATGTTGCATTTATTATAGTGGTATCTGAGAATCCGCAACGCTGAACCACAAGTAACAAAACCTCTTACGAAGGAACTTTAATACAGTTGGAAATCTCTTAGCTTATTAGTTTTCGATAAACTGTCAGGATTTATCTATTTTGATTTTTAAAATAAATAAACATCCATTTTAGTGATGACATTTGGACTTTTGACATCCTAAATGCACCTGTCTGAGCAATGAAATGTATAATCAAAGAGAGTTGATGAGATCAACTAACGTATATTGATTTTATTACGATGTATTACTGTATCACTATACGAACATTTTAACACCCTTGGTCTTTAAGACACTGTTATAAATATAAAGTGTATCATGGTATGCAAGTTTTAAACATTTCAATTGTAACAAATTAAGTTCCTATATTTTCTCATTACTCAGTGACTATTGTTATATTAGTTCGGCCTTTCACAAAATAAAAAACTGGAAATTAAGTCTGCGAAAAAAAGTGAACGGATTCCTATTTACAAATACAAGATAATTTTATGTAAAAAAAAAAGTACTATACATTTAAAGCGCTTTTCTTTTGATGTTAATTTTCAAATATGTGAAATATTTTTGTAGCAATTTAACTCTTATCGTCATGATATTGGCTGATCCTTTGATTGTTACCTGTTTGTGGTCATTTTTAGAAAATTTCGTCAAAATCCCTGGACTTGGTAGCCATAATTTGTGTGCTATCAGCGGCCATGTTACACTGACCGCTGGATGATGAATAAAAACATTATAGAAAGTTTTAGTAAAACATCGTGAATGAAAATAAGAAGAAGAACTAATGCAAAGAAGAAATAATTTCCTTTATGCTTGTTTTTTTCTTCTCTACTGTAAAATGTTTCGCTTTATTTAAACTCAAATTTAAATCTCGCATTTTATGCAGGCACGTGCATGTGTTTAAATGTATGAATATAAACATTGCTAAAACTCAACATTTTTATTGGAAAAATATGTATTACGAAAATTAGCTAACTAATTTACCAGTTTCGATCAGCACCACCATAGAACTAACCTTTTGGAATATAAATCCCAGCCAAAAATGTTAAAACAAGAACTAAGACAACAGTCACCAGAAACCATTGCTTCAGTTGCTTGGACGACATGAACATTAACCAATATTTAAAAAAAAAACTATGAATACATTTGTACCAGAAACCTATTTCCCTTTTTTTTTCTCCTTTCGACTAGATGAAGAAATAATAAAATGATATTTGTTAAGCGTAAGAAGGCAATCACACTTAATTCGGTGATTAATAGGATAACTGTTTCACAGGCAGACAAAGGGAGAGAGTTATTCATGAGTCAATAAATAAATACAGCTGGGTAATAAGAACAGATGGGATTGAGAGACTTAATTCACAAGACGGTATTATTATATTGTGCAGGACAAAAATATATTGATTCAAGACGTAGACAACCAGCTCGACAATGGTGTAGAAAATGTTGCGTTTATTTCTAATAATTGATAAGTGTAGATATTGAAGGGCTGTAAGTAGGAATTTTGTGGCTCCTGACAATAAAAGACAACTGGGGGGGAGGGGGGGGCGACTCTGGTCCCTATACCCTAAGTGGTTAGACGAATAAGAATATATTTCGCAGGAGACAGACCCAGCCGGCTTGGGACTGTTGTTAAATGTTCTGCCTGTCTCTACCTAGCGACAGCTTTAAATTTCGAGTTCGTGTTCTCACTAAACTGTGAGTGCCCACCAGTGGCCTAGCGGGCTTAACTCGCACCCGGAGCAGAATACCTTCTTATCGCCCCCCCCCCATTTGAAAACCATATAGTATTATATGTAAAATATACCATTTGGTGCCCCTTTGTGAGTAGCGCCCGGGACATGATGCCCCCTTGCTCCCCCTCACTACGCCACTGGTGTACACACAGGACATCAAACTCTGTAGTCCTGTATACTTTTCAGTAGTTCTAAATACCGTTCAGTAGTCACATATACCGTTCGGTATTCCTGTACATATTTCAGTATTCTCATTTACAGTTCAGTAATCCTGTATATTATTCAGTAGTCCTGTGTACCGTTCAGTATAACTTGTGTGTGTGTGTGTGAACTGCATAGTATAATTTGGATAAGACATAGCTCCAGCCCCGTAGCCAAAGGGGTGGGCACTGGAGGGCCTGGCCCTCCCCCCCCCCCGCTAAGTGTGGAGTGCTTCCCGCTTAAAAAAGAAGAAAAAGAGGAAAAAATAAAGAACAAGTAAAGGTGCCCCCTTGCTGGGTATTGGTGCCTCCCTGCTTACTTTGACCTGGCTACGGGCCTGCGTAGCTCCCTCATCAGTCACCATCTAGGCATCTTTCTATCTATCTTTCTATCTATCTTTCTATCTATCTTTCTATCGCCAACTTTTTTGGCAATCATTTTGTCAATGCAAACTTTTTTTGTATAATTCAATAAAACTATCAACTTGTTGATCTATCTGTGTATCTGTCCGTGTAATTCAATAAAACTATCAACTTGTTGATCTATCTGTGTATCTGTCCGTGTATTTCAATAAAACTATCAACTTGTTGATCTATCTGTGTATCTGTCCGTGTAATTCAATAAAAATATCAACTTGTTGATCTATCTGTGTATCTGTCCGTGTCAGTGTATGCCTGTTAGTCTGTGATTGAGCTATTGACAGAAGAGTATCTAGTATTTAGGAGGGGCAATAATTAGCTCATTTTCTGATAAGCATACACCTAATCAAATTTCTCAAACCTGATATTTAACGTAAGTAATACAATAATAGATTATCTGTTTGCAATCTGATTTTTTTTTGTGTTTGTTAATTTTTCGATGCTAATACGTGAAGCCTCCTTTATTTTTCCCTTTTTCTTTTTACTTACGATTATATATTTTGTTTCATCAGTGTAACAAAAACAAGTCTAAATTACAGCCAGCGTCCCATACATTTCAGGCACCCAGAAAGCCAAATATAAATAAAAGGCAAACACTTTTTATGTATTTTTTTTAAGGCTTCAAACAAAATTGGTCCGCCTCTATATACTTCATACACAATGTAGACACCAAACATATTAATACAATACTTCATATAAATATAGACAGTAAACATATTAATAAAATACTTCATTACAATGTAGACAATAAACTTATGAATACAATACTGCAACATTCCTTTCTTTTCTTCTTGTTCGCTAATAGTTAATTTTGATTTCTCGCCATCTGTCCCAACACGGATATTGGACTTCATAAGTTGTGACCAGAAAATGGTTATGGTAAATAAATATTTCATATCCTGCTAAAGAACGTTGCTAGTCTACAAAATTAAATGTTCTCAAATAATGCCGGCTTTTATAAGTCATGCATTTATATGACACGTTAGACCAGTGGCTCTCATGCGTTTTTTTTTTGTTTGCAACAGTACCCCATAAAGGTGCGAAAGTATTCCGCGGGTACCCCCTCTCGAATAAATGTACTTATTCTCATTGCGGAATGTGCTTGCCTTTATAACGTCGCTGCGTACAACTGCAAAACTTTGCCCGTAACCCTAGGGGTACCCGTACCGCCTGATGAGAACTGCTTCTTTAGACATCTGCAAGTTGTTGTAATTAAGGAGGAGGAGGGGACGGGGGCGTTAGAGGGCTTCTTAAGGCCGATCCTGAGTTTAGTTTGTTAAAATCAAAGCTTCACATTATTCTGTAGATATAGAAGATCAGTTGGGCCTATAGCCGTGCTGAAGGAACTATCTATTGTGAAATAGGAAATACACTAAATATACGAACATACGGAAGATGCTGCCTCCCACTGTTTTCACCAAGTTAACGACATTGGAGACGAGGGTCTTTCGCTGTTACTAGAAAAATCGATACCTACTGTTTTGCTCAAAGTAATTGGTTGTCCTTTTGTGTGATATTTACACTTGATTTACAAGAATTTCCCCCGGTATTAGACATACCATTGTGTTAAACAGACTCATGGCTAGGACTGCCACTCATCTTGTTGCTGCCAACATTTCACACACCTCCTTTAAATTTTATTTGAAACAAGTGATTTTATTACTATATTTTTTTTTCTTATTGTAACTTCAAAGCTTCTAAACAGTCATAACAGTCACAACATTCACAACAGTTACAACACTTTACTAAACAATAAACGCTCACACTTAGGTTGAGTATACAACTGAAGTACACTTGGATCGAACACAAAAGAGAAGAAACACGGTACAGTAGTTTAAACAGAATGCTCTACAGAAAGTATCCGCTAATCGTACTTCAAAACCTCCCACATATATCCAGTTTGAATATATTCTCGGAATTTTCGCTCGACTTGCAAGACAATGTTCGTATATCAAGGCAAAATATGTATCAAAAGTTTGCTCGTCTTGTGAAGCAGTCGTAATCTAAGTGACTTGTGAGTCGATGTTTGACTGTAGTAGATCAACCAACTAGACTATATATATATATATATATATATATATATTCGTTAAATTGCGACCCGCAATTCTTTAGGCCGGCCCTGGTATACTCTGTATTATGATAATACTAAACAAATATATTATTTACTTCATCCATCAACATTACCAACATTACACGCTGGACAATGTCCATCAAGACCATCAGACCTGTTGATTTATGTACGTCCACATTATATACTGTTACACACAGAGACATAAATAGGGAAATTAGGGCACTTCCTAGCAACCTCTTAACTTCCCAGAAGAGTATTGATGTCTATTGAATCTGGCGCTGAGGTGAAACATATCAACGACTTTTTTTTCAGAAGAAATCCAACTATATGTGGTCTCTACCAGGGCCCCCTCAGGACCGACTTAAATGTATTTAGCCATCTGCATAATGTTACTGGTGTAGACACAAAGATTTAAAAACACCACCCACTTATCGTGCAGTTACTGTATCTTTTAAAACTACTCATTGAGGAGACATTAGATCTCTAGAGCTGGCGGACTGAGCTGAAGTAATGATTAAAAGATTTATGTTTTCATTTAACGTAATTAATTTAGTATCTGTGTTTTGCTTAAGTTTTATATTAAACCAATTTAAAGTAAAAGTATGATAAAATATTTTAATGCATGACTGTTAATTATTAAATCTTGAGGTCGCGGGTCGATATCCACTGAGAGACAGGTTGTGGTGAAAGTTTCCTCCATGTCTCAAGTGGTGCCTCCATGGTCGTTGCACTTTCGGGGATGAAATAAGAACACAATAAAACCGTTCTAAAAGTGGTATGTATAGAAAATGAGAGATAAACATGTCATACTTTATACAAAAAATAAAAAAAGCAATTAGACAATGTTAAAATTTAGACCCATTCACCCTATTAATGCACGACATAAATTGTATTTTAAATGAATCTATATATAACACATATTTTCTGTTGTTCACCTGTAACCCCCCCCCCCCATTCATTTCCATATTATCTTTTTTTCTTTAATTATTTTGTTTTCCGTCTGCCTTAGCTCTCAATATTTCATCGAAATATTTACTTTTCGTTGGTACAATCAGTTCCTCCACAAATCTATTAAAACACAATCCAGACTTTTGGCTTTATACATCATACACTCTAGACTTAAGTGATTAAATGGGTTACAATTTAATGGGTCAATTAATAATATTTCATTTCCTTTGAGTGGACTAAGAGGCACATCATACTGTTTTGTCCGAGCCACATAATACTGTTTTGTCCGAGCCACATCATACTGTTTTGTCCGAGCCACATCATACTGTTTTGTCCGAGCCACATCATACTGCTTTGACCAAGCCACATCATACTGTTTTGTCCGAGCCACATCATACTGCTTTGTCCGAGCCACATCATACTGTTTTGTCCGAACCACATCATACTGCTTTGTCCGAGCCACATCATACTGTTTTGTCCAAGTCACATCATACTGTTTTGTCCGAGCGATCATTTTGTTTTCTGTAAAGATTTAGACATTCAATTTCACCAATACTGTGTCGTCTCAATGGGAGGCCCGAAGCAAGAGTGCCATGGGATGAGAGAATTGTTCTAGTTGTGTACGACTTCACAGCGTAATACAAATTCACACAAAAACTTATGCATTAACACGAACAATCCCATAAACAACATTGTAGCCATGTCTAAATGTAAGTAGAATATTCTAGAAGTCTGCCTATTTACTATATGATCTATACGGCTTTGGACATTTACTTATTTCTACATCAATCAGGACTGTCTCAGCTACTGCCACAACGTCACAGGTTTATTCTGCGCTATTGGAATAGTCTTTAACCCGTTAAATTTGTGAACGTCTTATAGAGAGTTCATCTAGAGCACAGGCCCCCAACATTTTTCTCGCCGCGGACTGGTCGATGCTTGATCATTTCTCCGCGGCCCGCTTGTGGGGAGAGAGGAGAGGGAAGTTGATTTGTCGTCCATGGAGCGTCGCACTATCCCGAGAGAAATACATCAAAGTAAATAAAAAGGAAATTATTTAATGTTTTGTGGGCGGCCCGGTACCATTTGATCCATGGGCCGGCCCCGGTTCGCGGTCAGGTGGTTGGGGACCACTGATCAAGAGGTTTGAAGGCTGTAATGATACATAATAGGAAGAAGTATCCACCTATTCATTAGACTCATTCCGTAAACTTAAAGGCATATTACAACAACATCAAGGCTTTTTTTTTTTTGGAGATGCTGAAATATTGGACTCATAGTTTGATGTTATTGGATATTTAAATGTGGTAATGTTTGTTATGGGCTTGCATAGTGGTAACAGACAATATTCAAGCAACCAACGCGAATTACCACCAGAGAGACTGGCCACCACGAAATAGCTTTCGTTAGGAAATATCGACGTAAAATGAGATTCACTGGTGGAGCCCCACAAGGTGCTATTGCCAACTCTCCATATAAAAATAGGACTCATGAAAACATTTTGTCGCGGGTCAAGAGATAGAGGCAGCCAATTATGTAAGACTAGTCCTAATTCTTGTGAGCAAGTTTCACTAGATGGGGTGTTGGATGATCCTTCAGTTTTACATGCTTGATATCCTCCTTAAAAAGTTCCTTTTTTTTTTGTAAACTTGAGCTCTACAGAAAGAACACTTTATTAGTAAAACACTCAAGAGTATAACAATCGAGAAAGACTATCTCATTGGAGATAAACTCTAGAATGTAGCAATCCACGCTGATTAAAGAAACCGTTGATCTGTTCAACTTATATCCCGAGTAAACAGGTGATGACCCATGTTTGTAATCTAGATGTCGACTCAACTCGTTGACACATGCTTGTAAGCGCCACGACCGCGTGTCTCCCAAGCTAGAGTAAGATTTATATATTTCATTATTTCGATTGTTAAAGGAAATACCACACGCTTTCATCTGCGAGTGTGGGAGGGGTGGTATAACGGTGGCATACTGATATAATGACACACTCAAAACAGGTTAACACATGCACACACAAAAGATTACACATACTCACGTATAGAAACATAAAACTACTCAACAACGCAGACAGAATCATCACACAAGCCAGACAGTGTTTTATCGATGCATATAGTGAGTGTGCCCTCCGCACCTCACCCCAAACTCACCAAATCAACACTTTACGAGAGCCTTGCACTTCCTGTTATCGTCAGCACATAACTGGTTGTTTTTTTATTATTATTATTATTATTATTATTTATTTTCCGTTATTAACAATACTGTCTTTTTCTTTTTTTTTTCCTTGCGTTGATCCAGAATGAATTTTATGATTTACTCTTGAATTTTGCGGGAAACTGTTTCACACTACGAATACCCCGCAGAACGAACGCTCCTCTGGAGCAGATTGTGTTCTTTGTGTAAGGTACCAATGTAATGTAACGAGCATAAAGTAGTTTGGGTTCTTATGTCCAACTTCTCGACCTTTTAGACGTTTGCCCGTTCACGCCGTAGTGTGTATACAGTATTTCTGACAAATCATATGAGATATTGACAGCAGTGGCGTTCAAACAATATAGGATTCGATAAATTGGTGTCACAACAAGGGGCATTTAAAATGCTCTTTTTAACTTTCTCCATATAATAATTGCACGGATGATTAAACTATTTTGTAGTGCACAAATTTAGTTATTTATTACGTACATCGCAAAACAGCTATGTAAATACGAATGAAAATAATTTGTTGCAACGAAGAGTAGTGAAGGTGTCAGCATTTGCAAATTTTAAAATTTATGAGATTAAAAATAAATGTTTATTTATTGTTTATGTTTTTTTGTTGCTGATTCAACATTTTAATTTATTGTTTTCAATAAATTTAGATAGATTGAAAAAAAAACATTTTATACTCAAACACTAAATAAGTCGTTTGTTAAAACTAAAAATTAGATTGTGATTGATCTCCCCTAGTTACCTTGCTTACTTCCTTCGTATCTTGATTTTTGCTTTTGAGACCATTCTGTTTTATTATTCATTATAATGTTGCATTTACTACATTGAGTTCATTACCCGCTTCAATAAAACAATATAATCAAAGGTGAAAACAGTACGTATAAAAATATGTGTCTATATCATCAATAAAAGAACATACTCAAAGGTGAATACAATAAAGAATTATAAAATTATCATAACTCACACCATTACCATCTTTCATATTATATAATGATGGCTATTACCATCACCATTATTAATATCACCATTATTAACATCACCATTATCATCAAGATTGCGTGCTACTCATTATGGTCATCACATCCTCCACCTTTACCACCATCATCTCCTCTGACACTGGGCAGGCTGAGACCACGTATTCCACGTTTAAGTCATCAGTCCAAGGCACTGCACAGTGGCGGACTTAAGTCAGTTGAGGTCCCGGGCACAGAAGTTAAAATCCAGCCCATTAAAAAAAAAGAAAGACATATATAATAGTGGGTCACCTCAACAGATGTGGTCCCGGGCGCGCGTATGCACAATCATGGAGCGCACGAAAACTTGCATTTTTAAAGTTGCACAGCCAAATATATTAGGCCGCACACGGCCTTCGGGAAAATTATTTGAAACATCGGGTCACATGTGCTGACACGGCTGAGTCAATGTAGGCCTACCCTTCTATAGCATCACGTGCTGTGAATTTGTACAATAGCTATTATATTAATCTCTACACAGTATTGATTACTTTTAAAATGCGTGTATATAGATGAAATGACGCAATAGAATGTTGCATATGGCGTAATAAAAAGAATGCTCGGAAATATTGTAAGGATAATAAAGACAGGAATATACAACTAGACGAGAGCCTCACTCTAGGCCGACACCTTTAGAAATATTAAGGGGCCCAGGCTAGTGCAATTAAAATCAGATCAAATAAAGATTAATACGGGAATGAATACCTTGATAATCGCCACAGGAGATAGCATAGTTGGCATATCTTTAAAAAAGACTCGTTATATAAGTTATTAAGAATGATTTCGTACATAAGTCATAATACTTAAAGATTAAATTAACGTTTATCTATATTAAATTCATTAATATTGTTAATAACTCTCCCTGCCTTCGGTGGTGCGCCATGAATGGGGATTTCCCGTAGACCAGCGCACCGTTTACATTTTCTATTGAAAGCCGTGACTGTGTGACGTAAGAGCAGATGAGTTGTTATGATGACGCCGGCAGTGTGGAATCATGACCATTGTAATTATTCATTGTAAACAGATAATGAAATGATGTGTTTGTATTGAACTTACTCCTGTGCTGTTTTAATCCCGCTCACCCCCCTTCCCCCCGAATCAAGACTGCCACCATGGACAATGATGCATATTTCGAATGTTCCTGCACTAGACCTTATAGAACCGCCTATTATTGTAATAATTGTGAAATACGTCCAATTGATCCAAGAGTTGATTAGTTTTAATTAAATAAGATAAAAAAAAACAAATTACCCAATAATATTTAGCCAGACAGTATTTAAGAACTGCAAAAACCAACAAAGTAACGTCAAATTAATGTTATTTTGTCAATAAACTGTATTTTAAACTTTCTTTCCCAATCTTCAAAGCTGAAAATCTGTCAATCACTCCATCAATATCAATATATTTTACCTTATTACTTTCAATAGAAAACAGAGCAAGATCAGAAAGACTTGACTGTCCTATAGTTGATGGCAGGTCATTTTTATTTTATCGGTTTCAGTTTTGAAAAGCACCTCTCACATGCAGCTGCATACACACATTGGTCTATAGTGATAAAAAATTACAGGCTCAGTGAAAGTGTTGGCAGAGATTTTAGGAAACTCCATTCAGCAATGAATTTCAAAACATCAAATGCATGGTAGCACCGCGTGTTAATTACTACTCTGAATGGTGACAAACTAGGTTACTGCTCTGAATAGTGACAAACTATGTTACTGCTCTGCATGGTGGCAATCTGTGCTACTGCTCTGCATGGTTGCACCCTGTGCTTCTTTTTATTTTTTAACGATGATCGGTTATAAAACCCGACTAGACCGAGTTCTTTCTAACAGGACATTTAGAATAATTCCTTTTGGTGTCACCTCTATGCAGCCCCGTAGCGTGAAAATTCTACAGCAGGGGCCAGGCATTCTACAGCAGGGGCCAGGCAATAGAAGGGGGGGCAGATAATACATTTTACTAAGTAGAGCAAATAAGCAGAGGGGGCCAAGCAAAACGCAGGGGGGCGGCCCCCTGGCCCCCCGCACGCTACGGGCCTGCCCCTATGCGCGGCCCATAACCCTTGCACCGCCCTAATGACGCCACTGAGTTCAATGAACGCTTTTTTGAATCCCTTAATATAACGTGGCTCTTTTTTTAATTTACTGACTAACGTGGATTTTGTAGCGCCTGTCTAATAAACCGTATTAGTGTGTTTTTTTTAAACAATTTATGTATTATTATTTTTTTCTTCTTTCATAACTGGTAGGAACCTAAGACGTATGTATAAATATAGATGTCAGTGACTTGGCAAATACATTTTCAGAATGAAAGGTCAGGGCTGCCAATATTAATATTTTTATCCCGATCGAGATTATTTTTTTTTTATCAAGACATAATAAAATGCTATCCGATAAATGATATGAACAAATATAAATGTATTATTTGATTGAGATATACAATTTTGATTACTTGCAATAAATTGAGTATGATGTATGATCTAGATTTTTGTATAATTTTTCAATAGTTGGCAGTCCAGTAAATCGCTAAGTTAAAAATAAACAACAGTATCAACTACCGGAGTTCGTGAGTTTTTCAAACATTTACAGCCACTTTGATGTTTGTAACGAATGGGTCTCTATAGATACGATTTGGCTTGTAGAATTATTCTGTGTAAGGTTATTTCTTTCAAAATGTTCGTAATTAAACTACCCTTGTCTTTGTTGGGTAATATCTTATTTTAGCGACAGAAATTATTTTGATAACTATTGTTGATGCTGACTTTATTTCTATTCTATGTCTATTAAAGTTCCTAAGCAAAGTATTGAATGTTATTTTGTCACCGTATATAATAATATATTGACTGTTCTAGTGAAGCTTGGGGCGTGAGACCAAGCAGATGACCGAAGAAACATTGGTTCAGTTATCACATAAATCTGCAGGAAATTCTTACTACTAGACCCTATTCATTGGATTGCAAAAACCCATTCTATACTCAATCACAGTTTATTTTTAAAATCTTTGTTGGTCACGGATACATATAATGATATATCAAGACAAATTTCTGTAAAAAAAATTTGTGCTTTTACAAAACTTAAAAGAGATTATAATATGTTCCATTATCTCATTATGATAATGTAGCTTAGCCTAATCAGAACATCAGGATCAGATAAAGTTCACCATTTCATTTCTGTGGGATTGTCCAGTGACCTTTACTTTCCCCATCAAACACCAGGTATCCACTTTAAAGTAGAACATCGATCAGACCCAAGAAAAGGCCAGCACTCACCTGGGCTCAAACCCGGGCCCTTGTGGTCAGCAGTTAAGCACTCTACCATGTCCCCATAAAGAGATGTATGGTTATTTTGCATGACTACATTTTTTTTTATTATTATATGATCACTACTATGTAACAGTAGTTCCCTATGACTTAGCCTATTTATCCTTTACACCTATTACCTATTCGGTTTTTGAGAAAATAAAATGCCATTTATAACAGTATCACCGATATGATTTTAGAAAAAAATTTGGCCATTTTAATACTGACCATTTATAAATGTAGACATTTTTTATCCTTATTATTTGTACCTTTTAATATGTACTTCAATATTTTGTCTTTACTTTCATAGTGTACAACTGTATGAAATATATTAACTCGGACTTTATTGCTCAGTTTCTCACTTTGATAACAAAACAAACAAACTTAGTATTATTCTTTAATTTCATAAAGACAGGCTAAACCAGGGAGAGGGAAACTTTTTTAACCAGTTACTCAAAAATATTTTTTTTTAAAATACAATTGGAGGATTTTAGAATCTCATTTTTATCCCATTGATTTTATTTATCTTATTTTGCAGGCCTGCTTGTATTAATTCTGAAAATTTTATATTAAATATTTCCTCACAGGTTTTGCCACAATATTTATACGTCTGCTCAGTTGTGAAAAAGAACAAATCCTTCCTGGTAATATTCTTTTAAGGACTAGTGTAGAAATGTTAATAGATATATATTAAGCATAAATTTAAATTTTAACAATTTTAAATTTTTTGTTGAGAAAAATAAGGATTGTCAACTTATTGGTCATCACTTGAGATAATTCATGTTTCCGAATAACTATTGGTGCTTATTAAAAGTAAATGTATTTTTGAACATTTTATTAATTAAACTGGAAATAAATTTAATGATAATTATTTATAAGCTTTATAATTAAATATCTACATATTATTTGAACTCTTTTAAATCAATACTGAAAATGAGAAAGGAAACTTTTTACTCACATTTTCTACTACACATTAAATGTTGTTCTAGGGCAGTGGTTCCCAAACTTTTTTGACCCATGGACCCCTTTGAGAATCAAAACTTTCCCACGGACCCCCATGTGAAAAACCTACATAAATGTATAATAAACAAATTACAAATGAATGAAGAAAAAAATGTTGACGAAGAAGTATTCATTGAAATTATAATTTATGTTTAAAATAAAATAAATTAATGACTTTGATGATTTTAATGAGATGCTATGATTGTGTTTATGTCCATCTCAAGGTCTGTGAGTAGCAGCCGCAAATTCCCACGAGCACTAATTTCTAGTCGGTTTCTTTTTGTTGTGATGAGATTTATAACGGTACTGAATCCACGTTCGACCAAATAGGAAGACGGAAAAGCAGTCAATAACTTCTGTACAATAACCTATAAAGCGGGAACTAAAATTGGTATCTGTTTTTGTAACCAAAATGTGTGATATCCTTTTTCATACAATGGTTTAAGTTCCTCATTTGTGGATATTTCAATTAGCTGCTCCTGTATTTCTACTGATTCATCTGTGCTAGGTATGTGAGTTTGTCCAGCACCCAGTCGGGAATATCCAAGTGAAGAATGTCTTCAAATCTTTGGTTTAGGTCTGCATGAAGAGCCGTTAAGTGTTGAGAGTAGGCAAGCAAATCTTCATCCCTGATTGCAATTTCAAAAGATTTGGAAACAGAACATTCTCCCCTTGCCAAGTTTTGTTTGTACAGAAAAATTTGCCACAATCGCAGACATTACGCTTTTAGTTTTGATTGGTCACCTTGTAGTTTCAAATTAGTTTCGTTAAATTTGTCAAATAGATCAGTCAAATAGGCTGTGTTATTTTTTGAGTTAATTAAATTGTATCTCAAATCATTGTCTTTGCTTTCCAAGAATTCCAACACAGAATCAAAGAGGGCATAAAAGGGATTTAAACATGCACCTTTAGATAACCAACGTACTTCTGTGTGAAGTAGTAAACGGTTATTGTCTTCATCATTTTTCCAAACAAAGTTGAGCAAATAATATCTCATTTAAAGCATTCCTTTTGATTTTATTAACTGCTTTAATGACATGATCTAGTGATCCATACAAACGTTCACTAAGATTTGCGACCAAATGATGTCAATGAATGACACAATGTGCTGAAAATACATTTGGTACAGCTTGTTTTAAGTATGCCAGAAAGCCTCTGTATCTTCCTACCATTGCCGGAGCACCACCAGTAGCAATAGAGATAATATTTGTTAAGGGTATAGCTTTTACATCAAAATAACTTTTTTATTGTGTAAATAACGTTTCTCCTTTTGTATCGGTTTCCAAACATTTAGCAAATAACAATTCTTAACAAAAATTTTCTTTTTTTTATAAATCTTACTTAAGCTTAAAGTAAAGTTGACTCATCAAGCTGTATACAGAATTCAGATGTTTTTAAGTACTCACATAAAGAATTTTCTACGGACTGAGGCAATTTGTCAATCCTTCTTTATACTTCTTTACTCAGTGGAATTCTTTTCATAATGTCGAAAGCTGGTTTGTGCAACACAGTGGGTATTACCTCACTTACAGCTAGTAATATAAGTTCTTCACCAATAGTATGCAGCTTTCCGGACTTTGCAATCAATAAAGAAATGTTTTAAGAAGCAGCAAGCAGTCCATCATCATCTCACTTAGATGTTGTCCCAATGAGTTTCTGCATTGACAGTGTTTTCAAATAGTTTTCTTTGACTGTTTAAAAAAACGTTAAATCCTTATCCTTTTTACCACTGTAACCCACACAATCTATCTGTCGAAAATATCTGCTAGCTTCTTTTATAAGACCCTAATTACAACTTCTTCAAACACACATCCTTGTCTCTGATTGGTCGGTCCCTAATAGGTGATATTCTGTTATTTCAGTCAAAACAGCAGTATCTCTGGACTTTGGTATTTTAATGACAAACTAATTAATTAAGTCATCCCTGACCTAATGATCCATATTCTTGAAAATACAATGTCCAACCTATATTCTTGAAAATTCAATGCTCAACCTAGAAACTTTGGGACACTGATTCTTTGTAACATTAATCAAGCCCATGTGAAAGTTTGGCGCCATACATACAAGACCAGACAGTAGATAATTAGCTTATCACAACATTTGTCTCTTGAAAATAAAAGGGCGCTAAGCATTGATTTATTCCAGCCTAACCAGGTCATCTTTTTTTCCACAGGTATGTGTCACCTAAAAATACAAACTCTCTATAAACATGACCGACATTGTAATCTCATAGAGTCAGTAAATATGGCGCATTTTCTGCATAAGCCTGTTTTTTGCCGTCTGTCTCTTACCATGCCTTGCTTGTTATTAACTTAAAAATTAGCCAGCGCTTTTAGTGTATTTATTGTTTTTATTTTTATTTCCATTAAAATAAAATGGATTTTAATTTTACTATTTTACATTTAACCTTGTGCGGACCACCTGGAGTTGTTCAGGGACCCCCCAAATGAATAAAAAATTTCCGCGGACCCCCTGGATGCTACCAGGGACCCCTGGGGGGTTCGTAGGGACCACTTTGGGAACCATTGTTCTAGGGTATACATCATTTCTTAATTCTTTCTTTACAGATAAAAATGCTAGCGATATACTTATTATTGTCTTGTCACAGCCCAATGACTTTCATGTGAAAGAAGCTGAGGCATTTAGAAAGCATTTCAACATTCAGCTAGACAGTTGGGATCAGGTGAAAAAGATAAACTGTTTGTGACTTTGTGTCTTGTGTTTACTTTTTGATTTTTTTTTCTAAGATTAAAACACACAGAAACTGTTCATTTTTTTTTTTTTTTGTGTGTTTGAAATTTCAAGATTTTTTTTCATTGCTGTACTTTTGACATAAAACATTAAAACATTTGTCTTACATTTTACTAGACAAGAGTAGACTGCCATTATCCAACCTCTGTGCCATAAACCTTTTCTAGAATGAAAGCATTGCAGTCAAGCTTTTTCTAGTCTATACAATATTAATA
The DNA here is from genome assembly GCA_021962125.1 of Bulinus truncatus. Classification (NCBI taxonomy): domain Eukaryota; kingdom Metazoa; phylum Mollusca; class Gastropoda; family Planorbidae; genus Bulinus; species Bulinus truncatus. The sequence continues at coordinate 914,861 of JAGDYQ010000223.1, forward strand.
ATTTTGGATTTCCTTTTTCTAAAATAAACTTTTATATTTTGCTGTATTGTACATAGTGGTTTTTTTTAAGTATTGGCCTGTTTTAAGAAATTATTTCGGGTTGAGGATTTTAGGAATAAAATCGTTGTTTTTATTTTTATAGCTGATGCATTGTTAATTAAGTTGTATAGTATAACGTCTGTATAAATTCATAGATTGTAAATTAAATATTTATCATATGATAGATGTTTATTAATAAAAAAAGAGAAAACTGGCTACTTTTGTTTTATATAATGTATATTTATTAATTTTCTCAGTCTGCCAGGCCTCAACTTTTGTTGACTCATGAGCATCTAACAGAGTTACATGGAAGTTGGACCATATTTCCACTATTGGAAAAGTAAGTACATCTTCAGATAGATTTCAGAAATGAAATGGGCATTTTCTATAGAGTCACTTTTTTTTTTAACAAATGTAAGAAAGGATCGCCACCACTGGTGGACAGATATTTGCACACCTAACACAACAAGTCACTCTGAAACTACTGGGACAGATATTTGCACACCTAACACAACAAGTCACTCCTAAACTACTGTAAAGTGCCATTTCACTTGCACCATCTGATTTTCAGCTTCATCATTCACTCTCTTTATTGTGCAAAACCATCAATCGGCTGATATTTCACACTTATTCAGAAACTCCAAGAAATAGCCCCTATAGCATATTTTGCTTAAATTTAGAATACTATTTCAATTTTGAAAATAATTTTTATGATTATTAAAATTACATTTTTTCTCAACAAAATTAATTCAAATTTTTTTTTATTGTCATGTAAATCACCTTAAATTAGAATCACTGAAACAACTGATTAGCCCATCATGAAAGTGGTTGCACCAATCTCATAATTTTTACTGATGAGTTTTTTACATAACAGGCTCTTAAAATTTAAAATATCACTTTGTTCAAACTTCATATACATGTATTATTTTTCTCAAACTATCATCATTAAAGATGTTATTAACATTTTTACACCTTACCTACTAAATTAAGAGTATAGTAAGGTCTTATGCTGGGGATATTTTCCACAAAAATGCAGCATAAAAAAAAAATCGCATATGCCTTGCAAAAATAGAGATATGTTTTAAAAAGAAATTTAAATCGCATCACTTCAAGTGAAAAATAAACAAATTAACACAAAAAGCGCTCAAAATAAAAATTTTGAGACAGTGAAAGAAAATTTTTTTTTTTTTTATTATTTTAAAATTCCACCAGATTCATATAAAACATCAAACTATTAGCATTTAATGATTGCTTTTTCCTGAATAAAAAACCAATGACAGTCAATTTACCCATTTTCTAATTGATCTAAACTTGCAATTTTCATAACCACTGTGAAATTGCCTGTATTCTTTGCTTTTAATTAATTTATTTAGACGCAATAAAATTGGGAAGAAAATCATCTAATTATTTTTTAAGCCTTAAAAGGTGCAAAAAGGAGGCCTACCTAATTAACAAATTGACAAACGAGGCAAGCACTCTAGAAAAAGTTTACAATCTAATAACCAATTATTGCTCATTATTGTAACTTAATTTAGACTAATACAAAAATGTCAACATAATCTCTAATTCTTCATTTAACTGCAGAACAATAACTTTGAAAGTTTACATTGTGTGACTTACAATGATTAAATAAAGACTAGTTATTGATGGGATGTTTGGGAAATCCCTAATTAGCGAACTATTACTCTTGAAGTATTAAAAACTGGCAGGCTAGCATATATTACACTTTTTTTATCTGTTAATGACAAAAATACTAGTGATCGTTATATATTTGTTATTTTTAGCGAAAAGATTTTCATAATAATTAAAAAAAATAGTTTGAAAGTAACACAATTTTTTGTTGACTGTCTGTTAGAAAAAAAAACTAATCTGTACAATGTACATGCTTTTCGAAAAAAAAAGGTCTGTAACTAAATATGTTTAGCTTCAATGTTTAGCTTCAATGTTTAGCTTCTATTTTGTATTTTAAAACATGCAGAAAAAAAAGACTTTTCAGTACTTTAATTTGGTGATAATTAAGAAATAATAAATCAACAATATCACTCAGGTGGTTTTAAAATAAAACTCAGAATGTAACATTACAAGCTGTTAGATTCTGATTAGAAAACACTTTTAGAGTTAAGGGATTACCTATTAGTACAAAATGTTTTAATGACAATATTAACAATAGTTGCTGTTCACGATCCTTCCTTTGTGAATGGCAACAAATAATATGGTATATATGAAGAATTGAATCATTATTGAAATAATTTTTTTAATAAACCTTTAAGCTCACCACATAATAGTAATGGGTGGTTTGTAGCATTTAATAACTTGCTTTTGTAAGTCATATTTTTAATATTATCTTTAAAAGTAGGATTAATAACCATTGTAATTTTTCGTCCAGAAAGCTTGTGTAAAAATAGCATTTTTTTTCTTTGAGTTGAATCTGTGAACTCATTAAGAATGAAAAGCGCTTAATTGCTTTTCCTTAAACTGCATTTACCATAACTTTAACTGTTACTGGTACTAATGAAACTGTACTTTGGTAGTTATGGTTATTTTTTTAAAAAAAAAAAGCATTAGTGATACCATTTTATCTTTACCAGGATTTTTGATTACTAGCAGCCTCCTTAATGTTAAACTGGTTTTATACAAATTTTGTTTTCTTACATTTACAGAATAATCTCTTTGACTAAAAATACTGAGTTGTCCTGGGTATTTATTTGTGAAGAAGATACAAGAATTGATATAGGAAAACTAGTGGAACTGTTACAGTCTAAAAATACATCTGAGGTAATTATTGCTGTGGCATCCAGAATCTAATTCCATAGACATACACATTACTGTATAGTCAGTTATTGGTCGTACTATACATTACAGTGTAGTTAGTCAGTTATTGGTCGTACGTACTACATATTACAGTGTAGTTTGTTAGTTATTGGTCATACTACACATTACGGTGTAGTTAGTTATTGGTTTTACTACACATTACAGTGTAGTTTGTTATTGGTTGTACTACACATTACAGTGTAGTTAGTTATTGGTCATACTACACATTACAGTGTAGTTAGTTATTGGTTGTACTACACTTTACAGAATAGTTAGTTATTGGTCATACTACACATTACAGTGTAGTCAGTTATTGATCGTACTCCACATTACAGTGTAGTTAGTTATTGGTTGTACTACACATTACAGTGTAGTTAGTTATTGGTCGTATTCCACATTACAGTGTAGTTAGTTATTGGTTGTACTACACATTACAGTGTAGTCAGTTATTGGTTGTACTACACTTTACAGAATAGTTAGTTATTGGTCGTACTACACATTACAGTGTAGTCAGTTATTGATTGTACTACACATTACTGTATAGTTAGTTATTGGTCGTACTACACATTACAGTGTAGTTAGTTATTGGTCGTACAACACATTACAGTGTATTAGTTATTGGTAGTACTACACATTACAGTGTAGTTAGTCAGTTATTGGTCGTACAACACATTACAGTGTAGTTAGTCAGTTATTGGTCATACTACACATTACAGTGTAGTTAGTTATTGGTCGTACTACACATTACAGTGTAGTCAGTTAGTTATTGGTCTTACAACACATTACAGTGTAGTTAGTCAGTTATTGGTCATACTACACATTACAGTGTAGTTAGTTATTGGTCGTACTACACATTACAGTGTAGTTAGTTATAAGGTCTTACTACACATTACAGTGTAGTTATTCAGTTATTGGTCATACTTCACATTACAGTGTAGTTAGTCAGTTATTGGTCGTACTACACATTTCAGTGTAGTTAGTCAGTTATTGGTTGTACTACACATTTCAGTATAGTTAGTTATTGGTCGTACAACACATTACAGTGTAGTTAGTTATTGGTCATACTACACATTACAGTATAGTTAGTTATTGGTCGTACAACACATTACAATGTAGTTAGTTATTGGTCGTACTACACATTACAGTGTAGTCAGTTATTGGTCGTAGTATTTGTATTTTTTTAATAGTATTTAAGAGAAAATAATATGTAGGCTGTAAAAAAATTAGTAACTTTTATATGACCCTAGCCCTCCAACAAATTTCAAATGTAATGAATAATCATTTTCACTTTTTATATCAATAAAATTGGGGCTATTGACTGTCGCTAGTGTATTAAGATGTGAGAAGGATAAATAACTCTGAACAGTGAAGAAAACAAATTTGGTTAAGCATTGTGTCCCCAGACTGTAGAGCTCTGTTATATTTCTGTTGATATACATAAACAGTGTTATTTGTTTACCAACATAGCTAACTATAGACCACTTTCACAGTTAAATTTTGAGAGTGAAAGGAAACACATTACATTCAGATCACCGACTGTTTCTGATGTAAATAATACAATTAATGTATATCTCAAAAGACCTTTTTTATTTTTGGTTGAAAAAAATGTACGAGTCATTTGATTATTAGGTAGAGATGTAGGTAAGAGACACTATGCACAAAAACAGTCAATTTTAAAAACTATTTTCTTTAAACTAAAACTATTACTATTTAGAATAATAAATACAGATAACAACTGTCTAATAAAACCTGTTTTACACAAGGTAAAAAACATAGGTGTGATCCATGTAAGTTAACATAAAGCTTAATTGTATCTCTTCTCTTTTCTCAGCATCACTTTCTTGGCAGGGAACTACGGGATCATGAAGCAACAATCATCCACCACTTTGCTTTTGTTGACAAACCTTCCAAGTTTGCCTATCCAGACTTCAGAGCTGGATTTGTCTTGAGCATTGCACTTGTTAGAAAGTAAGGAAAAATATTCAATTGGAACTGTTACTTAAAATGAACCTTTATTTTTTTTGCGCTGATGAATTGTATAAAACTTAAAAGCTTATTCTGTGATAAAATGCCATCACATGGGAAGGTAATTAATATTATTATGTTTAACTCTCAACCATCGTAGCATTGACTTTTCGATCACCGGTGGTCGACAATTTTTTTATGTTATAATTCTTTATATTTTTACTTTTGATCAATTTATTTTATGTTTTGTTATAAAAAAATGAATATTTTAGAAAAAAATACAACATTTTACACATTTTTTACATTTTAAATAAAAAAAATATTAATTAAAAGTCTCGTGTTTACGTCACAAACTTCCGGGATGATGGTCGCCATTTTGTCACTTTTACGACAGTCCTGTTTTTATTAGCGTCTCAATTTTTTAAAGAATTATGGATATGTATTCATCTTCCGACGATGAAAATGACTATATTTCAAGTGAGGATGAAGTTTGGCTTGAAAAGGAAGAAGAAGAAGTCAGTGAAACTGAAAATATACATCCATTTTCCACTAAACAAGTCAACAATGGAAGGTAAACATTAGTCTTAGTGGCAAAGCCGAAACGCACATGGCAATTTTTTCAATTTTTTTTTATTTTGTTAATTGTATATTCATTAGTAGATATTTATAGGTATCAAAACATTTACAAAAATTATGTTAGTTTAACTATTTATATAATTAAAGGTACATTTTCCACACATTCATTTATAATTCATATTTGTTTAGGGCCATAGTAAATGTAACTTTCTTTTGTTTACATTGGTAACGTATCTTTTTTTTCACATTTGAACAAAACAAAAGAAATAATTCAACAATTTTAGATGGCTAATTTATTACTGAATATTTTGTTGAATAAATTTTTAACAAAATATCATTGTTTCATTTTAAAAAAAATGTTTCTAATGTTACTATATCTTTTTATCTTCAGTTATGATGACCAAGATTCTGGACCTCCTTATGCTTTGCCACCCTTCAAACCTGAGAGAACTCCTGGAGCTCATTTTCCAGAGTCATTTACAAGACAAGACAGAAAAAAGTATCTGACTTCTCTGTCCATTTTTTCTCTGTTTTTTACTTCAACTTTGGTCAGAGAGCTATGCAACACGACTAATCAGAATGCTGCATTTATTGGACCAACTAAACCAGCCATGTACAAAAACTGGACAGATGTAGGTGAAGAAGAATTTATGAGCTTTATTGGACTTTTAATGTACATGGGGATGATACAAGCTCCAAATGTTCAGTCTTACTGGAACAAAAAAAGTTTATTCAATGGGCTATGGGCAAGAGCCTTTATGACCAGGCCACGTTTTGAACAAATACTTAGTTTTTTGAAAGTTTCAAACCGAAACACCGAAAAGGCAGAGGATAAATTGACTAAAGTTAGGTTTTTGTTTGATTTCATTAGAAGAAAATGCATGAAATTATACCAGCCTGGACCTAATATTTCAATTGATGAACGAATGGTTAGAAACAAAGGAAGATATTCATTTCGTCAGTATATTAGAGATAAACCAACTAAGTGGGGGATGAAATTATGGGTGCTCGCGGATTCTGTTACTGGATATACATATGATTTTGATGTTTATTTGGGTAAATCTGAAACTTTATCACCATTTGGATTAGCTTATGGGGTTGTAATGAATTTAATATCTTCCATTGTTAATCAAGGCTATCGTTTGTTTTTCGACAATTTTTATGCTAGTTTTGTTTTAGTAAAAGATTTGTTAAAAAAAGGTGTATTAGCCTGTGGTACCATTTTGACTACTAGAAAAGGATTTCCTACTGAATTAAAAAATGTAAAACAATGGGAAAAGACTTCAAAGAGGGGTGATATGAGATGGGTTAGGAAAGAGGAAACTTTAACAATGCAGTGGAGGGATAACAAAACAGTATCTTTGGTTTCTACAATGCATAAAGCTAATTCTTTTAATTCAGTCATGAGAAGAAATAAAAAAAATGGGACTTTTGAAAAATTAGAAGTAAGACAACCACTTTTAGTCAAGGATTATAATATTAATATGGGAGGGGTAGACAAAAGTGATCAACTTTTAAATAAATATAATATGCTTAGAAAAACAAATAAATGGTGGAAAACTTTATTTTTTCATTTTGTTGATATTGCTAGGGTAAATAGTTATATTCTTTTTCAAGACTGGAGGAAACAAAATCCAGATATTATTGAATTAAATAGACCAGCAAGATATAGTCAGTTAGATTACACAATAGAGTTAATTAGACAGTTAGGAAAGATTGATGACTTAGATGAGGTTCCGACAGCGACAGCATATAAAATAAAAACTAATCATCCTATTTTACCTGTAATGGTTCCTTCAAAGGAAAGAAAAAACTCTAAATTATGTTATTCACTTTATAAACTTGAAAGAAAAACAAGAACTAAATGTTCTGCATGTGATACTTTCTTATGTTTTCAAGATGACAGAAATGGTCTTTTACTTTATCATAAATAACATTTAAAGTAATTATCAATTCATTTAAATGTGTTTCCCGTCACTTATAATAATAATATAGAAATTTTAATGATCAATTTTGTCTAGTCTAACATTGTACTTATTGTGTGAGAATTATATGTCTTTTTTTCACACTAGAGGCATCAGTCCTTATTTTTTTTTTTTTTTTTTCCATTTTCTATAGTATCAGTTATAGTGGAATAAAAAAAAAAATTGTCAAAATTTTAAGTCCAAATTTGTTTATGTGTTGTATAAATGAATAATGATTATGTAAATAATAAAGATTTTGTTTAAATTCTTCATACTTTTTTTTTTATTCTTACTGTTTGTGATGTATTTGTATTTTTAGTTAAAAAAAATAATAAAAAAATCATTAACACTATAATTTTACAAAATTAAAAATTTGTATTATATCAAAAGTTTTATATCATTAAATAGCTTATTCATTTCTGAATTCAATGATGTATAACTTCACTAGGTAGCTTATAACATAATGAAAAATGTTTAGTTTTACAAAACACCCTGCAATCAGCTTAAAAGAATGGCTGAAAATGAACAATGGTTGAGAGTTAATGAGCAATTTAACAATGTTGTTAAAACCTGTCTTGTCAATTGTTATGTAAAAGTTGGCCTTTTTCTAGTCTAAGGCCACTATTGAGAATCCACTAATGGTTTTCTGTCACCTTTTAATTTGTTCCCATTATATTTTACTAGGTCAGTGGATCTCAAACTTGTATTCTTCTATGACAACAGTTTTGGTTTCCCAGCCCATTTGAAAACTGTTTTTTTTTTTTTGCCCCCCCAACCTTCAAAAAAACTTAAAATGAGAATCCAATCTTCATTAAATTAATAAAATTATTTACCATTTTGCTTTTTTGATTTATCAACTTTTAGTTTTGTAATAAATAGATACACAGAATAATAAAAATTTAAAATAAAGCAAGTTTTTGTTCTATAAACAAAATGTAAAAAAACAATTTTTCAGAGCCAGTTTTAAAGAGTAACAAATTCTGTTTACAAATGTTTACAATTTTTAGGTGATTTTTTTTACAGTGTTTATTTTAGTGTGTCATGTTGCAACTGATACCACTGAGAGAAACACTACTTAGTGATACAGTATCTCAATTCAAATATAACTATGCTAGGTTTTGTATTTTATTGGTGAAATCACTTTTCTTGCAAAGTTATAATAGACCAAAAAGTTCCCCTAAGCAGGTGAAGTGTGCAGTTCATCTGTTTGATTGGCCAGTTTGGAATAGTGTGGATTGCACAATGCCCAGTCACCTATACTCTCCCAAGTCAGATACCCATTTAAATATATGTGGACTTGAGGACTTTCAACAGGACCTTAACAAATCCAGAGGTTCTCATTGAGACTAAAATATAAGTGATGAACCTTATTTTTAATTATTATTTTTTTTTCTTCATTAGTTTGTATGAAAGGCTGAAAACTGGTAAATTAAAAGTGGATTTCTCCATTGACCCAAAACATGAGTTTGCTTTATTTGTCTGGAATGATGGAAGAGGTCCTTCATTACTCAAAGATAAAGGTTTTTGTTCAGTCGACCAGAGTTCCAGCTCACATTGCATCACTAAGCAACTAAACAAGTTCCCAGATTGTGGTGTTCCAGTGAAACGAGAAGAATTATTTGTAGCGGTTAAAACGTGTGCGAAATTCCACAAATCTCGAAGTGAGTCAAATGAATTTTTTGTTTTGTGGATCATATAGTAAAAATAAAAGCAGTAAAATATTCTATTAAAAAATTCTAAATATTGTTTACCATCTAACATTTCTGTGTCACAGGGTGCTCTTGATAACATAAAATCCAGATGGGCCAGAGTCGTACAATTAGTGACATCAAGTTATCCTATACTGATTTAAACACCTTTAAAAAAACTCTGGTTGATATATTTTTAGACAACTTGGGAAACAGTTAAAAAATATCATGGATATCTAATATCAATATATTAAAAAACAATTTAGTTGATCTCATTCAGTTTTAAAACATGTATAAATTTAATCAAACCAAATAAAATGTTTGCACGCTTCCCATCTGGTAAGTATTGTCCAGGTTTTGCTACCTTTCCACAGTTCATGTACAAGTTTGTTTCAGTTTTAAGTAAGAAACCCTGCACTAAGTCATACCCACATTGAACAAAACAACAAGCTTTTGTGGAAGACAGATTTTGGCTTCAGAATCGATGTAGTGGAATTAATTTATCATTAATAAATAGATAAATTTTGTTGTTGATATTTTGATGATCACATTCATTAATATTCTGTGAGAATTTTCTAGACCCAATTTTCTGATCACAGCACAGATTTCAATTTATTTTTGTTCTATGAGTCAGTTTCTCTATTTTCTGATTGTCAAGGTCCCCTTGCGGTCGTTGTCTATTGGTATGAGTTCTGGCCAGCATTTATATTTGTCCCAGCCACGTGGTTACACAGGACGCACAACACTCAGAAGTAAAATACGCTACAACACATATTTATTTACCTCAAAAAAAGAACATCAGTGGGCCTTAAGAAAGGCCGTAGCTTTACCAGCTACTACAAAAAAATATACGTAATGAACATAATACACCGCGACAGAATGAGAGAATAATTACCTGGGGCGGGGTAGCTCTAAAGAGAACTTAGGACTGAGGTAGTCGGACATTAAAGTCCTGCTACGCTAACAGCCTATTTCCCCACGCCCCGGTCTGAAAGTCTGAGCTTGACCTCTCTGTTCGATTGCCCAATGCTCACAGAATAATTCTAACTAAAAAGTTCCGCGACGCACATCGGATCTCCCGGCATGTGTGCCGAGACTTCCGCTTCACTGACCAATCGCAGTGACCATGTACGTTACACCTATCACTCGTGCCTACACGCGTGATCAATAAAGGGACACTCCTCTCTCGCCCCTTTCCGCTTGAATACAACAGGGGCATAGATTATCTCCCCTATAGACTTTACCCAGGTGGTGTCAGAATTAAAGGGGATTAATCTAGTGCCAGACGCACTGACCACAGTGCTGACACCTGGGAATACAAAAGTCTTTGGCTATTCTCTTTATGATCTCCCCTATAGACATTCTCTCCCCAGGTGACAAAAAGTGATAGTGGGTGCTAGACAGACTGACCACAGTGGGAACACCTGGGAAGACAAAGCCTTTGTCTATCCTATATATTTATATTATCTCCCCCCCTCTCGAGTGATAAAATAGGAGAATGTTCTGGATTTCATAAAACTTAAGACACAGAATGTGACACTGATCACAGATTTCAATTTATTCTTGTTCTATGAGTCTGAGTCTATTTTTTCTTTGTTTTCAGTTCCAGTGGTTCAAGCCACTTGGGGTCGAAAGACAGAGTTCATTGAATACTATAGTGATGTGGAAGACACAAGTATCCCAACAATAAGCTTGGGTGTGCCTAACACCGAGAGAGGTGAATTCTAATACTAAATGATAATTTGTGTCTGAAATGAACACATGCAACATTATGTGGCATCCTATGCACAAATCTAAAAAAAAAAGTTTTCTTGCTTCCTGAAATTCCACATTTTTTGTTTTAGTTTTAAAATGGTATAGAGATCCCCACCTTTCTCCCCTCATTACTCACACTAAGTAATATTTGGTGAGCTCAGTGTTTATTAAAAGAAATTTGTTACATTATAAATTTGAAGAAAATTTGTTGAGTTAAATGTTGAGTTAAAATATTTAAAATCATATGTTACAGTTTTATATTTCCTCTCTTAAAAACTTATTATAATTGTATGCAAATTGCTAAATACATTACATTTTTCATTTAATGTTATATCTTATTGAGGTATAATTTTATCAGAAAATCAAAATGTTTAAAGTATATTACATTTATTATTCATTGTTATTTTTCTTTTGAGGTCACTGCGGAAAAACCATGGCCATCATCAGGAGGGTAGCAAACTCCGAGACCCTGTCTTCTATACCCTGGCTGCTAGTAGCTGATGATGACACCATTATAAACCTGGACAGACTGCGGTCACTTCTGGCCTGCTACAACCCTCACCAGCCAGTGGCACTAGGTGAACGCTATGGCTATGCATTGGCCAGAGGTGGTGGCTATGATTACATTACCGGGGGTGGGGGGTACGTCTTTTCATCATCACCACATTGAAGATTTTATTTTTGCTGGATTTACTTAGTGATAATTCTTTTAGTTATTTAACTTTTAATAATTTTATCACAGACTAAATCTTCATCTTTTATATCTTATTTTTTTTTTACAGAATTTTAATATTGGATTTACAGTTTTTTTTATACCCAAACTATTGTTTATTTATACCATCCTCAGTTATAATATGAGAGCTTTTATCTAGTATTTCGAAAAGTAGATACACGTATAATGCTAAAAATAACATCAAATGATTGGTTGAAAGACCAAGAAATAATTTGCTGACTTCATTAGGGATTCTTGAAATGCATGATTAATTATGAGACAGTCCTTTGTTTTATTCAATTCAGCATAATTATAGGCAAGCAGTTTGTAATTACAAAGGAATCTGACAGATAAACTTACTTGTACATGTAGTGGTATTTGAAAAAAGAAAACTGATGATAAATTCTGCTTGATGAAATAATTTAACAATGATTTATCAATGAATATTTATGTATATTTACAGAATGGTCTTCTCTCAGTCAGTTGTGAAAGTTTTGTCGTCCAACTGCAGGTGTTACACAGATGATTCACCTGACGATATGACATTAGGCATGTGCCTTAAATCTGCTGGAGTGCCTGTTACCCACAGCCGTTTCTTTCACCAGGTAGATCTTTTGCGATTTTGTAATACGTGTTTTTATCTAATATAGCGACATTTCCCTTTGACCCATCAGGACAGATAAAGATTTCACTTGCGAATTGTTCGGCTATCACACTGCCCAGCCGCCTTTATTTTCCCAAGCTAATGCCAGGCACCCATTTTAATATGTAGGAGCATCACAAGACTATATAATAAACAATTGGTTCAATTATTAAAAGAGTAATGTGTCAAAAGTTTCTGGGGGGAACACAGATCTTGTGCATCTGTTCCACTGTAGGTCATTCTACTCAGAATTCAGTGAAACAATTACTCTTTCGTTTGCAGGCTCGTCCTGATGATTACAGCCGAGACTTTCTCAGCAATCAGTTACCGGTATCTTTTCATAAACACTGGAGCAATGACCCATACAAGGTGTATGCTGACCTCACATCCCCTGATGTCAAAGGTTACAGTAGAGTGAAACAGAAGCAACATACTAGAGTAGAACTGTGATTGAGCTGTATTAGTATTTTTCATTTTTTTTCAAATTGTTGGTTTGGGGTGAATGACAGGTTGGTCGTGACATGATTACATTTTTGAAAGGATTGAGAATCTATATATTTGCATAATAACAACTATTTCATTACATTTTACAAAGCTAGAAGTTTGTAAATCTGAAGATTAAAATGGGAAATATCTAAATATACAATTAATGACATAGTTTTTCTTATCAGGCAGGTTGCAGAAGCAAAACAGTTCTTTCTGTTGGATTACAAAACCAAAACTGTTTTTATTGTGGGTTGCAAAAGCATAAAAGTTTGAGAACATTTGTTTTATTATGTTGAGTGGTTCTTTTTTTTTTCTATCTCTCTATTTGTGTTTATAGGAATTTTTTTTGATAATATTACTGTTTTAACTGCACTCATGACAGTGCTTCAATTTTTAATGTTGGCGTTATGAAGAAAAATCGACACTGAGCAGTGTGAAACTTTTTGTAGGCTGAAAGAATCTGTTAAAATAGAAACATCTTCATGTATTTATTAAGAATAAAAGTTGAAAAGCTTAGCAATTTTACTTAACACTGGAACGACAACGTCATTTTTACTGCAATGCTACTTCGCGGTTTAATTACTTCTAAACGGCTAACCCCAGACTATTGAAATTTTATGACTTTACATATCTTTATAGCATTGTTAAAATTGTAGAAGATTTTTATTGTTGGTTTTATAATAATCGAAAAAAAACAAGTTGTACCTAGAACGACTGCAGCGGTCATATTGACCGCCATACAGATTAATATCTAGTGATGCTATCGGCTGACGTCATCTTATTGCCAAAAGCACATCCATCGTTAGTACTATAAGGCAGAATCGAAAAGAGTTGCCATCAATCTGTAAAGACACAACTCCAGAACGTTTTTCTTCAAAAGTACTCATCAATGGTCTAAAAACCCTCACAATTTACCTTTGCAAGCCAAAAAAGAATATCTGCATATTGAGTACCTTGCACAAACATGTTGAAATTGGTGAAACAAAAAAAAACCTTCCAGAAACTGTAATATTATAATTTTTCTAAGTGTGGAGCAGACGTTCCGGACCAAATGAGCCGCCTGTACACAATGAGATCAGCATCACGAAGATAGCCTGTCTATATCTTCTACAATGTTCTGGACTTTGTGGCTATAAACGCATTTATATTATTTCGGCTATACAACTCTTACAACATTTCTAGTCTGTCTTATATTTTGAAACTTGTTCACGAATTGAGATCACCTTACTGTGCAACTAAAAAAATTCTATTACGCATTCCTGTGAAAAGTTGAGCAAGGAGTAGCACACGCCATCAATGCTCGTTGTGTCGTAACAAAGCACAAGATGACTAATGAACAGAATGTGATTACTTACGTATATTTTTTGAAAAACACTGTTTATAATTCTATAGATATTGTTTCACATAATAAAAATAATTATTATAGGACATAATCTATTAATGCTTACCGCCGCGGTCAAAATGACCGCTTCAGTCTTTAAAGATAGTTCAAATAATCCGTCGTTCTAGTGTTAAGGCACAAATTTTACACATTCTTTTTTTTGTTGACATTCTGCTTAAAGTCAGGTTGTTGAAAACAAATGTAAAATTCATCTGATGCTTACAACCTCTATAAAATATTTTTTACACACTTATGCACAATGTATTGTATAATCTTTAACACTTCTAGCTGTTTTGTTTACTCAATCAAATAATATTATATATAATTACATTACATATATCATAATCACAATGTTAGTCATTATTAACACAGATTATTTACTGTTACGTGTTATTTAACAACACTGTGTTAGACATAGGACTAAATGTCTATTTGAAGCCACGTGGTACAAAACAACTATTCTCTGAATAAAACTGTCCAATCCCCATAGCAATAGGATTGAGGGGAGAATGAGTCTTTTATGTGGGGTCTGTGCAATATACTTAGGGGTTCATCCATTCAACTTCTTGTCATCCTTCATTGTAAAGCTCAAGCAGATGTCTTTATTATTTTTATCCTTTATATTACATGTTTTTTCTACTCTGTATTACATCTATTCTCTGCTTTTTTTATGAGATCACCAGATTTTATAAACTTTACTGCCTGTGTTTGTAATTTGTTCATTGGTCACATGTTTTTCCCAACAATGTCCAAAAGATGTTTGCTCACAAGAATTGACATAATGAGATGAAAGATTAGATTTCTTGATTTGATTATATTTCTACTTTTATGATTGTAGGACAGGAATGGGTGATTACAATATAGTTTACTAGATATGCCTTTACATTAGTTGAAAAGTAGCAATAAAAAATGATAAACTAAATACCTAGATTGGCACCCAGTCATGCATTTGATTTTGGTAGTGATTATTTATATAAATATTACATTTTTGTAAAATACATGTACATGTATAATGAATTATTTTTTTTTACTTACAGTACATTTTTTTATAAAAGTTTTTTTTTTTTTAAAACTTGTTCCCAAATGTCTTTGCTGAAAATAAAATTACAATAGATTTTAAAATGACCATTTATATTTTAAGTACCTTTGAAAATGTCAATTTATCTGATGAAAATGTGAAGACATCTTTCTGAAAAAATGTAAATTGATGAGGGATTGATTTTTTAAAATACAATTAACTACATAACTTTGAAATTATAACTTTGAAATTATAACTTTGAAATTACAACTTTGAAATTACAACTTTGAAATTACAACTTTGAAATTTTAACTTTGAAATTTTAACTTTGAAATTTTAACTTTGAAATTTTAACTTTGTAATTTTAACTTTGAAATTATAACTTAAAAATTATAACTTTGAAATTATAACTTTGAAATTATAACTTTGAAATTATAACTTTAAAATCATAACTTTGAAATCATAACTTTGAAATCATAACTTTGAAATCATAACTTTGAAATCATAACTTTGAAATTATAACTTTGAAATTATAACTTTGAAATTATAACTTTAAAATTATAACTTTGAAATTTTCGCACTTGCAAGTGTTTGATTCTTTTCATCCCAATGCATGAACTGTAAAAAAGAATCATTTAAAAATCAATTATTTATACTGTATACAATCAGAAAGGTTTAATTGACGAAGTTGTACTTCAGTTTACTGGTATTATTGATAGCTCAATCAATTTGTTCATTTTTCTTTAATCTTTCTTTAGGGAAAATTATCATGCAAAAGTATATTTACAATAATGCAACATTAAATTAGCATAGAATTCTTTTTGTATTTTTTAACTATTTCTAAGAATAAAAATTTACTTATATTGTACAAAGCTTGTTATTTTTACTTCCTGCTGTTCATTCAATAAAAAAACTCTACAATACATTGAACTACTTTGGCTAGTTAATTTATGGTAGGAATAAATGGTGGCCACATGCAGCTCTTTTTTTAGATTTGTGCTGCACATTTGATTAATTTATTTCTATTATTTAATATTGCTCTAATCCCAGTTAGATCAATGTCCCCCCCCCCCTCAACAAGGTAAATGGTAGCTAAATGTCAGTTCATTGTGGTTCCCATTGAAACAGATTATATATCCATGTACTGTGTTTATTTGTCTGCTCAATTCTAAGTTTTATCTGCTGATGTACTTATAGTTTACTAAATAAGACAATTTATTTATATGCATTGTTTTCTTGACTTGTGAATGTATTGTGTCCCAATGTGCTGGTGTATTTACTTAGTATTGTTTTGTTCATGATTGACTTATTTTTCATTTTTATTGATACTCTTACTCAGTAGCAGTTGGGTATTTCTATCCCATCAAAAATTAAATCTAAATATTTTCCATGTTAGCTTTATGTCTTTAGTGTGGACTTCGGAATATAAATTATACAGAATGCGCATTCTCTATTGCAAATCGATTTTCCAAAAGGTGCCATATTTGTGTATTAATGAGTTTTGTAACAATGTGTAGGTGCTGCACCGTTGAAAAGGAAAATAACAAAAATGGCGGCATTGTTTTAGTCATTTTCTGAAGACTTTTCAAAGAGCAATGTGCTTTCTTTATCTTCTGTGGTGTGGACTAAGTACTTACTTGTAGACCCAAATATTCTAGTTGTATGTAAGTAAAACTGTTTGCCCAGCTGTGTAGATTTATTTTTTTTTTTTTTTTATAGCATTTTATTGATTTGAAATAAATGCCATTATGCAGGTACAGAAAAAATGAATTTGTTGAATACATATTTTTCATATTATCTGCAGTTGATTGATCTTGTCACAATTAGAAACTAATTAAGATTCTTATAAGGACACATTATTTCACCTGGGCCGGGCATTGTCTTCTGTTTCAATAAATTGTAAACAAATGTGATGTGTGATCATAAAATCTAAGAATAATTTTCAAACTAAATTATTAACAACAGTAGACATTATCAGCTTCAAATATATTTACATCATACATGTATATGTGCTACCTTTATATAACAGGTGGAACTTGCAAGGAACCAGTAATTATAAAACATCATGGTCTTAACTTGTAAGGAACCAGTGATTATAAAACATCATGGTCTTAACTTGTAAGGAACCAGTGATTATAAAACATCATGGTCTTAACTTGTAAGGAACCAGTGATTATAAAACATCATGGTCTTAACTTGTAAGGAACCAGTGATTATAAAACATCATGGTCTTAACTTGTCATCTCTTTCAAAAGATTTTTTTTTGTTTGGATATTTCATGGCCTATTGTATACATGTAGTTAATTAAATTTGTATTTTATTTCTTTAGTTTTTTTTTAGTATTGTTCAAAAATACATTGTTTTTTTTAACAGATGTTAATTTCTTTGGTTAATTGTTTAAAATGTTCTTTTCTGTCTGTAATGGTTTCCCCTTGGTATTTTTGTTCATGCACATAATAGGTCCAGGGTACCTCAGCTCTCCAACATCTAGGACCAGGAGCTAGTCATGTACTCACCACAGAACAGTTTTTGTCTTAGGTCAGAATCAATGTTTAGTATTATGAACCTAAGCCAACAATGGAAATGTTTTGGTGTAACAAAGATAATGGTGTGAATGAGTCATATCTTGGATGAAGTAGAAAGGCTTTACTTAAGCTGTATCATTGTGAAGCAACTTGCACCAGAAAGTGTTTGTAAAATGTTAAAAATATTAGGATTCTGCACAGTACTAAGTTTGCAGCCCCAGCTAATAGAATGGTTATTAGCATGAAATACAACGGCTATTAGCTTGTAATACAACAGCTAGTACATGTAGTATGTAATACAACGGCTATTACCATGATCAAGTGGCTTCAATACATTTATTAATTTCATTAATCTGATTTAACGGAAATTTCTGTCCCTACTCCAAGTCTTTTAAGTGGCAGTGTTTTTCTTTTGAGGTTCCACTGTACACCATAAAAGTTATTAAAATGTTATGTGAGATAACTTACATTAATTATTTTCAAAATGTTATTTGAGTTAATCAACAGGAAATAAAGCTCATGGTGTCACTTAAATTTATGTGCATTTCTTTGTGTAATTTTTTAGCATGAATTTTTTTTAGATTTGTATGATTATGTGTTCTGTAATAAAAATCTGATGATGATAGTAAAATAGGCAGATTGTCTCCCATTGATCAATAATTTCATTGATCGCTGGAGCAGTCCTCACCTTAATTTTTCAAATAGTATCATAGAGCAATTAAATCAGTTTAAAAACAAATGTAACGATTTCTTGTTGACTTGTAATTTGACAAATTAATTGCTTTCAATATACAGTGGATTCCGCTTAATTGGGACACTGCTTAGTTGGGACAGCCGCTTATTTGGGACAAAGCTCAAAGAAACCAAACCAAGAAGCCAATAGTAAATTTGTATGTTTAATTGGGACAAAAAGCCTCGGTCCCGATGTGTCCCAATTAAGCGGAATCGACTGTATATAATATATAAATTGTTTATGTAATTGCAGCAGATAATGTTTTTGTAATTTTGGTTATATATTATGTAATTATACATAAAAAAAACTGCCAATTCTCAGGACTATCTGAATGAATGGGCATGTCACTTGCCCGGGGGCCACTTGAGAGATTGTAGGATTGATATTTATAGGCCAGTTTATAAATTACCAACAGAAAAGAACAAACAACACATACTATTCATTTAACTCCCAACAAACGGCATACAATAAAATGTGACTCTGCTGATCCAAAAAGTCAAACCATGAAAAATAATGTTTTTTAAAATAATTTTTTTATTACAAATGTAATATTTTTATAAAAAAATGAATTCTTAATACTTTCTAATAAAAAATATTTATTAATTTTTTATTTAACTACAATTTCTCGCTAATAAAATAACACTATCAAGTGACCGGCACCGAATGCCATTTTGATTTGTTTAAGATTTGTCAGTCACTTCGACTACAGTAAAATGGACTCAGATTCTCATTATTTAGAGAAAAATGAACTTGATTCTAGTGACGAAGATGAAACTAACATTCGCAAAATAAAATTAAAAAACTATAAAAACATTCAAAACTGACCAAAAAACATTTTTTTCAACTTATTCAATAAAAACACAAGGTAGCCTCACGACACAGGCATGCGTACCCTTCACTTTTTTGACATTTTGTCAAAAAAATGAGGAGCAGAGCAAAAGACGCACTGTGCATTAAGTCTTTTTTTTTTTTTTCAACATTTTTTGCGTTTTTCTTAACATTAGATTTTTTTATGTGAATAATTAAAGGAAAATATGCCTATTTGAAAAAAGTCACCAAACATTTATTTTTTGAAGTAATTGATTGAAAACTGAATATTTCCTTTCAGAAATATATGTAGATTAATAAAATGTCTGAAAATATGTTTGTTTTTAATACTTGTTTTTTGTCTTAATGGTGTTTGTACACTTAAAAAAAAATATTTCTTTTTGTTAAATTCTTTTTTTTTAAATATTATCAAGTTTCATTTTCACAAAAATAAGCTGCACAGTTTTAAAGTCTATTCAAAGTAGAAAAAAATGATATATTACACATATATGGGCTATAAAGGAAACAGACAATATACTCCAAAATGTAAGGACAACTGTTTGGTAAAAAACAATGGCCAAAAAACTGCCGTCGATTAAGAGTTAAATCAACAAATAAATAATCTTTAATAAACATTGATACATAATGAAAGGGTGTTAGGATTGACGAGATATTGTGTCTGTTACATGAATCGCCACTAAAATATATCTCAAAACTCCGTCCATTCACTTTTTTAACCTGTCATTGAACCTCTGATACTTGTCCGTCATACACACACCCTTCACTGCTGATAGACCAACTCAAGTCACTATTATACTCTTTGTAACACTTGACCTCTGTCACACTTCTAACTGAACCCTCTCACTGCTGACTGACCCCCATCAAAAGGTCACTATACAGTGACCTCTGTCACACTTCTAACTGAACCCTCTCACTGCTGACTGACCCCCATCAAAAGGTCACTATACAGTGACCTCTGTCACCTTTCTAAACATAGACATTTCACTGCTTACACAGCTATTTATTCACACACACACACACACAAATTGAATATTTAATTGGAAAAAGATATTCATTCTATATTTAGATTTACAATGCATGAACTGATTTATATCTTGGTATTGAGAAATACTAAGTGTAATAACAAAACATAGATAGCACACCTATTTATAATTAACCTATCACTTTATAAAAAAGTCATTTCTCGTTCAGGTACATAAAAAAGAGCTGAGGTGATTATTGATAGTAAAACTAATCCTATTGCCTAGACTGAGGAGATTATTGAAAGTAAAACCAGGCCTGGGGTGTCGGTGGTGTCGGTAGTTTTTGCCGGTGTCGGTGTCGGCATTAGTACTTTGCCCGGTGTCGGTGTCGGCAATTGTTCTTGTCCGGAGTCGGTTCGGTGTCGGCGCAAAAACTCCCCCCCCCCCCCAAAAAAAATACTAGAACTTTAATCAAATAATCCAGAATAACGTCAGATAGTTCTTAGACAATCTTTAATTTAAAGTTTTCTTAAGTTCTTCTTTTCTTTTTAAATAAATACTTGGTAAATCTGTTTATCAACAAATGTATTATTTTCCAAAGCGAGATTCTCTATATTACAACAACATGTCAACATTAAAAGAATTTTGACTGAAAGCAGATAGGAAGGCTACTGGCTATGTTCACTGTTATTCACTCAATCATTGTAAATCATGAGAAATTTTTAGTTTGCAACTCTCTATCAATATCCATGTTGGAGAAAGATTACACACAAACCTATTCAAGTCTTTCAGAACTTCAAAGAATGATCTGTTTCAAAAGTTCCTACAATCAAAGTTAACTCACAACTAACACTCTCCACAGCTTAATTATTCTAAGCCAGAATGAAACTCAATCTACGTCACAATGGTACTACATTAAAGCCCAGTCCGTAGCTGGAGCTGTTGAGGCGCCAGTCCCCCCCCCCCCCACCTATTACAATACATAAAATGTTCACTACATATGTCAGGTTTAATTCGGGTGTAAAATAACTATTCCTTCCCATATTAACTGTTAAGTATGTAGTGTCTTCACACGTCCCTCTCTTTTCTAAAAAATAGGCCTGAAACAACCATCTTTTATCATTTTATTTCAGCATTCTGCATTCTCTGAATGGCCACTCATAAACTTCCAAGCATCATTACTCTAGTTTTGTTGCATATGTCTGTACTTTGCAGTGACTTGCTGACTTAGGCAATAGTTAATAATAATCTTGACCAATATTTGAGCATAAGCCTACACATAAATGAGAACTTGTTAAAAGCAGCGAATTGGCCGCATCAGGTTTACTATAAAAATAACACCCCACATACTGTGGCATATCTTGAAGTAAACTATACAATTTTGTTACTTCAATGTATTCTCTGCAGCTACTCTTGGTGTCCATATCCAGTGTTTTTCGTGACCTGTCAATGTTACATGTACGACTGATGACTTTTTTTTTCATCGTAATGGACATGCTGCAAAATCGCAGATCAGGGATGTAAATGTATAACTACTGAAGAATTACAATAGGTTCTTAAATTTGATTGAAGGGCTGGACCAAGAGCAGATCACTGGGGTGTTTATAATACTTTATAAGAGCTAACATAAATGTAAATGTTATCAATGTAAATGAAAAAAGGGGAGTGTACTGCGGGTCAAATCAAAACGTTTAACGGGACGTAGATTGCCCTTGTATTGTTTAGAAGCTGAACATTGTTTTGAAGATTACTATTTCGGAGACCGCCTAGCTCGGCGCCCTGTGCATAATTATTTAAATAGACACATTTAACTGCACAGTTCGGGAATTTTATTTATTTACTTTTGTTATTTAGTAATTACATTACAAATTAGGCCCATACAATGCATCCTGCAACATAATTATACCTTCTTTAAGTTTTTTTTTTAAATTCATCTATAAAATTAGGTATATATAAATATGCCGACAAACTTGCTTTGAAAGAGTAGCTTAGTAAGATACAAAGGCAAGTTTTATTTTGTTCAAACAAAATAAAAGCTACCGGTACCATAGAAGTGGTGTGTGTGTGTTAGTGCAGTGGTCCCTAACCTTTTTCTCGCCGCAGACCGGTCGACATTTGATAATTTTACCGCGGCCCGAGAGGAGTAGGTGTCGCCCTATCCTGAGAGAAATACACTACAATAGATAAAAAGTAAATAATTTGATGTTTCTTGAGCGGCCCAGTTCCATTTGATCCACGGAACCTAAATGGGTTGTAGAGCCAAGAAGAATAAATATACAATTCGACGAGCATCTTTATATATATAGTATGAGATATATACAGGGAAAAAATACACAATTATCTTCCCTTGCCCCCCCCCCCGGTGTTGGTGGATTTTAGAAAACCGACACCTGTGTCGGTGTCGGTGGACCCTGAGTAAAACTGATCCTATCGTCTAGACTGAGGTGATTAAAGACAGTAAAACTAATTATATTGCCTAGACTGAGGTGATTATTGATAGTAAAACTAATCCTATTGCCTAGACTGAGGAGATTATCGAAAGTAAAACTAATTCTATTGCCTAGACTGAGGTGATTATTGATAGTAAAACTAATTCTATTGCCTAGACTGAGGTGATTATTGATAGTAAAACTAATCCTATTGCCTAGACTGAGGTGATTATTGATAGTAAAACTAATCCTATTGCCTAGACTGAGTTGATTATTGAAAGTAAAACTAATTCTATTGCCTAGACTGAGGTGATTATTGATAGTAAAACTAATTCTATTGCCTAGACTGAGGTGATTATTGATAGTAAAACTAATCCTATTGCCTAAACTGAGGAGATTATTGACAGTAAAACTGATCCTATTGCCTAGACTGAGGTGATTATTGAAATTAAAACTGATCATATTGCCTAGACTGAGGTGATTATTGAAAGTAAAACTAATCCTGTTGCCTAGACTGAGGAGATTATCGAAAGTAAATCTAATCCTGTTGCCTAGACTGAGGAGATTATCGAAAGTAAAACTAATCCTGTTGCCTAGACTGAGGTGATTATCGAAAGTAAAACTAATCCTGTTGCCTAGACGTTAAATAGTATAAATGTAAGTTTAATTTTTCATTGTATGCTAGATACAACGTGTAAAGATTCGTGTTCATGTAAACTTAATGAATTTGTTGATGACATTCTGTTCATCTCATGAACTTAAAAGAAGATATATAGGCCTATACATACATATCTTTTAATCCATTCTTGAAAAAGCTTTTAATAATCAAATTAATGCTGGTGTGTTACATCCCTTCATTCACACAACCAGGAACTCTCAAGCGTGATAGTTGCCGTAATAAAAAATATCAAATCAATTATTCAACAGAAGAAACGACTTCGGCATTTTAACGTCATTACATAGGTTAGTGAAATATATATGTCAGGTAACTAGGGTATTGACATATACGTTAAACTGAAGTATTTGTTTAACTGACGTATGTTCAATTGACATGTTGGTTTAATTGACGCAGTTGTGCGTTTAATCGAAGTATTTGTTAAAATGGCGCATAGTTTAATTTCATGCACTCAGAATGAAGACGATGCTCGTTCTGAATCAAA
This sequence comes from Bulinus truncatus, assembly GCA_021962125.1. NCBI lineage: Eukaryota > Metazoa > Mollusca > Gastropoda > Planorbidae > Bulinus > Bulinus truncatus. The sequence continues at coordinate 938,536 of JAGDYQ010000223.1, forward strand.
CATACTCTGCGTCTGAGGCTTGAGTTTTGTCATGCCTTCAATGATCATATTGTACTTGGCCACAATCTCGTCCCGCAGCAGGTTGAAGGCCATGGACATAACGGACAGCCCGAGGAAAAGGTACATAGAGCTGACCAGCTGCTTCCACGGATCCTGGTGGGCCTCGTCAAACCCGAACACGAAGTCGCCCAGGCCGATGGTGCTGAGGGTGATGAAGCAGAAGTAGGCGCTGGTGATGAAGTCCCATCTCCTCTCCCACACCTGGAACATAATGGCGCCAGCCGTGACGTACAGGACCAGCACGGTCATCGTGACCGACACGGGGACACGGATGGACACGTCGCCGTAACCTTTTGAGACGTTCTTCCCCAGGAGGGAGGCGATCTTGTTGTACACGAACCGGAAGAGGTCGGCCATGATGGCGCCGATACTTGTCAGGTAGAGTAGGGTGAGCGGGATGCCGATAATCGAATACCAAATGGTGACCACGCGCCCCTCGTCCGTAACCGGTGCCAGGTTGCCGTAACCTAAGAGATGACCATTTAGTCAGAATTTATCTTATATCTAAAGTCACCGTGAGTCTTACAGGTTCATACAAAATCGTGTTATTCTTTTATCATTTCTTGTTTTCAGTTGCTAAATGGCTACATTTCTACCACACAAAAATATGCATCGACAGCTTAACTGATTTTTGTTTGTTTGCATTGTATTATTTAGTTTGCATTGTACTTATTGTTATCACTCAATCATTTATTGGTGATTGGCTGTCACATAAGTTATGTCATTCGATCATTTTCATTAATCGAATATGCATTGGTAAATATTATGAGATATGACAGATTCCGTTAATAGATCAGTTCAATAAATCGACCAGTTAAGACAGTGGTGGTATCATCACAGACAATCATTCCACAATGGTAGAAGTTCATACCACACTACTGACTCACCAATGGTAGTAATTAAGTCAAACCATTGACTCACCAATGGTAATAATTAAGATCACACTATAGATTACTCACCAATTGTAATAAATAAAAGATCACACTATAGATTACTCACCAATGGTAATAAATAAGATCACACTATAGATTACTCACCAACGGTAATAAATAAGATCACACTATAGATTACTCACCAACGGTAATAAATAAGATCACACTATAGATTACTCACCAACGGTAATAAATAAGATCATACTATAGATTACTCACCAACGGTAATAAATAAGATCACACTATAGATTACTCACCAACGGTAATAAATAAGATCACACTATAGCTTACTCACCAACGGTAATAAATAAGATCACACTATAGATTACTCACCAACGGTAATAAATAAGATCACACTATAGATTACTCACCAATTGTAGTAATTAGGGTCACACTATAGATTACTCAGCAACGGTAATAATTAAGATCACACTATAGATTACTCACCAACGGTAATAAATAAGATCACAGTATAGATTACTCACCAACGGTAATAAATAAGATCACACTATAGATTACTCACCAACGGTAATAAATAAGATCACACTGTAGATTACTCACCAACGGTAATAAATAAGATCACACTATAGATTACTCATCAACGGTAATAAATAAGATCACAGTATAGATTACTCACCAACGGTAATAATTAAGATCACACTATAGGTTACTCACCAACGGTAATAAATAAGATCACACTATAGATTACTCACCAACGGTAATAATTAAGATCACACTGTAGATTATTCACCAACGGTAATAATTAAGATCACACTGTAGATTACTCACCAACGGTAATAAATAAGATCACACTATAGATTACTCACCAACGGTAATAATTAAGATCACACTATAGATTACTCACCAACGGTAATAAATAAGATCACACTATAGATTACTCACCAACGGTAATAAATAAGATCACACTATAGATTACTCACCAACGGTAATAATTAAGATCACACTATAGATTACTCACCAATTGTAGTAATTAGGGTCACACTATAAACTATTGACGACATTAAGTTCCATTCAATTTTCTGAGTTTTCAAGTAAATTGCTTCTTCCGACTCGACAAACTTCTGAAATTTTTCCATGATTTTATTGACCTGATCAATCCAGCCACGGTCATTCTCTATGTCAAAATCTGGGCTGGCTTCCGTCAGGCTCAGTAGCTACAGCAGAAATGAAAGGACTGAATTATTCATGAACTTTTTAAGGGGACATAATACACTATCAGCATAATTATTCTAAGTTTCAAACTCAATCTTTCGTTTTTGTTCGATGTTGTGATGTAATGAATATAAATAGCATGTTAAATAAATACATTTGAAAAATTGTGGAAAAGATGGGGAACAAAATTACAAAGAATTAAAAACAATTCAAAGCACAAACTAAAAATAAGCTTGGCTTTCTTTTATAAAATACACTAGTCCGACAACTGCACATCTCGAAAATTTTGTGAGTTTCTATATTAAATACTAAAGAAAAAAATATTAATAATTAGCTTCGGGTTCCATAAAAATGTAATTAGTTGATTCGAATGTTTTAAAATAGGCATTGTCATCAAGAAATTGGTGAAAATTTATTTCAAATTTCCCAAAATACAGAATCCACCAGATAGTGAATGTAATAAAAACCTATAAGATACAACAACTTTACATGTCACTTTTTTATATTTAGAAAAGTTGCGTTCAACAAATTTGTCGCAATTGTTTAGAGGATACACATTTTTTTCCTTTTGTTTTGAAGTAGTGAAAAAGAAACAAAAATACATTTTATTAAAATTTATTCAGAAACTTGATGAAATCCTAAAAGAAAAAAATTAAACATTTTTTAACCTAATATAATCTAAATTACTACAACCAGCACTGCAAAAGCAATACACCTTCTCTCCTCTTTTTCTCTCTCCACTCTCTCTCCCCAATCTCTCTACTCTGTCCTTACTCTCCTCTCTCTCCCACTCCCCTCTCTTTCCCCACCCCCCTCTCTCTCCACTCTCCTTTCTTCCATTTCAGCCTTGAGTTCGTTTACTTTTTCAACAACGATTTTAAAAAATTGTTTTAGAAGCTTTGACTACGTTGATATGACTACTGACATAAAACTTAAAGGGGTTTATAATGTCATAAAAGTTAATGTGATATCCACACAATGCCAACTTATGATCTACAAGAGATCTTGGAGTCATGTCCCCTCTCACTTGTTTAAAGGGTTATGGTTGGGAAGAGACTGCTAACCATTGGGGACAAAACATATATTTAGCCTTATGACCTTTTCTTGAACCAAACATGTATTACACACATAACTAAAACCCTTGTAAGGTACAGGCGAAGTAGAAGACAGCCTTCGCATCGCCCCCCCCCCTCCCAGACACTAACATAGACTCCATCCTTTTAGACCCCAGCTATCACACACGCCAAACCTTAAACACAGACTCCATCATTTTAGCCCCCATGTATCACACATATCATACCTTAACCACAGACTCCATACTTTTAGTCTCCATGTTTCACACAGATCATACCTTAAACACAGTCTCCATCCGTCTAGTCTCCAGAAACTCCTCGTGTTTTAAAGATTTCTTCGCCTCCAAGGAGAAAAACAGCAGCCCCCCGAATATCGCGTAGGCGGCCACCAAGAAGAACAGCAGCATGTTGGAGATCACAATGACCCAGAACCTCTTGCAGAATGTCAGGCATTGGGCGATGTTGTCTACACGGGGCAGCTCCATCAGGACAGTCTCTATGGACAAGCGGGTAGTCTTCACAGGCTTGTCCTTCTTCTTGGGGTCCACGCGGTGGTGGCCTTCCAGCTCCTCGTCGTCATCGTCCTGGTTGCTGGAGCCGCTGTGGACGAAACTCTCGGCGGCGTCCTCGTCGTCGTGATCTTGTGACGCCATGACGCAGCCAGGAGAGTCACTGACGTATTGTGGATGGAGACTCTGTGTCTGTTGTCAATGTACTTAGAATTAAATCCATCCACCCATTTTCTCTAATCTAATTTGTCTATCTGTCTATCTATCTATTTATCTATCTGTCTCTCTATCTATCAATCAATCTATCATTCTGTCTATCTATCTATCTAATTTAATCAAATCTAAACTATGTATCTATCTATGTATCTATCTATGCATCTATCTATCAATCAATCTATGTATCTATCTATCAACTTAAATCGATTTAGTTATATATGTAGCTATCTATCCAACTTATCTATATCTATCTAAACCGATTGTCTGCCTACTTGCCTGACTTTACATATTTAGTTGTAGACAGTCTATCAATTATAATTGATAATTATTACCTCTACATATATTAGGCCTACATGAAGATTTTAAAGACAATATATTCTATATCTGCATCATTTGAATTATGAACACACACAAAAATAAACAACAATGGCAGCTTAAAAATGACCAAATCTAAACATCTACACATTTTAAAATAGAAGAATTAGTTATAATTTACTTGCTAACTCAACTGATATATTCAGTTTATAGATGACAGTTACTTGCTAACTCAACTGATATATTCAGTATATATGTGACAATTACTTGCTAACTCCACTGATATATTCAGTATATAGGTGACAGTTACTTGCTAATTACACTAATATATTCAGTATATAGGTGACAGTTACTTGCTAATTCCACTGAATATATTCAGTACATAGGAGACGTTGACAGTGTATTTGTTATTGGTTTGTTTATTGTGATACGTGAGTCCACTTCCGTTTTCATTTTTTAAAAATATTTTCATTGGACTAGATTATATTTTGTATCTAAAGAAAGTGAACTGATTTCCAAATCTATTTATATTTCATTTTAGTGTATGTTCATTGCTGCACACAATTCTATTATTGAGTTATTTATTAGAAGCAATTGTCTTTTCTATTGATAAACACAGTCACGGGGTCACGGGTCATAGGTCTAAGGAGAAAATGTAGTGTTGTTTTGATTTATTTGATGGCAATGTTCTTCGTTTCAAATGTATGGAACTTCGCTGATCTTTTATAGATGATGTTGAATGGATCCTTCATGATAACATCCAGCGCTCTCGCAACAACGAGCATGGTGGGTGGCTCACTTTCTTTCAATTATATTTTCTAGGTCTTCAAACTTGGAAAGTTTTTCTACGTGTTTTGAAGACGTGTTTTTGTCCAATGTGACACAGCCTTATCAATATTATGGTTCTGTTTTATTTTTAATGAAGATATCTGGCCTGTTCGCATTGATTCTCCTGTCTGTGTGGATAATAATGTCCCATGAAATAGTAATCGCGTCATTCTTAAATATTATGGCAGGCCCATGTTTAAACCGTTCATCGTCGGCATCAATTTTGACTTTCCTGCATATTTACCAGTAAATGAGTCTGAGGCGATACGTTGAGATGGTCAGTTTTAGGCGATACGCTGAGATGGTCAGTTTTAGGCGATACGTTGAGATGGTCAGTTTTAGGGGCCGTCCATAAAGTACGTCACGCTATTTTTGACCATTTTGTAGTCACAAAGTGTCACAAATCTCGGGACCCCCTCCCCCTAAAATACGTCACACTTTCAAAAAAAAATTTATTTAACAACTAATTAAAATTTAATCGAAAACTTAAAACGCACTTCACTATTAAACTGCCTCAAAATATAAATATTAAAAGAACCATCAGATTATTAAATGACTTTACTAGTAGAATAACTAATTGTCAACAGATGTCACAGTTATTCTTTGAAACTGTAACTCAATCAATTGAATTTGAAAAAAAAAAAATTGCAAAATTAGACTTGACAATTATATGATAAACATTATTTATCTGCTACCTTTTCATTTACAATGAGTGAGGTCAACTTTGAGATAATCTTTCGATTATGCATTCTATTGACACAGGATAAGAAGTAGATTAGCGAAACTTGACCTCAACCAGTGATTAAATAATAAAAAATGGAAACAAAACAATTCGACTAAAAAAAGGACTAAATTGACAAATTATGTGAGCAGCTCTTGTGTTATATAGAATATGTTTATAGTGGACCTGTGAATTATGTTAGGTAAAAAAAAAATTCACTAGACATCATCCATCCATGGTGAAGTTTTCATCCATAGTTACGACTGACATAAATCTTCCCCATTATCGTTTCCTGGAAGGATAATTGCAGACAGTTCAACTTCATTCTCATCTAGCCACTCAACATCCTCTGAATGTGCATTTTCCATTCTGCCAATAATTGTCATGAGTTCTCTTTGCCTTCTAGCAGCGATTCTCAAAGGACAGAGGCGTTTTATCTGAGTTGATTCTGGAAAATTTTGGGTTGGCACATTCTCCTGCGCCCGAGCTCTGTATTGTCCTGTATGTTTCTTCAACATTGTTTGTGAGGCAAAGTATAAGCAAAGTATAAGTGACACACTTTGCAAATTCAATCATGTAAGCTGGTCTGCAAAGATGGACGATAAAGATCGTATGGTTGCACTTTAAAAACTCCTGTTGATCTTGGCATAATGTCATTAAATTTGAGAGTTTGTGAGTCCATCAGTTCAGGACCGTTTTAAGGTCATCGTACGCCCTAGGCACTTTCAAAGTCGTAGGCCCTCCCCAACTTCATTTATAATATTTTTCAAGAATGCACCCGCACTTATTTGCTATTTAAAATCTAAATAAACGTTTGAGGACGTCATTTGTGACTTTGCTAAGACAAAGAGCCGAAAATTTAACATACGTGCTCATCTCACACGGTTGTATATAGTTACTTTAATACAAACATTAATAAATTTTATGGGCATTCTGAACTTGTTTTCACTCTCTAAAGCCCTTGAAAAGTCCGTAGGCCCTAGGAACAGTGCCTACTGTACCTAGTTGATAAAGCGGCCCTGCATCAGGTGTTTGGTTGATTGGGATAGAAGGAGAAAAGAATATCGAAGGTAAAAAGTTGAAATATGAACTCCTAACCAGCCCCGTAGCGTAAAATTGCACAGCAGGGACCAGGCATTCTACAACAGGGGCCAGGCAATAGCAGGGGGGCAGGTAATACATTTTACTAAGTAGAACAAATAAGCAGGGGGCCAGACAAAACGCAGGGGGGAGGCCCGGCCCCCTGCCCCCCGCACGCTACGGGCCTGCTCGTAACATGAGTAATTGTGAACAACACGTTGAAAAGATATGAATTTCATGCTATTTTGACATAAAACTAATTCAAGAGTTTTACAAAATTTTTGAAAATTATTTTTAAAACTAATAAGTTTTACTAAAAAAATAAAAATTTAAATTAGAAATAAAATTAAAAAAAATATATATAAAATGTGACGTCACACTTGGCCTGCCCCCCTCCCCTTGTCACAAACTGTCACACTTTCTGACACCCCCTCCCCCCCTTTGGAGCGTGACGTACTTTATGGACGGCCCCTTAGCCAGCTCAGCGCTAATGATTTACAAGGTCTCGCTACGCTGTCAAGAAATCGAGAACAATTTCTTACTTCTGTGTCCAATATTTCAAAGGGAATAGGGGCCGTCCATAAAGTACGTCACGCTATTTTTGACGATTTTTGACCCTCCCCCTCCCCACCTGTTACAAAGTGTCACAAATCTCAGGACCCCCCCCTAAAGTACGTCACACTTTTGAAAAAAATTTTCATTAACAGCTAATTAAAATTTAATCGAAAACTTAAATCGCACTTCACTATTAAACTGCCTTAAAATATAAATATTAAAAGAACTATCAGATTATTAAATGACTTTAATAGTAGAATAACCAATTGTCAACAGTAGTCTCAGTTATTCTTTGAAACAGTAACTCAATCAATTGAATTTGAAAAAAAAATGCAAAAATTAGACTTGAAAATTATATAATAAACATCATTTCTCTGCTACCTATTCATTTACAATGAGTGGGGTCAACTTTGAGATAATCTTCCGATTATGCATTCTATTGACACAGGATAAGAAGTAGATTAGCGAAACTGACCTCAACCAGTGATTAAATAATAAAAATGGCAACAAAACAATGCGACTAAAAAAAAGGACTAGATTGACAAATTATGTGAGCAGCTCTGGTGCTATATTGAATATGTTTATAGTAAGTCTGTGAATTATGTTTAATTTTTAAAAAAATCACTAGAAATCATCCATCCATTGTGAAGATAAGTGTTCATCCATAGTTACGACTGACATAAATCTTTCCCCATTATCGTTTCCTGGAAGATTAATTGCAGACAGATCAACTTCATCCTCATCTAGCCACTCAACATCCTCTGAATGTGCATTTTACATTCTGCCAATAATTGCCATCTCTTTGCCTTCTAGGAGGACGGATGCATTTTATCTGAGTTGATTCTGGAAAATTTGGGGTTGGCACATTCTCTTAGGTGACGGGTGGTCGAGTGGTGTAGAGCTCTTGACTGTCGACCGGAGGGTCCCGAGTTCGAATCACGGTGAGAATCTTAAGACTTTTTCAGGTCCTGGTGAAAGTCCCCAATTCCACCCAGTTTTAAATGGGTACCTGGCTTTATGTTGGGGGAGTAAAGGCGGCCCTTCATATGCCTATGTTATAGAAACAGATGAATTCTACAATTCATCAGCCCCGATGGCCCTATAGGGCTAAGGGAACTTTACTTTTTTACATTCTCCTGCGCCCGAGCTCTGTGTTATCCTGTATATTTCTTCAACATTGTTAGTGAGGCAAAGTATAAGTGACACACTTTGCAAATTCGATCATGTAAGCTGATCTGCAAAGATGGACAATAAAGATCATATCGTTGCACTTTAAAAACTCTTGTTGATCTTGACATAATGTCATCAAATTTGAGAATTTGTGCCACAAACAATGAAGGAAATTTATGAGCATCTGCATCTGCTCTTTCTGAAGCTGTGAGTCCATCAGTTGTTTGGTTGATTGGGATTGGATTTGAAGGAGGAAATAATCTCAAGGGTAAAACGTTGAAAAATGAGCTCCGTACTTTGTCGCAACATTTTATGTCCTGACATTTCACAATTTGAGTGAAGTATTGGCTGGTGCGAACATGATAGTCAAACCATTACTTATCCTTCGATATCAGTCCTGCTGCATCCAATTCAGATTTCTCAGGGTTGATATATTCTGCAACTGTTGGAAATCGGTCAACAATCACATGCGACCAGATTTCAGCTAAAGTTTCACCTGCAACACTTGAAGTTTGTTCTTTCCAAATCCTCATTTATTGTTCTGCCCTGCGAATCAAAGTGACTCCCATAATGTTCATTTGGCAATATGACACCAGACAATTCTATGCTAAATGGAGCCATTTGACGTTCCACGCGATTATAAGCATTTCCTCCTGGTGCATTAGTTGTAAGGAATAAGGCATCAAGATTATTTTAACGAAGTGATGGATTGCAACTTCAATTACTTTTTTTGTATTATAATACAAATTCCAAATTACTTGATCAGTGATAAAATTATGCAGCAGACAACAAAGAAATGATAACACTTTCGATAAGGTTACACATAAAACAAGGCTTCGCAACAGTATATTAGCGCTCCTAACTAGCATGAGGAATTGTGAACAACACATTGAAAAGATATGCATTTCATGCTATTTTGACATAAAGCTAATTCAAGTGTTTCACAAAATTTTTTGAAAATTATTTTTAAAACTATTAAGTTTTAATATAAAAATAAAAAATTAAATTAGAAAGAAAATTAAATATATATATAAAAATGTGACGTCACACTTGGCCTGACCCCCCTCCCCCCCCTGTCACAAACTGTCACACTTTCTTATATCCCCTCCCCCCCCCCCCCTTGGAGCGTGACGTACTTTATGGACGGCCCCATAGTCCAACTTTTGAAAGGAACTAATTCAATTAGAAATAGCCGGAAACATGTTTTATGAATGGAAATCAACATAGACCATAGTGGTAAATATTACGGAATTATTTTTTTTTTACGGATAATCTAAGAAAGAAAAAAGATTAAAACTAAACATTGTTATTATATAATGTTTTTTTTTTTGTTTTTTTGAAAATAATTGTGATTGGTTGCACCACTATAAACACCTGAAACATAGAAAAGGGGGAGGGGAGGGTATTAATAATTGATATGTGTTATTTAAAGGCACAATGAATATAACTCACTATGTTTGATCTAAGTGTTATTTAAAGGCACAATGAATATAACTCACTATGTTTGATCTAAGTGTTATTTAAAGGCACAATGAATATAACTCACTATGTTTGATCTAAGTGTTATTTAAAGGCACAATGAATATAACTCACTATGTTTGATCTAAGTGTTATTTAAAGGCACAATGAATATAACTCACTATGTTTGATCTAAGTGTTATTTAAAGGCACAATGAATATAACTCACTATGTTTGATCTAAGTGTTATTGAAAGGCACAATGAATATAACTCACTATGTTTGATATAAGTGTTATTTAAAGGCACAATGAATATAACTCACTATGTTTGATCTAAGTGTTATTGAAAGGCACAATGAATATAACTCACTATGTTTGATCTAAGTGTTATTTAAAGGCACAATGAATATAACTCACTATGTTTGATCTAAGTGTTATTTAAAGGCACAATGAATATAACTCACTATGTTTGATCTAAGTGTTATTTAAAGGCACAATGAATATAACTCACTATGTTTGATCTAAGTGTTATTTAAAGGCACAATGAATATAACTCACTATGTTTGATCTAAGTGTTATTTAAAGGCACAATGAATATAACTCACTATGTTTGATCTAAGTGTTATTTAAAGGCACAATGAATATAACTCACTATGTTTGATCTAAGTGTTATTTAAAGGCACAATGAATATAACTCACTATGTTTGATCTAAGTGTTATTGAAAGGCACAATGAATATAACTCACTATGTTTGATCTAAGTGTTATTTAAAGGCACAATGAATATAACTCACTATGTTTGATCTAAGTGTTATTTAAAGGCACAATGAATATAGCTCACTATGTTTGATCTCAGTGTTATTGAAAGGCACAATGAATATAACTCACTATGTTTGATCTAAGTGTTATTTAAAGGCACAATGAATATAACTCACTATGTTTGATCTAAGTGTTATTTAAAGGCACAATGAATATAACTCACTATGTTTGATCTAAGTGTTATTTAAAGGCACAATGAATATAACTCACTATGTTTGATCTAAGTGTTATTTAAAGGCACAATGAATATAACTCACTATGTTTGATCTAAGTGTTATTTAAAGGCACAATGAATATAACTCACTATGTTTGATCTAAGTGTTATTTAAAGGCACAATGAATATAACTCACTATGTTTGATCTCAGTGTTATTGAAAGGCACAATGAATATAACTCACTATGTTTGATCTAAGTGTTATTTAAAGGCACAATGAATATAACTCACTATGTTTGATCTAAAAGGCACAATGAATATAACTCACTATGTTTGATCTCAGTGTTATTGAAAGGCACAATGAATATAAATCACTATTTTTGATCTGTTATTGAAAGGCACAATGAATATAACTCACAATGCTTGATATAAGTGTTAATGAAAGGCACAATGAATATAACTCATTATGTTTGATATAAGTGTTATTTAAAGGCACAATGGATATAACTCATTATGTTTGATAAATTATGCGCGTTTAGTATTGAGAACCTTCATTGTTAACTATTATTAATAATAAAATAATAAATATATGTACGTGAATAATCATTACAATAATTACATTATTTAAATAAGGTATTCCATTGACTGCACTCTGAAATACTATGTCGCTTTAAAATATCCTTCAGTGAGTGAGTCATGGGCCTTGAGTGAGTCATGGGCCTTGAGTGAGTCGTGTGCCTTGAGTGAGTCATGGGCCTTTAAATGAGTCCTGGGCCCTCAGCGAGTCCTGGGCTAGTGAGCCGAGTGAATTGCCCGCAGATGGGTCAGCTGATGCTTTCGATTGATGTCAAGTCCACTATACCTAACAACAAGTCTTTTAAGTGACACTAATAAAACAAAACTAAGAAATCATAAGTAAAAAAAACTTTACTGTCGCCCAATGTCTAAATGAATTTTAAACTTATTAGGGGTCATTCTATTTGAACTGTGCGACTCATTTAACGTCAAATTATTTGGTTAATTTAAGATCGGTCTTAATTTAAGTCCTTTGTTTCAATTAGCTGTTGAGTCCATTTGGATAACTTAAGAGAAAAGCTAATGTTCCTATATTATCATGCTTCATTTTACTAGAAAAAAAATAGCTATAGGAAATACAGAATAATACAGACACAGTAAACCTTGGTTGATTTTAGACCTTTCCAATGTATGTTTTGACCTGTTTTCTGCGACTCCAACACTACATTATAATTATCATCACTGAAAATGAATGACAGTACAACTTGGAACCAGGCCCTTCATTTAATTCAATTATCATTTATGCCTAAATGAAGTTTTATGATAAAGTGAAATATATAAACCGTAGATAATATAATTCATTGAAACAAAAAATCCCAAGAATCATTCAATTTATGACGCTTAAATTGAATGCGAAGAAATTAAATAAATGGATACGAGAAAAGATAATCATTGTAGATGATTTATATAATTTTATTTAATATATTATATGGCAAAGTATAAACCAACAATTTGTAAACTATTTGCAAGAAATGATATTTAAACTGCATCTTATGGAATTTCTCGTAAATTTTTTATAAAGCAAAATTGTTTAGTTTCAATAAACATATTCTAACACAGTAGAATGTGCCAAGTCTGGAATGGCTCCAATCATAACATCAACTTAAGTTACTAATATTTACATACACGAACCATATTATAATTTAAATGACAGCTCTGGATATTTCATTAATATGATTTCAACATTATACATCAATTTCACGCTAAAAAAATATATTTTTCTGGCTAAAAGTTAAATTAAACCACAGTATGTGACAAAGAAGTATGCTTGGTAGTAGAAAATATTCTTTTCCTTTTTTTTATTTTAAAACGTCTTAATAAATTTTTGTTTGGTGATTCAAAGAGAGGAATATTCACCGGGATATGTTAAGTTGCCAGGCATCACTTCATTACTGGAACTACCTTTAGATTAAAGTTACGAAAATATATCTCAGTAGCTGCTGATTATCATTAAAATATACTCTCTAGACTAAACTTGTTATAGTATTTCTTACTCATGGTTGTTTGCACAATTAACACATTTAATAAGTTAATGAAGTTTAGAGAGTTTACCAGTTTGACATTGTCGGCCAGCTCATTGCATCAATTTATTTCTTTGTTATCTAGTGAAACAGCCAATATTATTGGTCAATTTATCTAATTAGCCCAACCTCAGACATTTAATTGTACTATTTGAAGATATTGCCTCCATTTTGAGAACTTTTGGTAAAGGGTTCTTAGTTGGGTATGTGTACGCTATCGCTAAATAGAACAAAAATAAGAACACGATTGGTTTTGACATTTTCACGAAACAAATCAGAACTGATTGTGTTGAAACTCCCACTGATTTGATTTCTGTTCTGTCTTCACAAGATATAAAAGGTTGCAATCGATTATTCTCATTTTCCAAACTTTCTGAATTCCGTCTAGACCTTCGGCAGGCTAAACTTTTCTTTTTGAATGTATACAACCTCCAGATGTATGACGAATATTGTCTGCATTTCCTACGTCGGCGATGACGTCCCGTAGCGCCCACCACCTCCTGTTTTAGGTTCGAGCATTCCGCACTTTTCAAAGACTGGGTTGTCGACGCTCTTACACTGACCCCCTGCTCATAGAAACGGCAGTTGTTTCTGTTTGTATTGTAGTCGAAACTTCGCCGGTATTTGACCGCTTTTGACGGCGACTTGTGGTGGTCAGCGTAGCACGAGCTGTTGTCGTCCGTGGCCCAGCCTCCTTCGGGCTGGGCGCAGTTTTTGTTCCCGCAGTTGTTGTTCCCGCAGCTGTTGTTCCCGCAGCTGTTGTTCCCGCAGCTGTTATTCCCGCAGTGATTCCAGTTCGGTCCCAGTACCATCTGGCAGGAGCAGCTTGGCTCCGAGCTCCTGCTGGCAGTCATCATGAGAAGCTTGTGACAGCGGTCCACGACAAGTTTAAAGTTGTCCGCCTGACACTTGTTTTGAAATGATATCAGGTACTCCTCCACGAAAGTTCCTCTGTAAAAAAATGAAAAAATCAAGTAAAACAAACTAAATTAGGGACATTACATTTCTTTACATAGATAAACCAAAAAAAAAATGTCTGTTTATAAAAGTCTCAACAGCAATTACCTTTAAAATGACAATTCTCAATCTTGTTTTATGTTTATTAAATTCTTCTAGAAATTATTTATACTAACAGTGATAAGAGTTAGAGTCATTTAAGACTTGCTCTTGGGTTGAACATTTTAGATACTGACCGTTGAAGTAGGGACACTCTAAACCGATTTCTTGGTGTTTGTGTAATACATTTTAAGACTCAAAAGGTCAAAATTTTTCTTCTCTAAGGGGGCTTAAAACGTTCCAACTTAAGGCAATAATATCTCCCAAAGTTTATAACTAATACTTGTGTTAGTTAACACCGTGATCAATTTTTAAAGATAAAACTTGTGTTGACGAGAAATGTTTATCATTTAGTGACCATTGTTTCCAACTATGGGTCAATTCTATCATTGAGGAATACAATTAATTTTAGCTCTATCGTAATTAGCATCAACACTTTTAAAATGTATGGAGTTCATCAGACAAATAAGAAAAAGAAAATGAAGTTAGAAGAGCAAGTGATTCAGGAAAAGTGGTAACTACAATATATCTGTATTGTGGTGGATAGACAGATGAACTGATTTGATTTGCATCAAAAACATTTCCACGCCAATAGAATACAACTATAAAAAAGGTATTAGGAAGCTATTGATATATCAGACATTAATTACGTAGGTCATGAACGTGTCTCGAGACTCTAGGAGTTGTAGTTTAAACAGTGACATCCATAGACCTGTTTTAGAAAGGGAGAGGTGTCCGTTTCATTTATTGCAAGCAATGAACTCATTCAAATGATCGTCTTTTGTGTGAAGTCTCACACAGAAGGAGATTTCCCCAGAATGTGCCACACAAAAAAAAACCAGCTCATAATGAGTGACCAAATATTGGACAATATAATCAATGACATTTCACTGACTAGAAATATTGTTTCTGAAAAGATCTAAACAGTGTTAAATGATTTAAAACATCAGTTGAAGATCACATCGTCCAGAGTCGAACATTTTTCTATTGCCATTGATGAGACCGTTGCTATCAGTGGAATATCACATCTTGTGATTTTTTTCAATGAACTAAACATTAGAGAAGAACTAACAGAACTGATCAGCTAGGTATAAGGCCAAAACAAGCCACCATATTTGTCACTATAAAGAGATTGCAAGTCTCAGGACAAAACAATTAACACATTGGTAAAAAAATATTCATAGGTATTGTGAACATTTTCGCTCATGTTAATTTTGTTACTGTTGTATATTATTCTGATTCATGCTAAAAAATTTACCCGCCCCGTTTTTTTTTTTTTAATTTCAGTCCTACAGTACATTCATCTGATTACACGCTAAACCATTTGCTTTCATATCTTCGACCGAAAAGTTTATTTATTAACAATATTGTGCAATACTCTTTGGAATTATGCGTGACAACATGAAACAAACTGAGCGGCCTGTGACTGGGACAATCGACTTGCTCACATATTGTCGAATCAAAGTTTTCCTTAAAGGCTCTTCAGCCTGTCCAACGATCTTTGAGTGATTATTATATTTCAGTTTTGAAATCTCTACGTGAATAGCTAGCTATAAACACAACTGAAAGTTAAAATATTGATCTTAAAAAAATAAATGAATGAGTATTAACTTTATTTATCCTAGAATTAATGTATATATATTTTATTTAAATTTATAACTTTATAAAAAAATGTACACAATTTATCTCTGTGACACTGTAAGCTAGAGATGTTTAATACAACGTATCATAATATACAGAAATCACAGAAGGAAACGATTCTCAGATACTTAGTTGCCCATAGACAAAAGCACCTGTTGTGGTCACTCTAGTATCAGACATGAAAGGAATTTATAACAGAAGGTGGGCTCCTGACAATGGGGGCCCTAGATGATCTCCTAGTTTGCCTATCCACGCGAATGGCTTTACCTATTTTATTATGTCCGGCATTGAACGAAAAAAACTGTCTAAATTGGTGAACTAGCAAATATCAACTACAGCAAACAATATGGCGGACATAAATATTTACTTGTCACCACTAGTGACAAACAAACAAACAATATAGTGAATGTAAATATTTACTTGTCACCACTGGTGATTGTGTTGTAAATGAATCCATGTTGGGTTCTCGGGGCCCTTTCAAAGATGGTGTCCCGGCGTATGTAGTGGCTGATTGCCCCGCACTTGGCCGTGCACTCGAACGTCAGACTGAAGCCCATTCCATTGGCGCATTGTTTGATGATCACATTACCCTGTTGCATCTCTAGCCAGGTCTGTCACACAAGATCATATCAAAGGGAGTACATTCATAAACTATCATTACAAGCAGCTAAATAAATTGGCATACAATGTAACTAAAACAAAGAAAAACAGTCGGTTTGTAGGTTTAGAAAAAAAAAAAGAATTAAAGTTTCAATTAGTAATGTACATATAATGGTCGGAAAAAAATTAAAGGAACTGAGATCTGTTTGGATTATGTTGGTTTTTATTTCTTCAGTTAGAGCAAATAGACTATAAGTATTTTTTTATCATGTAATATTACATAAGTTGTTTGAAGAAAGTAGAACCGCTAAATCCTTTTATATACACAACGCAATATGTTTCTATTTGCTGTTGAGTAAAACGTGATAACAAAATCTTCTACATTTCCTGTTAAGTAAACACTAAACAGTGGTATTAAAGTCTGCTAAATTTACCTTTCGTGTTATTCTCTACCAGAAATCCTCAAATATTTGATATCGTGTCACTCTGATTTTGATAGTAAACTACTATTTATTGCAAAGTACCTGGATGATTGCCATGCTTATGTCTTAGGTACACCACTAACGGGACGGTTTTGGCAGAGCTCTTTATTCATCCCGATCACAACCGACAGTGCAATGGTCATGGAGGCACCATGGTAGACACTGGGACTAGACACGCCTAAATTTCAACTCGCAACCCACAGTATGTAGATCCGACGTACTGCCAAAGCACCAACCAGCCACTAGGTTGGAATTGTTGAGATGGCCCGAGATAAGTACTGCTGTGTTGACCTCACGGTACACTATTATAATGGGTGCGTTGTCTCTTTAACACATAGAAGTTGTTTCTAATTTATTATCTTAAATTTAAATTAAACTAACGGTATTACTACTGAGTCTCGTGGTTACATTGAATCACATTAGCTAGTATTTATCTGTTTGCCCTTAACTTTAACCACAAAAAGAAGCTGTTTACTAATTTTTTATAAGGTATCTGTTGTCTTTGCTTTGAAATCATAATATGTTATACATAGTAGTTGGTGTATATATTATGACCTTAAATAAATTAAAGCTCTACACTGAAGCTTATATATATGTTAATACATTGACTCTACTTTTAAGTCCCATACAAAAAGTGGTCACTACGGTTAGCAGATATACTTCTTGACTTCACTTTCAAACTCTCCATCGATGCTGTATATGTGTTATTATGTATCTGTGTCATTACCTTATCTTTAGCCAGTTTCACCAAGCAGGCGACTGAGTTGAACAAAACTTTCTCCATGCAGTGCTCGTAGGCGTAAGGGTCGTAGATCTCCTCCTGTAGCTTATGACAGGGGTACCCCGTGTGAGTCCCGTCTGGCAGGCTCATTCCCGTCACCCCTTGAGGCGAATTGGCGTCATACTGGCTTTCACCCCAGGAGCCGGGGCATGGTGAGCACCCGCTGTTGGCCGAGACAAAGTCACCAGGAGATACGCTCTGTGGCGCACCGCATCCCGACGGAACTGTGGGCTGCTTGCAGATGGAGGAGTTCTGAACTGGGCAAGAAACAAAGCCCGCTGACGGCATGGACATAAACCCGGGAGAGGAGCAACCTGGCTGCTGGTACATCTCCGAAGACATCGGCTCACATACTGCGCTAGGGAAGGTCTGGCCCGGGGGGCATCCATATTTGTGGCACGTGACCAAGGTCGCACACTCGGTCTCGGCAAAGGCACACTGCAGGGTCTCCACCACGATGTGGAATCGATGGGCTTGGTAGGGGTCACAGAAGACAATTTGAACTACGTCTACCTTAGCAACACCTGTGGAGAGAGTTCAACAATACATAAAGAAAATAAATTGTCTTTAAAAGCCCTATAAATGTAGTAAAATGTCCAAAAAATTATTTGTGGACAATATGGAAGTTGACAATTGGATGTTGACAAATTGGATGTTGACAAATTGGAAGTTAACAGACTGAGAAAGTATTTTTGTGGGCTAGAGCTCTGAAATAATGAGCCCCAAAGAAAAATGCCCTTTTTAACGGGTTTTGAAGACGCCCACCAGTTTGAAGATTAAATTGTGCTTCATCTGCCACAACTGTCCTTAAGGAATCTTTTGGATTTTGCCAATAGGTTTTATTGCTTTTGTTATCTTTATCTTTCTGGGTTGGATTCAATGTATTTATAAATAACCCCATTTTCTTTTGGACAATTTAACTTATTTTATAACTTTTACTCATATGTCTACATGGTAGTGTTTATTCTGTGTTTTAAAAAAAAAAAATGTTGCCAGGTCATGAAACTTGCGGCATAAACATTCGAGGCTAATTGGGTGGAGGGGTTCCTAAAGCCAAGCCATATATCTCTGACAACAACATGTTTTCTTTTGATAAGACACGAAATTAGTTCAGATAGAAGCTAAGTCTATTAAAAATTCTGTCTTTTTTAATGGTGTTTTTCCTTATTGTTTTAATTCGGAATTGACCTAAACGAATATTGAGACAACAACTTTTTATTTTGTGTTGTTGAGTCGCAAGTAAGAGAAGAAACAAAACAAAAAACAACTATACCCAAGTTTAGATAATTAAGAATCACTTCTAGAGACAATATATTAACAAACCAAGAGAACTGATGAACTTTGAAAAATAAGAATGTTAGAGTTAGTAAGGCTGAGAAGTTTTTAGGACGACCACGTAGGCCCCCCCCCACTGCTAGACAGGCCCTTTTGAGAATCAATTATTATTAAATTTAAAGCAAAGACCCCCCCACTTTCCCCCTGATGTATATAATACATGTGATATCAAAATAACACACGGCGTCTCTGTCTAGGGGCTTCAATGTATCCCTTGAGTCTCTGTCTAGGGCCCCCATTTATGAATTGAGTCTCTGTCTAGGGCCCCCATATATCCCTGGAGTCTCTGTCTAGGGCCCCCCATTTATGAATTGAGTCTGCCTAGGGCCCCCATTTATCCCTGGAATCTCTGTCTAGGGCCCCCATATATCCCTGGAGTCTCTCTCTAGGGCCCCATATATTCCTGGAGTCTCTGTCTAGGGCTCCCATATACCCATGGAGTCTCTGTCTAGGGCTCAGTGGTAAAGTTCCTCTCTGTGTTTGTTAAGCTGGTAGTAACTACGCCCTATAATCAAGATATATTGATACCAGTATCAAGCTACAACAAACCTAAACCAAATAAACATCGAACTATTTATGACAGTTGTGCAGGCTGTCCGGCTAGTGCACAATAGGACACACACACACACACACACGCATGCACACGCAAGTACAAAGGCACAGCCACACGCACACACACACACACACACAAAGCTGAAGAATTTCATGTTGTAAGACAAG
The DNA here is from genome assembly GCA_021962125.1 of Bulinus truncatus. Lineage (NCBI taxonomy): Eukaryota > Metazoa > Mollusca > Gastropoda > Planorbidae > Bulinus > Bulinus truncatus. Next base: position 958,309 of record JAGDYQ010000223.1, read on the forward strand.
GTCTTGCCAATACTGTACACACAGAGTAAAAATAGGCTAATCTATATTGACGTTGTCTTTTATCTGATGTTTACATCAACCAATAATAAGTCCAAGTTTACAAGAGGATCAAATTTTGTTTAAGCTGATGTGTAGGCTATCTCGAATAATGTCAAAACCTGGTCAGACATTAAATCAATATGTCTCCAAAATATTTTCGAAACTTTGGAGAAGTAAGAAAACTTAACATGTCTACGTACTAATGGTTCAATTGACAGCTGCTTTCACTTAAACAAAAATAGAACTACTAGTTTCAATTAGGTTGTTCAATAAAGTGTCATGTGACATTTGATAATTAAATCCAAAGTTCAAACTTTAATATCAGATCATGTAAAGGTTAATATATGACTACAGATTGCCGAATATCTGAAAACAGATCACGGAATATCTAAAAAAAGATGACCGTATATCTGACAACAGATTGCCGAATATCTGACAACAGATTGCCGAATATCTGACAACAGATTGCCGAATATCTGACAACAGATTGCCGAATATCTGACAACAGATTGCCGAATATCTGTCTATGGTAAAGTGTACTCAAGTTTATTAAAATGGTGCACATAGTTTAATACGTAACTACTCTAACAGTTTATTATAAAAATTAGATTCTAGAAGCATCGAATGGTGTTACAATATACGACTAAATCTAATGTTTCATTCTATGACTGAATCTAATGACTCATTCTATGACTCTACCTAATGTTTCATTCTATGACTGAATCTAATGTTTCATTCTATGACTCTACATAATGTTTTATTCTATGACTGAATCTAATGTTTCATTCTATGACTCTACCTAATGTTTCATTCTATGACTCAACTTGATGTTTCATTCTATGACTGAATCTAATGTTTCATTCTATGACTCAATCTAATGTTTCATTCTATGACTGAACCTAATGTTTCATTATATGACTGAACCTAATATTTTATATCTACTGTTCACACAATCTATAATCTAATAACACTTTGAACAAACATGAAATACACTCAACAAAAGAGAAATTAAACAAACATCATTTTAGCCGTTTACCTTCAGGGCAGTCCTCGGGCACCCCAGCAGCTTTACCTTTCTTGTTTGATTTATTGATCTGAGTAGACAAAGTGAACACAGATGCATCACGTGAATGAAGTATATTTTAAATGGCAGTAAGGATGTGATACACATTTGGTGCACTAATTAACAATAACAAAATAATTCATAATAATATATTATTTATTATACTTAAGTGATGGGGGGTCTTTGTGTGTGTGTATTTTAGGGTTATAATTTGATTGAAATGACTAGATTTAGTGCTGTAATTTTTCAACTTTCTCACTTTTGACGAGCTTGTTAATGTAGTGTTACGTAGTCAGTTATAAGACCAATGAAGTGATGATTGAATCGTTGAGCACTATTGTATCTATCCATCCATATCTATCTATCTATCTATCTATCTATCTATCTATCTATCTATCTATCTATCTATCTATCTATCTATCTATCTATCTATCTATCTATCTATCTATCTATCTATCTATCTATCTATCTATCTATCTATCTATCTATCTATATCTATCTATCTATCTATCTATCTATCTATCTATCTATATCTATCTATCTATCTATCTATCTATCTATTTATCTATCTATCTATCTATCTATCTAGCCTGGGTCGCACCAGGCTATGTCAATAAAAACCCTCGCGGCAGCCTCTATGGGCTTCACTATTTACTAACCAATACACCGGTACTTTGATTCACTATTTACTAACCCATACATCGGTACTATGATTCACTATTTACTAACCCATACACCGGTACTATAATTCACTATTTACTAACCTATACACCGGTACTATGATTCACTATTTACTAACCCATACACCGGTACTATAATTCACTATTTACTAACCCATACATCGGTACTATAATTCACTATTTACTAACCCATACACCGGTACTATAATTCACTATTTACTAACCTATACACCGGTACTATGATTCACTATTTACTAACCCATACACCGGTACTATAATTCACTATTTACTAACCCATACACCGGTACTATGATTCACTATTTACTAACCCATACACCGGTACTATGATTCACTATTTACTAACCCATACATCGGTACTATAATTCACTATTTACTAACCCATACATCGGTACTATAATTCACTATTTACTAACCCATACACCGGTACTATAATTCACTATTTACTAACCCATACATCGGTACTATAATTCACTATTTACTAACCCATACATCGGTACTATAATTCACTATTTACTAACCTATACACCGGTACTGTGATTAGTTGTTTTTTTTTGTTGTCATGATTATATCTCGGCGAATTTTCTCCCATTATAAATTTAAAAAAAAAATCAATCAATTAGTTTTTTAATTTAACAAGATGTTCATTTGTTCACAAGATGTTCATTTGTTCACAAGATGTTCATTTGTTCACAAGATGTTATTTGTTCACAAGATGTTATTTGTTCACAAGATGTTCATTCATGGGCTCGAAATATTTAAAATCGGGTATTATTAAGTAAAAATCTTTACGTCTGCTAAATTAAAATCTCGGTAAATTTGAACAGGCCCGAAATTAAGGGACGTGATTTGAGAACTGACAGACAGATACCCAGACAGACACACAGACAACTCTGAGACAACCACACAGACAAAAGACAGACACACAGACAGACACACAGACATCCAAACAATTATTTTCTAGGTGAAACTCAAACTAATTAAAAGCTTATGAACACTTCAGCAGGAAATAAAACTGAATTTAGTGTTTGAACATATGACTAATGCTTGTTGTGATTGTAAATTGTACATTTCAACACCGACTTCCTCTTTAAGTGTTGTGTGTTGAGTACTGTTTAGTCTACTTTATAAATTGCAACACATGATGCAATTTAATATTGCATTGTTGTTAAATTTTTTCTTTTTATATTCCTATACTTTCATGACAAATTTTATAGAAATTGAATTACATTTAGATGTTGCTCATCGAGACAGAAGTTCATAGTATCTTCTTTAATGACATGAATTCTTATAATGTAAACATTAAATTAAACATTATCTTAAAATCAACATTAAACATTAATTACAGCGAATTAGACATGATGAAATGTTAAATAGCATAAAAATATAATGATATGCAACAGTTACTTATTGTTCATTTATGTATACATTGTATTATAAACATAAACAAGCACACGTTACTAATGATCGTCTGTTCAACGCTTCTTATATAACTTCAGTGTTCTTTTCTTCAAATTTGGCACTCTCTCCCTGTGATCTTCTACAACTTGCAACAATCTCTGCATTTCAGATTCCGTTTTATTGATTGACTTATTAAATGATGACATTAGTGCAACTGACCGCTCGGCTGCATCATTGACGACCTTAAAGGAATAAACAATACACTTAGCTTCAGCAAATGACGGCAATTGATCCCAGGATACTGGATCAACTTCATCGAAGCTGGTATCAATACCGACTGAACGCATTGCAGATAGTGATGAGGTACCAACAAAGTGATGCAGTTAGTGCAATTCTTCACTTTAAACACTCGATCCGTCCAATCATCGCCAGTCTTCAGCAGCGCTCAGCAATACTGCGGTTTTCATCTGCAGAAACTTTTTTTCAGAAAACAACGCAAGAAAAAGCACCTCTGGACTACGATACCAAAGATGGTTGTTTTCAAATTTCCTTTTCGCAGCATCAGACATCGTTTTGTATATGACAGAATTTCGTGAGATCTGCTTGAATAACAATAGATTGTTAAACGGAGCATCACGACTCACAGGACATAAGATCCAAGCTTTGACGTATATGTGAGTAGCAAGCAAGCAGAATTCTTGCAAAATCTTTACCTCTGAAGGTGTGAGCTAGAACTGATTTCTAAAGAAGTAGATTTTGAAGCAGTATATCACTTTCGCCATTCAGCGAGCCATATGGTGAGCGCCTAGCGTATGAAAGTTGTACGGTTGCTTGTTTACACTGACGCCAAATATCAACATTCAGGTTTTGATCATCCCTCTGTAAACTCCACGTGGTATGTAACTTGAGGCACTTGACAGACTGTCTTACAGGAATGACACAACACTGTGTTTGTGCCCCACATAAACGGATCATCTAGTCGCGAATCCTTTAGCGGACTATACAGCTGCTGATCAACCTTAGGTCAAAATCGTTTAAAAAGTTTGAACAGTGGAATGTTAGGCCTGTTTGTGGAGCCATAGAGAACAAACAACTCCAATGATCAGTTCATGCACATGATGTAGACAGGCAAAATGTAACAGCTCCTCCTGCAATAATTTACTTGTCCCCCTTAATTACACCATTGTGTAAGGATGTTGTGACAAAACGCATACCAATAATCTCATCAGATATTTTCCATAGTCTTAACAGCTGTATTGTTGCAATGGCTTGTGCCTTACTAGTTCCGGTTGGTATTCCTAAAATCTTATGAACTTCTTTCCCAGTTACAACTACAGGTAAACTGTCTACGTGTGACTGCAGCTCTGGATAATCTGTAGTTTCCTCTATTATCTTTCCGTCCCGGTGAATGACCAATGGGCATTTTCTTCTAAATTGAAATTCTGATTTGAAATTTCTTGTCTGGCTTCGAACTCTCAGACAGCAGCTTCTTGAAGTAAACAGGAATCTCAATATCAAAATCGTCATCATCTTCACCTTCATCCTCACTTTCGCTGTTTGTTTGTAGACCAAGTAGTAACAGCAGCCTTCAGATGCCTTCTTTCGACTTCAACTACTCTTTGATTCCATTAGACTGCTTTTTTTTTGAAGATCGTTAACAGTTACCTTAATGCTTTCGGATATTGTCTTCTTCAGTACCTTGTGATTATAGAAAACCATCTTCATAGCATAACCCAAGGTTAGTAATACATTGCAAGGCAGACTAGAACCCGTTTGTCCAATAAACCAAACTTCATTTATACGTCTTGTCAATACACTTTTGCGAATAATCATTTGATGTGAATGCCATTTCAATTCAATAATTTGTAGTTAGTCAAAAAGTACTTTATTATTCAGCAAACTTGAATAATAAATTAATTATAATCTAAAATTCAAATATCACGGTATACGTTTAATTTTACAATGAACTAAAATTGCACTATAGCAAAAGCAAGCAAGCGACACACCAGAACTGCCACATTATCTCATATAGTAAAACTTGGGGTCGTTTGAGCGACCTTAAAAAGTTGTCATTTTTTTCAAAAAGTTTAGTTTTTCTTGATTTGCTTGCCGAAAGAAAAAAAATGAACCACAATGCATTAGAGTCGGAGAATTTTTTTTCCCCATGTAATGATGAATCACCCTAATGATACATGGGGCTCACTTAACTTTAATAAAAAAAAAACACAACATTAAATTCCAGTTATAAATATGTGAGATAACATGAACACAAGGGTATGAATATGGTATGTGAAATATAACCCTATGTAATGATATTTACATTCAATGCCCTAAAACGTTGACACACACACACACATACACACACACACACACACACACACACACATATATATATATATATATTAAACCGTCCTGAAGGATTAAGGTAGACATATTTGATCAAAATACACTTTTGTGACTCCGTACACAGTAACAGTTGCAACTATATCTCTATCATTCGATACACTTGATCGTAATACACTCTTGTATCTTCGAGCTTAGTAACGGGTGAAACTATCTCTTCCCTTAGTGCCGTATTTGTCTTCATATATTGTCTTACCGTTTGTGTGTTATGACCTAGTGATTGGTGCGCTTAAAGTACCCGTTATAACCTTACCATGCCGAGGCTACCAACTAGACCCCTCAGCCGGCGCCGCCGAATTTTCGTCCGCCGTAAATCCGCCGAAAAATATGCGGCGCGCCTCATAAGCCGCCGTATTTCGTTCGCCGTTATATTAACTGTCGCATTACTTAATTCTATTGCACATGACCTTGCTGACCATATCAGCTCTGTCTTGAAAAGCTTTTCTGTTGATCAAAAAATACTAGCTGCCATGTTGGTGCTGCAATTATGATAAAGACTTCAAAGCTTTTGAAGGTTGACTCTTATCAGCACTTTACAGCACACGTATTGCACCTTAATACTACCGACAGCATCAATAAAAATGAAGAATTTCAAGACCGCAATTATAGAAGACGATGCAGCATTCACAGAGGATAAAGAAATGATAAAGACCCTGAAAGAAGGCATGTCTTCAGTGTGTATGTTGCTTCTTGTAGATGATCAGCTTAGTGCATCAATAATGGATGCCTCTGAGAGCTGCACTAACGCCATCAATGACAGTCATAGACACAATACAATGATAAGTCAGCGAAGGCATCATGTCCAACGCGTTGGAATTCAACATTGATTCTATTAATATTCAGTCTATTAATACTTGACTTGAAAAGATGATGATGATACAACTGTTTATTTCTGTTGTTTTAAATAATAAAACTTTTCCCCAAGTATTGTAAAATTGTTTGATTGCTGAAGTTTTATCAATTCAATATTGTCTAGGCGTCAGCCGAATTTTAGCCAAATATTTCGTAATCTGCCAAAAATCAGCCGAAAATCAGCCGCAAATGACAATTTACTCAATTTATGGTCAAATTCGGCTACGCCGGCTATCAGCCGAAAAATTATGTCAGCCAGCCGAAACTTAAAAAAAAAATTCGGCTGGCAGGTTTACTACCAACAGTTAAGTTCATCTACTTTCATCTTGATTACAAACAAAACGATTACCTTTTTTTTTTAATTTAGAGGCCGTGCGTGCCGCCCCTGCCACCATCCTTACAATTGCCACAAAAGGTCAAATATTTTAAATGTAAATGACCACATTCCCCCACCAGAGACTATGGGCATTGTAAAGAATCTTAGTTGAATTTGAAACTTTTTACGATCCAACAAAGAATAACCCTGAACTCTTAATTTTAAAAAAATACATATACATTTGAATTGATTAATTAAATGGATTTTTCTAACTTATGGCTAAAAGTCAATTCTACTGAGCACCGGTTTGTGGGCCCAGTGCTAAAAGGACTTAAGATTGGAGAGGAACGGTCTGAGGAGCCCCCGGTAGGGGTTATACAAAAACCGACTTTTGAAAAAACCGGTTGTCGAAGGTCAATTTCTCAAAAAACCGGCGAAAACCGGTTTTCGGTTTTACTATAAAATAAGTGAAATAACGGATATTTTAAGCATTCTAGCAATAATTATTTTCAATGTATGTAGTATTTAATTAACGTGTATGAGAAAGAATGAAGGATAATGTAATTAAGTCAACCAATATTTACATAAAACAATAAATACAAGAAAAAAAATATCAATATGACAGTAAAAATACTACTACTGTCTACTGGGTACCTATATATTCATTTAAACTGCTTTATAACTAAACACATTTATATTATGACCTTTCTTTCTTATGTTTCATTTATATTATATTGTCAAAGACAAGAAGTTTGGTTTTGCCGCACACATACCAGTTCAGAAATCAGCCGTTGTGATGTAGACCTCAGTATAGAGCTTATTTATATATATAGTCTTTAGATATTACGGTTCTCTTTCTACTCATGGTAATCATTTTCTGCCTTTCTCTCTCTCTCTCTCTCTCATCCTCTGTATACGTTTCTAACGTTATCTATATATGTGACACAGTACGCAAACACTTCTGCACCTCTCCATGGACTCACATCGAGTGCCCGTTTAAAAACATTCCTCCACTGTTGAACTCCTCGCCCTCCCTTCCTACACTTGTCTCCCCACCTACCCCCTCTCATCCCTGAGATGTATTAGTTACACTATTCATTACAACGGCTGAACGACGGTCCTGCCATGTGAATGCCTTGTTTAGGTTAGACGGGTTGGTGGTGGTGGATGTGTTGGATGGCGAACATAATTTAGTCAACTTGAAAAAAAAAATAGCCCCGTTCTGTCTATTGTTTGGTGATGAGGTAGGGAGGCACCGATTATATACCCCCACCCCCCCCCCCCCACCGTTTCAAGTTGTATACTTCCCGCAAGTCAACAATAAATTCGTGCGCTAAAAAAAACATCGGTTGTTTTGTGGAATTAGTTAACGACTTGAATTTAGCCCTCTTTCCAGGTCGAGGAAACGGATGCAATAAATCTCTCAATGTGTATATACCGTCCCCTCCACCTCCATCCAATCCTCAAGTTACCCTTGGACCACTTGGGCACGCCTTCTCACGCCTTGTATCGCTCAACAGTTACTTTCTATCAATGCCAATGTACACAGGTCGGACTGAGGAGGGAGTACATTGGAAAGTCACAGTTTCCCAGATTTCTCTGTAATATCGTGGAATGTATCAACATTTTTTGCTATTTGTAAAGTTCTAAGCTAAAACCGACTTTTAAAGCCAAAAAAACCGGTTGTCGAATGCTTCGACTTTCGTCAAAAAACCGGTTTTTCGCCGCCGGTTTTTAAAACCCGACAACCCCTAGCCCCCGGTTATCAAACTCTATTATGGATTTGAAAGCGCTGGCCTTGACACCGTTTTTTACGAGCTATACCAAAACGTATCGCTGCCAGAGGCCCTAAAATGTAAACCGACCTAGGCCCGGAAGAAAGAAATAACTGTATTGAATTATCGGATGATCACAACAAACCTCGTTTTCGTTTTTGCTTGGCTGCTTGAAGGCGATCCCACTCCAGGCCACGCCAGCTGCTGAGGTAGAGCTGAGGTAGGTCATTGAACTGATGTAGTGGGTGAGAAAGACCTGCACAGACAGAAACAGAAATAGTAAATATTGTCTTACATGACAGCATAGAGCACAGTCCAACACAGAAATAGCAAATATTGTCTTACATGACAGCATACAGCACAGACACACACATAAATAGCAAATACTGTCTTTCATGACAGCATACAGCACAGACACACCCATAAATAGCAAATACTGTCTTTCATGACAGCATATAGCACAGACACACACAGAAATAGCAAATAATGTCTTACATAACAGCATATAGCATAGACATACACATAAGTAGCAAACATTATCCGAGAAAATGACTGATAGTCAGAATTGAACGTATGACTAAACTGTTAGTGTATCTTAAACAAATTCACCAATCACAGGTTGTCAGTGTCGCATTACATACATTTTATAGGCGCAATAAATTAAAATTTTGTCGGTTGCGTAATTTTTTGTAGAAAGTCTGTTTTTTTATTAAATCATACCGTAGTTTTTTAACTATTTGAACAATCATCATCAGCTAGTTTATTAAGACAAAGAATATCAATACAAATAAATAATACAACATATCTACATAGCAGTGACATCAATCAACAAGTTGTATATGGAGTGACATCAATCAACAAGTTGTATATGGAGTGACATCAATCTACAAGTTGTATATGGAGTGACATCAATCTACAAGTTGTATATGGAGTGACATCAATCAACAAGTTGTATATGGAGTGAGTCCGGAGTGACATCAATCTACAAGTTGTATATGGAGTGAGTCCGGAGTGACATCAATCTACAAGTTGTACATGGAGTGAGTCCGGAGTGACATCAATCTACAAGTTGTATATGGAGTGAGTCCGGAGTGACATCAATCTACAAGTTGTATATGGAGTGACATCAATCTACAAGTTGTATATGGTGTGACATCAATCTACAAGTTGTATATGGAGTGACATCAATCTACAAGTTGTATATGGAGTGACATCAATCTACAAGTTGTATATGGAGTGACATCAATCTACAAGTTGTATATGGAGTGACATCAATCTACAAGTTGTATATGGAGTGAGTCCGGAGTGACATCAATCAACAAGTTGTATATGGAGTGACATCAATCTACAAGTTGTATATGGAGTGACATCAATCAACAAGTTGTATATGGAGAAATCAATCAACAAGTTGTATATGGAGTGAGTGAGTGACATCAATCTACAAGTTGTATATGGAGTGAGTCCGAGTGACATCAATCTACAAGTTGTATATGGAGTGAGTCCGGAGTGACATCAATCTACAAGTTGTATATGGAGTGAGTCCGGAGTGACATCAATCTACAAGTTGTATATGGAGTGAGTCCGGAGTGACATCAATCTACAAGTTGTATATGGAGTGACATCAATCTACAAGTTGTATATGGTGTGACATCAATCTACAAGTTGTATATGGAGTGACATCAATCTACAAGTTGTATATGGTGTGACATCAATCTACAAGTTGTATATGGAGTGACATCAATCTACAAGTTGTATATGGAGTGACATCAATCTACAAGTTGTATATGGAGAGACATCAATCTACAAGTTGTATATGGAGTGAGTCCGGAGTGACATCAATCTACAAGTTGTATATGGAGTGACATCAATCTACAAGTTGTATATGGAGTGACATCAATCTACAAGTTGTATATGGAGTGACATCAATCTACAAGTTGTATATGGAGTGACATCAATCTACAAGTTGTATATGGAGTGACATCAATCAACAAGTTGTATATGGAGTGACATCAATCTACAAGTTGTATATGGAGTGACATCAATCAACAAGTTGTATATGGAGTGAAATCAATCAACAAGTTGTATATGGAGTGAGTCCGGAGTGACATCAATCTACAAGTTGTATATGGAGTGAGTCCGGAGTGACATCAATCTACAAGTTGTATATGGAGTGAGTCCGGAGTGACATCAATCTACAAGTTGTATATGGAGTGAGTCCGGAGTGACATCAATCTACAAGTTGTATATGGAGTGAGTCCGGAGTGACATCAATCTACAAGTTGTATATGGAGTGACATCAATCTACAAGTTGTATATGGTGTGACATCAATCTACAAGTTGTATATGGAGTGACATCAATCTACAAGTTGTATATGGAGTGACATCAATCTACAAGTTGTATATGGAGTGACATCAATCTACAAGTTGTATATGGAGTGACATCAATCTACAAGTTGTATATGGAGTGACATCAATCTACAAGTTGTATATGGAGTGACATCAATCTACAAGTTGTATATGGAGTGACATCAATCTACAAGTTGTATATGGAGTGACATCAATCTACAAGTTGCATATGGTGTGACATCAATCTACAAGTTGTATATGGAGTGACATCAATCTACAAGTTGTATATGGAGTGACATCAATCTACAAGTTGTATATGGAGTGACATCAATCTACAAGTTGTATATGGAGTGACATCAATCTACAAGTTGTATATGGAGTGACATCAATCTACAAGTTGTATATGGAGTGACATCAATCTACAAGTTGTATATGGAGTGACATCAATCTACAAGTTGTATATGGAGTGAGTCCGGAGTGACATCAATCTACAAGTTGTATATGGAGTGACATCAATCTACAAGTTGTATATGGAGTGACATCAATCTACAAGTTGTATATGGAGTGACATCAATCTACAAGTTGTATATGGAGTGACATCAATCTACAAGTTGTATATGGAGTGACATCAATCTACAAGTTGCATATGGTGTGACATCAATCTACAAGTTGTATATGGAGTGACATCAATCTACAAGTTGTATATGGAGTGACATCAATCTACAAGTTGTATATGGAGAGACATCAATCTACAAGTTGTATATGGAGTGAGTCCGGAGTGACATCAATCTACAAGTTGTATATGGAGTGACATCAATCTACAAGTTGTATATGGAGTGACATCAATCTACAAGTTGTATATGGAGTGACATCAATCTACAAGTTGTATATGGAGTGACATCAATCTACAAGTTGTATATGGGAGGAGTCCGGAGTGACATCAATCAACAAGTTGTATATGGAGTGACATCAATCTACAAGTTGTATATGGGTGACACATCAATCAACAAGTTGTATATGGAGTGAAATCAATCAACAAGTTGTATATGGAATGAGTCCGAGTGACATCAATCTACAAGTTGTATATGGAGTGAGTCCGGAGGACATCAATCTACAAGTTGTATATGGAGTGAGTCCGAGTGACATCAATCTACAAGTTGTATATGGAGTGACATCAATCTACAAGTTGTATATGGAGTGACATCAATCTACAAGTTGTATTGAAAAGTATGGAGTGACATCAATCTACAAGTTGTATATGGAGTGACATCAATCTACAAGTTGTATATGGAGTGAGTCCGGGAGTGACATCAATCTACAAGTTGTATATGGAGTGATATCAATCTACAAGTTGTATATGGAGTGACATCAATCTACAAGTTGTATATGGGGGAGTGACATCAATCTACAAGTTGTATATGGAGTGACATCAATCTACAAGTTGTATATGGAGTGACATCAATCAACAAAATGTATATGGAGTGAGTCCGGAGTGACATCAATCTACAAGTTATGTAGTATGGAGGAGTCCGAGGACATACAATGACCATAAGTTGTATATGGAGTGAGTCCGAGTGAGTCCCATCAATCTACAAGTTGTATATGGAGTGACATCAATCTACAAGTTGTATATGGTGTGACATCAATCTACAAGTTGTATATGGAGTGACATCAATCTACAAGTTGTATATGGAGTGAGCATCAATCTGCATGTTGTATATGGAGTGACATCAATCTACAAGTTGTATATGGAGTGACATCAAATTCGTACAAGTTGTAAGGGCGGATATCCGAGACATCAATCAATGTTGTATATGGAGTGACATCAATCTACAAGTTGTATACTGGAGTGACATCAATCAAAGAAGTTGTATATGGAGTGAAATCAATCAACAAAAGTTGTATATGGAGTGAGTCCGAGGAGATCAATCTACAAGTTGTATATGGAGTGAGTCCGGGAGTGACATCAATCTACAAGTTGTATATGGAGTGAGTCCGAGTGACATCAATCTACAAGTTGTATATGGAGTGAGTCCGGAGTGACATCAATTCGCCAATATGTATATGGAGTGACATCAATCAACAAGTTGTATATGGAGTGACATCAATCTATAAGTTGTATATGGAGTGACATCAATCTACAAGTTGTATATGGAGTGACATCAATCTACAAGTTGTATATGGAGTGACATCAATCTACAAGTTGTATATGGAGTGACATCAATCTATAAGTTGTATATGGAGTGACATCAATCTACAAGTTGTATATGGAGTGACATCAATCAACAAGTTGTATATGGAGTGAAATCAATCAACAAGTTGTATATGGAGTGAGTCCGGAGTGACATCAATCTACAAATTGTATATGGAGTGAGTCCGGGTTGACATCAATCTACAAGTTGTATATGGAGTGAGTCCGGAGTGACATCAATCTACAAGTTGTATATGGAGTGAGTCCGAGTGACATCAATCTACAAGTTATATATGGAGTGACATCAATCTACAGCCAGTTGTATATGGAGTGACATCAATCTACAAGTTGTATATGGAGTGACATCAATCTACAAGTTGGGGTATGGAGGACATCAATCTACAAGTTGTATATGGAGTGAGTCCGGAGTGACATCAATCTACAAGTTGTATATGGAGTGACATCAATCTACAAGTTGTATATGGAGTGACATCAATCTACAAGTTGTATATGGAGTGACATCAATCAACAAGTTGTATATGGAGTGACATCAATCTACAAGTTGTATATGGAGTGACATCAATCTACAAGTTGTATATGGAGTGACATCAATCTATAAGTTGTATATGGAGTGACATCAATCTATAAGTTGTATATGGAGTGACATCAATCAACAAGTTGTATATGGAGTGAAATCAATCAACAAGTTGTATATGGAGTGAGTCCGGAGTGACATCAATCTACAAATTGTATATGGAGTGAGTCCGGGGTGACATCAATCTACAAGTTGTATATGGAGTGAGTCCGGAGTGACATCAATCTACAAGTTGTATATGGAGTGAGTCCGGAGTGACATCAATCTACAAGTTATATATGGAGTGAGTCCGGAGTGACATCAATCTACAAGTTGTATATGGTGTGACATCAATCTACAAGTTGTATATGGACTGACATCAATCTACAAGTTGTATATGGAGTGACATCAATCTACAAGTTGTATATGGAGTGACATCAATCTACAAGTTGTATATGGAGTGAGTCCGGAGTGACATCAATCTACAAGTTGTATATGGAGTGACATCAATCTACAAGTTGTATATGGAGTGACATCAATCTACAAGTTGTATATGGAGTGACATCAATCTACATGTTGTATATGGAGTGAGTCCGGAGTGACATTAATCTACAAGTTGTATATGGAGTGAGTCCGGAGTGACATCGATCTACAAGTTGTATATGGAGTGACATCAATCTACAAGTTGTATATGGTGTGACTTCAATCAAGAGATTTTCTTCTATCATAATGCCAAGCTGTCTTCACCTGTCAAGAATAAAATTGCATGGCCGACTTGATGTCGATATTGCACGGGGCAATTATCGGGTAGCAGTTTGGTAGCTGGCCGGATCTTCCTCATGCAGCTAGTACTTACTTGGGTTAAAAGTTCGACTATCGGCGAGTCTTAGTTAACCACATATGGTATGGTACATCCATGGCCAATGCACTATCGTTTAAGTTTGGGATGAAACAAGGGCTCTGCAAAAGCCGCCCCCATTAGCTGTTTATAGCATCTAAGAGATAAACATTTCTTTCTTTAAGGGACTTGTCATAAAACAACATCATTCGGAACGGCTATACAACTAAAGTAATTGGAACCCGAGTTCTATGTGTGGGAATTTGAAAACCGTGCAGTCACCCAACCACTCGTTGTAAAAGAATAAAATAGTATGAGTTTACTATTGTTTACCTCATTCAGTGGTGATATGATCTATTGTTACCTCATTCAGTGGTGATATGATCTATTGTTTACGTCATTCAGTGGTGATATGATCTATTGTTTACCTCATTCAGTGGTGATATGATCTGTACGTAGCCAGTCTTACAGGGAGCATCAAGTAAAACACGAACTCCACCGATGACTCTCACACCATTGAAACAAGCGTAACGAAGTGCATTCTGATAAACGATGGAGCCCCTTGGTTGTTTGTCTAATGGGGGAGAAAAAAAAACTACATTGTGATTGTGTGACTGTTTGAGAGTGTATGTGAAATATTATGTATGAACGTGCGTTTATGTGTGTGAGTTATATTGAGTTAATGGCCGCCTTCTGGACATATGAATTGTGGTGCCACTATGAAAGTGTTAGTGAGTTTGTGTTGAGGGAAAGTATGATATTTCTATGAGAGTGTTAGTGAGTTTGTGTTGAGGGAAAGTATGATATTTCTATGAGAGTGTTAGTGAGTTTGTGTTGAGGGAAAGTATGATATTTCTATGAGAGTGTTAGTGAGTTTGTGTTGAGGGAAAGTATGATATTTCTATGAGAGTGTTAGTTTGTGTTGAGGGAAAATGTGGTGTTTCTATGAGCGTGTTAGTGAGCGTGTGTTGTTTTCTTTAATGTGCTAGTTTTTGAGGTAGTGTTTGTATGTTTATATGTGTCAGTCAAGGTGTGATTGAATGTTGTCACACGGTGTGCCACCTGCCTGTTTGACTGATGGAGTTGTTGTTGGACGGCTGCCTTGGTGGTGGTGGACAGTCCGGCTCCATCAATTCTCTACTGGGTGAGATACACTGGTGCCTGGAGTACGTAGGGGGCGGGCAGTCGGCGGCGTGAAACCGTGTGGGCGTTGAGTACTTGAACGGGGCGTTGCCGTACCTACTGGGCGTAGAGTTGAGGGATCCGCCGTGCGCCCTGGAAGGAGTGACGTTGCTGCACGGGTCGCCGGTGATGTACCTTGAGGGAGACGTGTCCCCAGCTGTCGCCACTTTATGTCTAGAAGAAGAGGGCATATCGCCGGTGACTGATCTGCTGGGTGAAGGTTGCATCTGAGAATAAAGTTGAATGTTTTTGATTTGAATTTCCAACATAAAATATGTATGAATGAAAATATAAAAGAAATGTCAAACATGAGAAAATGACTTAAATGTCCGACATTAAAATGAAAAGGAAATTAAAATAATTAAAATTTAAACATGTAAATATGTAAAGAAAATTTAAGCATTAATATTTTAAAAAAATATCTTTTAACACGACACTTTAACAAATAAAGTAGTAACCGCATTGACAAAAGTGAAGCACAACAAAAGTTCTTTACAGCGAATGTTCCCTACAACAAACATCATGAATAACGAAAGTGCCCTGCAACGAATATTCCCTAAAACGAACGTTCTCTACAACGAATATTCCCTAAAACGAACTTTCTCTACAACGAATATTCTGGACTATGAACGTTCCCTACCATGAACGTTCCCTACAACGAATGTTCCCTACTATGAACGTTCCCTATTCTAAATGTTCCCTATTCTAAATGTTCCCTACTATGAACGTTCCCTATTATAAATGTTCCTTACTATGAACATTCCCTACTATGAACTTTCTCTATGAACATTTCCTACTATGAACGTTCCCTACAATGAGCTTCGCCAAGACCGATTCTATGTTTTACTATGGCCAACGTAACGTCAATTTTTATGTATAGAAGATGGCTGATTCCTGCCTGCTGTATCTTAGATGAAGAAAAATCTTCAAGTTCTGTATTTTTTCCTTCACATTTTTGGTTAAGTATAGATGACTTTTTTTTTAAAAAAAAAGATAAATATTTTTTTTTTAATTTTATGAAGTTTGAGTCATTTGAAACTTGCGTCAGAAGGAAGTGTTTTACAGCTCGTCAGGATAAGATATCTAGTACAATGTTTTACATATTTTTCGACTTACGATCCATTTAAGACAGTTTTGTTTGTTTCACGACCAACTAAGACAGTTTTGTTTGTATCACAACACACTAAGACAGTTTTGTTTGTTTCACGATCAACTAAGACAGTTTTGTTTGTTTCACGACACACTAAGACAGCTTTGTTTCACGACACACTAAGATAGTTTTGTTTGTATCACGACACAATAAGACAGTTTTGTTTCACGACACAATAAGACAGTTTTGTTTGTTTCACGACACACTACGACAGTTTTGTATCACGACACACTAAGACTGTTTTGTTTGTTTCACGACACACTAAGACAGTTTGTTTGTATCACGACACACCAAGACAGTTTTGTTTGTTTCACGACACACTAAGACAGTTTTGTTTGTTTCACGAAACATCAACACAGTTTTGTATCACGACACACTAAGACAGTTTTGTTTTTTTCACGACACACTAAGGCAGTTTTGTTTGTTTCACGGCACACTACGACAGTTTTGTTTGAATCACGACACACTAAGACAGTTTCGTTTGTTTCACGACACACTAAGACAGTTTTGTTTGTATCACGACACACTAAGACAGTTTTGTTTGTTTCACGACACATCAAGACAGTTTTGTTTGTTTCACGACACACTAAGACAGTTTTGTTTGTTTCACGACACACTAAGGCAGTTTTGTTTGTTTCACGACACACTACGACAGTTTTGTTTGAATCACGACACACTAAGACAGTTTTGTTTGAATCACGACACACTAAGACAGTTTTGTTTGAATCACGACACACTAAGACAGTTTTGTTTGTTTCACGACACACTAAGGCAGTTTTGTTTGTTTCACGACACACTACGACAGTTTTGTTTGAATCACGACACACTAAGACAGTTTTGTTTGAATCACGACACACTAAGACAGTTTTGTTTGAATCACGACACACTAAGACAGTCTTTGTTTGTTTATCACACACTACGACAGTTTTGTTTGAATCACGACACACTAAGACAGTTTTGTTTGAATCACGACACACTAAGACAGTTTTGTTTGAATCACGACACACTAAGACAGTTTTGTTTG
Organism: Bulinus truncatus; assembly: GCA_021962125.1. Lineage (NCBI taxonomy): Eukaryota > Metazoa > Mollusca > Gastropoda > Planorbidae > Bulinus > Bulinus truncatus. The sequence continues at coordinate 976,161 of JAGDYQ010000223.1, forward strand.
AATCACGACACACTAAGACAGTTTTGTTTGTTTCACGACACACTAAGGCAGTTTTGTTTGTTTCACGACACACTACGACAGTTTTGTTTGAATCACGACACACTAAGACAGTTTTGTTTGTTTCACGACACACTAAGACAGTTTTGTTTGAATCACGACACACTAAGACAGTTTTGTTTGTTTCACGACACATCAAGAAAGTTTTGTTTGTTTCACGACACACTAAGACAGTTTTATTTGTATCACGACGCACAAAGACAGTTTTGTTTGTATCACGACGCACAAAGACAGTTTTGTTTGTATCACGACACACCATAAAAAAGCTACTGTAGTCAATAGTAAATATCGCATTACAAAAACCTTAAAGATCAAGCGCATCTCAGAGACAATATATATATGTTCATTGTACGATGAACCAATGTAAATTTAATTATTACTGTTGCGTAATCATATCGCCAACTGTTGCTTACATCTTTATTTTAAAAATTCACGCATTTTAATGATTGTAACATTTGTATTAAAAATTTATGCTTGTTAATATTACATCTACATTCCCATTCACACGTGACATATTTATAAGCATGTTTGCGAATGCGGATATTTTTTTTATTCAGATCTATATATTGTCTGAGAACTAAAGTTAAAGTAAAAAAAACATATCTATAGTTATAGTAAAATAACATATTTATAGTTATAGTAAAATAACATATCTATAGTTATAGTAAAATAACATGTCTATAGTTATAGTAAAATAACATATCTATAGTTATTGTTACGGGTCCTTATATTGAAGATACTTGTAGAAGGTGTAATAAATCAGACAACACAAATCACGAAGTTAACTCCAGTGAAGTAACATCAAACAATCATTTAATACTTGAACATGAACTGACATAAAGGTAGATCCAGGAGGGGTACAATAGCAAACTGTAAATATGCATCCATCTACATCGATGCCCAAAGCTAGACTAACTATAAAACAAAGCATGTGCTCCCAACTGTCGGTTAATATACGTCATTTGTACCAAATGACGTATACACTAAAGCTCCCAATATTTACACTCAAGATGGCGGAATGACGCCATAGATACTGAGGTGGGCGGAGCCTAGCGAATTGCGTCATCAAACTTAGACTATATTATTTCTCCACATTTCTCCCCTCTACCTAAGCATGATGTAATCATGTAAAACCCAATACTAATACCGACAAAAGGAAGCCACATGAAACAAAGTACAATCATAGAACATATCCCAAATCATCATAACAACAAAATAAATTATCCAATGATTAATCAAATCAATATTGCATGGAAGCATAAATCAATACATGCAAACAATATAATAAATATCATCAATTATATATGCATAAACATATTGAATTAAATTCAAATTTCTCATCATTTTTCTTTTTCGTCACTGATATTTATTATTTTATTATCTTTTTTTTTTTTCTATGTGACTTGTTTACTTTTTTTTTTATGTCACTTGTTATTCCATTCAATATTTTTTTTTTTTCATGTGACTTTTGTTTATTTTTTTTCATGTCACTAGTTATTCTTCATTATTTTTTTTTTCAGTGACTTCTCTTTTTTTTTTATCATAATCATCAATTATTATTAAATATCATTATGTCATCATATAAACATATACGTGCAAACATGTCATCATATAAACATATAATACATGTAACATAGACATTATGGTACACAGGATTTCTTACTGCCAGGACATAGGTTTGTTGAGAACTTAAGCTCATTTCAAATGCAACGTGATAACGTGTCAGCAATAACGTTCTCTTTACCAGGTATAGCTTGGACGATAAAATTAAAATCCTGCAGTAGGAGTGACCATCTGGCTACTTTATTATTCCCTAGCTTTTTGGAATTTATAAATGCCAGCGGCGAATGGTCAGTCCGAAGAATAAATTGGGCACCTAACAGATACCTTGCCAATTTTGTAATGCACCATGTGATGGCTAATCCCTCCCTCTCTATTGTGGCATATCTTGTCTCTGGTGAGGTCAATTTACGACTGACATATAGCACTGGGTGTAACACACCATTGTGGCTCTGTAACAGGGCCCCCCCTATCGCAACGGCCGAGGCATCTGTGGCCAGAACGAATTGTTTACCTATGTCAGGTAACTTTAATATGGGCCACTGAGCGAAGGCGGTTTTAATAATCTCCAGGGCCCGTTGACATTCATCAGACCAGATGATTTTGTTTGGCTCTCCCTTTTTAGTTAGATTAGCCAGAGGTTCCATTATATGAGCGAAATTCGGAATAAACTTCCGATAGAAATTGCATAAGCCCAAAAGACTGCGCACCTGTTTCTTTGATGACGGTTTTTCAATATTTAATATTATTGACACTGATTCACCTATGGGTTTTATTATATTATTTCCCATTTTATGTCCTAGGAAAGTTACTTCCTTCAGTCCTATCTCTACCTTAGTCGGTCTCACGGTTAAATTATGTCTCTTTAAAACTGTAAAAATTTCTCTTAGACTCCTAACATGTTATGTTTATCCCAGTCCTCATGAAAAATACGAATGTCATCCAGGTAGCAAACAGTGTCTTGTCTATGGGAAAATAATTTGGCCATCATCCTATTGAAGGTGGCTGGTGCATTTACTAGCCCAAAACTCATGAAATTCCATTGGAACAACCCAAATGGAGTTATAAATGCAGTCAATGGTTTGGCTTCAGGGGTCAGTGGTATTTGCTAATACCCTCTTGCTAAATCCAGTTTAGAAAAATATTTAGCTCTGGCTAGCCTGGTCATTAACTCCTCAGGATTGGGCATGGGATACGAGTCCATAATGGTTTATTTAACTGTCTATAGTCTACACACAGTCTGATGTCACCTGTCTTTTTCTTAACTAACACTATGGGAGCTGCATATGGTGACTCTGATGGTTCTATGACACCCTGTTTCTGTAACCCTTCTAACTCTTTCTTGATATAGTCGCGGTGATGTAATGAGAGGGTGTATGGTCTCAGACGGATAACCTTGTTTTCTGACAGCTTTATGTCATGTTGTATTATATCAGTTTTACCCGGTCTATCAGAAAAAATATCTGTAAAGTCACCCAAAAGTGTCTTAATACAAACCACTTTGTCATGAGTTAAGTTATTTCATGCTATGCTCCCATGTTTCCTTGTTTCCAACCTCAGGTCCCTCACATGTCTGAATGTCAGCGTCAGGTACATCTTCCTCCCTTAACATGAAACAATTTTGAACCTGTCTCTCAGCGGTCTGAACTAATTCAATTGGTCTATTATAGTATACTTTCCACATGTTTATATGAAAGACCTTTAACCTATTTCTAATATTAATTTCATAATCCACGTCTGTCACGTTTCTAGTAACCTTAAAAGGTCCTTGCCACTTAATAAATAATCTATTGGTCTTGTCAGGTAATAAAACAAGTACATCATCACCTGGCCTAATATGTCTGAGTTTCCTGTCCCTATTAACCCTCAATAATGTGCTTTTATTTTTGGTTAAAACATTTGATCTAGCCATATCACAGGCCTTTATCAGTCTTTGTCTTGTATCAATCACTAGCTCATAGGCAGTTCTTACGTCAGGGGATAAATCTTTCGTTATCATTAAGTCCTTAAGTAGGGACAGTGGACCCCTTGGATTCGCACCGTACACCATTTCAAAAGGTGAAAATCCTGTTGTTTCCTGTGGAATTTCCCTATACGCAAACAACACACAGGGTAACATGAGATCCCAGTCTCCCGGATTGTCATCAGACACTTTACTGATCATTTTTTTTATACTGCCGTTCAGTCGCTCACAAATTCCATTACTTTGGGGATGGTATGGCGATGTAAAGATTTGTTTGATCCCCAATACAGAGGTAAAATGGTTGGTTAATTCAGATACAAACTGAGTACCTCTGTCAGATAAAATAACATCTGGGAAGCCTGTCCTACAAAAAATAGTCATTAGTGCCTGTGCTATGTCCTCAGCCCTTATGAATTTCAGAGGCACCGCCTCTGGCCATCTGGAACATACATCCACCACCGTTAAGATAAAGCGATGCCCTCTATTGGACAGCACTGGCATAGGTCCAATTATATCAATAGCTAATTTTGTGAACGGTCTGTCAACTACATCGGTTGTTTGTAATGGGGCTTCCCCCCTGGTACATTTGGGCCCCTTTGATTGACACAGGTCACACGTCCTAACATATCTCTTTACGTCTCTGGTAACCCCGGGCCAAAAGAATTTTCCTAAGATCCTATACTTGGTTCTAGTAACCCCCAAATGACCCGCTAAAGGTGAATCGTGGGCTGTCCTAAGAACTAATTTCCTATACTTCATTGGGACTATAAGTTGATTCACCGTTTTATTCATGTACTGTGTCTTTCTAACCCAAACACCTTTTTCTAACTGAATGATTTCCCTATCTCTAAATGATTTTTTATCCCGGTTGATTAATTTTGATAATGACACGTCATTATGCTGTTCGGTAAAAAAGTTCTCTCCATCTATGGTGACCCTGTCAGACATCTCACCCACAGGAATGTCACTAGATTTAACATTGTCAGTCATGTGTGGATTAGGAAAGTTGACTACATTCTCTTCCCTTTGTATAATTTTTACTTCCTGAGTATTATGTTATCTGTACTACTAATTGATGACTGATTATGGAGTTTTTCCTCCTTAGCCTGAGCCCTTGTCACAGCATTACAGTTTCTAGTAGGATCATTAAGTTTTTTCCATTTATCCAATTCCATGGGATCACACTCTATTACGCCCTCAATATTGCCCACTAAAACGTCGTAAGTTGGTTTCTCGATGACTAATGCTTCAACTAGCCCTGTGTAAAATGGACTTCTAAGATTAATAGTGGCTATGGGTAACTCATGTACCGTCCCATCAAATGACGCACATAGACCCATTCTTCCCGTGAATTCACTATCTTTCACCAATGATCTACGGACACACACGCACGTTGCCCCAGTGTCACGTAGCACCTTCACAGGTACATCACCAACGAACCCAGGGTAAAAATGTAAACCATTACCTCCCCCCTGAACTAACATTGCCTGTTGTACCCTATCTCTTTGTCTCTGTCTGGTCTTGTCCATGGTTCTGGTCTGTTGTCCTTTTCTCCCCTGACTATTTCCCCGGGACCAAGTGCAGTTCCTAGCATAATGTCCCCTCCCGTTACACAGATAACATAAACTATCACTACCTCCATTTCCCCTTTTGCAGTCTCGCGATCTATGTCCGGCTATCCCACATGAGAAACATAATTTGTCCCCGTCATGTCGGTCACTGGATCTATTTCTGTTCCCAGGACTTAGTTACGGCCACGGTTAGGATATGGTACAGCTTTAGCAAAGCACAGCACATCCTGGTTATGGTCTGGTTCTAACTTAGATATGGGTTTTTCTGGATGTGCAGACTTATACTTTCTCAAGAAATCAGTGACATCTTCTAAAGTTTTTGGCCCTTTTTCTTTCAAGAATGCCACTAAATCTTTATGGCACACATTAATTGCCCTATCTACTAAAATCAGTTCCCTTAAATCATGGTACTCTTGTTTCGCCCCAGACAGAGCCACCCATCTATCAAAAAACAAACTAAGGTTGGTGATAAATAAATTGGGGTCTTCCTCTCGTGATGGGCGAATATTATTAAATTTTTCCCTGTAACCATCACATGTGTTACCATAAATCTTCATTAATGATTCTTTCACAACATCATAATTTTTTATTTCATTTTCATTTAGTTTTAAACATACATCCAGAGCTTTGCCTCTTATGAATCCTAAAATTGACGCGGCCCATGCATTCTTCGGCATACCCGCGCTAGTAACTAGCATTTCAAACCTAGACAAGCATGTGTCCATACTGTCAACGCCCTCTGTAAAATAAGGTAATTTAAGTGATGTGGTCACTCTATCACCTGCTCCGTTAACTCCGGGGTTAGCTGACTGTCTATTGTTCTTAGACTCTAACCGCGCCCTTTCGTTCGCGATTTCTTCCTTCCTCATTTCCCGTTCTGCGGCTCTTTCTTCCCTCTCTCTCTGTTTTTCTCTCTCTCTACAGATACCCAGGTTTGTAACTCTTGGCCTGTAAGGCCAAGTGCTTTACCAGCTTCAACAATATTTAAAATTGATGACATGGCAGTAACCAAAACCAATTATAACTAATAAGTGAAAATGTTTGATACTATATATCATATACAAAAAAAATATTCTATTATGTCATCAACATACAAGTACTAACAAAATGAATACAATATTCTTTTTCAAATTAAATGTTTCGGCTGCTCAGGGTGGACCCTATTTTAACCTCTACTGTATTAAATACAGAATTCCACCAAGAACAACAAACAAATAATTACACCAGATTTCAATATTCTAGTAATAAATATATATAAAAAAAATATGCCAACTTACATATAAAGAAATACACAATAGTAAATTCTGTTCCTGACTTCGATGGTTGATCCTCGGTGATCCCGGTCCGCGATGTTCGATGTGGGGTTGACTAACACACGGGTTGATCCTTGGTGATCCCTGTCCGCGATGTTCGATGATCCCTTGTTGATCCTCGGTGATCCTATGGTGGGGTCCTCTGACGATGAGGAGGTGATTCCCAGCCACACGGTAACGTCGGCCCCGTCAGTACACAGCAACTCTGGCCACTTTAAGCAGTAAAGTTGGCCACTTCAGCAACAGTGGGGTTGGCCTCTTCAGCAAACAGCAAGGTTGGCCTCTTCAGCAAACGGCAAGGTTGGCCTCTTCAGCAAACAGTAGGGTTGGCCTCTTCAGTAGCAGCAAGGTAGGCCTCTTCAGCAAACGGCTAGGTTGGCCACCTCAGCAAACAGTAACTTTGGCCACTTCAGCAACAATAGGGTTGGCCACTTCAGCAAACAGTAACGTCGGCCACTTCAGCAAACAATAGGGTTGGCCACTTCAGCAAACAGTAACGTTGGCATCTTCAGCAAACAATAGGGTTGGCCACTTCAGCAAACAGTAACGTTGGCCACTTCAGCAAACAATAGGGTTGGCCACTTCAGCAAACAGTAACGTTGGCCACTTCAGCAAACAATAGGGTTGGCCACTTCAGCAAACAGTAACGTCGGCCACTTCAGCAAACAATAGGGTTGGCCACTTCAGCAAACAATAGGGTTGGCCACTTCAACAAACAGTAACGTTGGCCACTTCAGCTAACAATAGGGTTGGCCACTTCAGCAAACAGAAACGTTGGCCACTTCAGTAAACAACAACGCTGGCCACTACAGAACACAGTTTTCACGGCGCACACCCAGGGTGGTGGCCGCCACGTAATTCACCGATGAATACTTAACCGGTAATTACAACGAGTCTTAATGTACTCACTCCGCTGCTCCTGAATCCAGCTAAGTCAGTCAGTTCGACGTCGGAGGTGCCAAATATATGTTACGGGTCCTTATATTGAAGATACTTGTAGAAGGTGTAATAAATCAGACAACACAAATCACGAAGTTAACTCCAGTGAAGTAACATCAAACAATCATTTAATACTTGAACATGAACTGACATAAAGGTAGATCCAGGAGGAGTACAATAGCAAACTGTAAATATGCATCCATCTACATCGATGCCCAAAGCTAGACTAACTATAAAACAAAGCATGTGCTCCCAACTGTCGGTTAATATACGTCATTTGTACCAAATGACGTATACACTAAAGCTCCCAATATTTACACTCAAGATGGCGGAATGACGCCATAGATAGTGAGGTGGGCGGAGCCTAGCGAATTGCGTCATCAAACTTAGACTATATTATTTCTCCACAGTTATAATAAAATAACATGTCTAAGTTATAGTAAAATAACATATCTATAGTTATAGCATCTGATAAATTTTATTTCGTCATTTGGATATGAAATTTTTTAGGTGTTCAGATAGGATAACGACTGTCAAAACAGTGACTGTCATAACGGCGACTTCTCACGAGCGACGTTATCAGGTTGGCAACATTCATATAAAAGATGTCTAGCAATTGGGATTAAGAGGAGTAATGGTGTGTAAAGTCCCTGTAAGGATGAGATGAAATCTCTTAGATCCTATAAACCACTAATGGGACGGTTTTTATGGTGCCCTTCTTTCATCCCCACCATGGCCGTTAGTGCAATGGCTATGAAGGCACTACGGGAGATATATCGGGAACTTTAGTCAAGACCTGAAAAATTACCTTGGTCCTCACCGGAGATCGAACCAGGTACCTTCAGGTCGACAGTCGAGCGCTTTACCGCACGACCATCCGTCCCCGCTGAGGAGTAATGGTGAAATGGTGAAACAGACGACTTTAGAGTAGATGGGGAGAAAACAATAGACTTGTAAAACAGCTAAGGTGGGACGACTCTAGAATTAGACCACCAGGGGGGGGGGGAATCGGACAGTCTAAGAGAAACTATGTCAATCAGGTGACGCTCCTTAGAGAGATTAGAACGGAAAGGACAATATGGAAGTAGACTGTGACGTAAGTAGAGTAATTAAGGTGCAGACGTTAGAAGTCTAAATAGGCTGGATTGGGACATATTAGTTAAAGAGATGATGAAAGTTAATAGATAGAATCGAGACAGGGTTGAGTCGAGACAGGGTTGAGTCGAGACAGGGTTGAGTCGAGACAGGGTTGAGTCGAGACAGGGTTGAGTCGAGATAGGGTTGAGAGATTTTAGTTTTGAAAAACTTACCGTGGCCTACATTGGAGTTTATTAAATCAAGAACAGGAAGTCACATGATAAGTCCTGAAGTTTTTCTTGTACAGACTTTGATCTATTTCTATCCTGTTTTAAATCGGCTTTTTAAATAACGTGAATTCATCGAGAATAAATGAAGAAAAATTTTAATTTCTTTTGCCTTGAATGTTTTAATGAGCAGTCGCAACAATTGTTGCATGTGTGTGTTTATGTGTTTTCAACTGTTGCCATTTGTCTGATGGATAAGTCGCTGTTATGACAGTCGCTGTTTTAAAACAATCGCTATTGTGTATTTTCTCAACTGAAATTCGCTGTTTTAACAGTCGGTAATATGAACGCGAGCGATCATTTTGATAAGTTGTGGTATATTTAATATAAACTATATTTCGATGCATTTTGTGGATTATTCTTCAAGAAAATATTTTCCAACCGTAACTATACGAGCTTTGACAGCAAACCATGTCTAAACAAGAGTTACTTTACTTGAAATACTTTTACGTTGTGTAGCAATGAATGTAAAATTGAAAAGATTGAAAGTAAAATTGAAAATCCAAAACTTACCACAGATTTCGTTTGTTTATTCCACATATCCTTAGATTCCGACCTCGTTGCGATTGGCGGAGATTCCGATTTAGGAGAATACCGTTTAGTGGACGACTCGGTAACTTTAGGCGTCTCCTCTGGTTTTGAAATTTCTAGGTCACTGACTCCCCTCAGGCTGGGTTTTCTGCTAATTTCGGGTTCACTCACTTTTGTTGTACTCTTCTTACTAGGTTTCGACAAGTCTCTCTCGCTTTGCTTCACGGTAGCTTTAGAGCTGGAGTCTGCGACTTGAAAATCATTTTGTGGTTTGCCCAGAAGGTCTTCGGTGCTCTTGAACTGAGCTGAAGGTTTAGATTTCAACCCTTTACTCTCCTTGCGTACCCTCTTGTCTTTGTCGGTTTTATCGTCTCCTCCGAGCTCTTTCCCCTTTTTGTCATCTTTTTTATCTTTCTCTTTGTCTTTATCTTTCTCTTTGTCTTTCTCTTTGTCTTTATCTTTCTCTTTATCTTTCTCTTTGGTCTTATGTGTGCCGACCTCGTAAGCAAAGTCCCCGGACAAGCTGCTCCTGTAAGAACTGTCAAACTTTTTGGTCGTGTCAAACAGGTCGTCAGTTAGGTAGTGCCGGTACCTTCTAGACGGACTCTCATACATAGTGTCAGGAGAGAGGCTTGCCGACCGGTAGTATGACCTTGACCTCGGGGTGAAACTCCGCTGGTTGTCAGACATGCTGGATGCGCTGCCAATGTCCAAGTCAGTCCCATAGCTGGCTCTACTGTACGATTGCTTCCCAGACCTGGAGCTGGCAGATGTCTCCTCAGAGCCATCGCGGTGGGGCCACGACATGCGCTGGAACGATTTCTTCTCCTCCTTGCAGGCATCATCATTGCATCTGTCCGCTTTGAACAGTGAAGTATACGAGCTGGCGCTTCCGGCTTTCTCCACATGCTTTATCGTGTCCCTCTGACAAGGCGGCGTAGAGCGAGGTCTGTATGACGAGAAATAACTTCTGCTGGTGGCATGCTCGTCATCTGTGACCCAACAATCGCATCCGTCATCTTTGAGAGAATTTTTCCCTCCGATGCTACTAGCTGGGCTCGCGCTCCTCTTGTAAAGGTCTTTGTCCTCAGATCTCCAGCTGTGCCTGGATTCCTTATCGCGACTGGCGGAGAACCTCGAGCAGCGTGTCGTTTTGCAGTCTTCCCGACGTTTCGCTGATCGCAGTATGGTAGTCTTCGGGGATTTCAGGCGATCAGAAGAACTGTACTTCTGATAATGTGACACGTCACTTCGAGAGGTTGGGAGGAAGATGTTTCTCTTGTGTTCGTCCTTCCACGTGACTTCTTTCGTTACAATCTTCGAGTTTCCCCCCTTTTCATACCGCCTCCCAGAATAAGCCTTGCAGTCATTGCACAGAAGCTCACCTCTGTCCGCTAGGCGTAAGTCATTTTTTACCGATTTTTTGCTTTTCCTTTTCCTGTAACAGGAGAATTCTGTCTGTGAGCTAAAGTCTGTCTCTGCGCTGTATAGTGATGGTGATTTTTCCGTTTCTGGAGTTATCGATTTCTTACTTTTGTTTTCAAAGTATGAGTCACCTGTTTCTTTGTTAGCCCTAATATTACTCTCTAGACGGGAGGACATTTTCCTAGAGCGACCCGAATCCCAGTAAGATGAGGACGGACGTTCTTCTTGTTTGCTATCCTTATAGCTTGCAACTAAGTCTTGTCTAGCACTTCTCAATCTTTCCTTATGTCTCTGACTTCTTCCAGACATTTCGTTGTAGTTCACTGTCGTCTCAGGTATTTCCTTGCCGTAGAGCTCAGAAGGCTTTGGCTTCTTTTTTCTGGTTGTTTCACTGACGAGTGCTGACTTTAAACTGGACCTGTCACTACCTTGTCTCATTTCCGAAGAAAGTCGCCTCGGCAGGTAACTACTTCCTATCTGTGTTGATATATTTGTCTTAATGTTTGTAATTGAGCTCGACCGGCCGATTTTGGCGTATCGGCTTGTAGAAGAAGCTTTTTTATTGGTAGCATTTGCATTGTTAATTTTGTCAACGGATAAAGTTTTTCTTGGGGTGCCTTGTTCACTAACCTGAATAGATCTGCTAACTTCTAAAACTTTCCGAGACAACGGGCGATTATCTATGTCGTAGAATACGCTCGGTGACGTCCTCTTTGTCGGTTTTATTTCTTTCGCGTAAGCGTCTACCTTGGAGATGCCAGGTCGCTGAGACGTGCTCTCTGCAGCTGTGAGCTGAGTCTGTATTGCACTAGTTTGGTTCTTGTGGTAACGGAAGGGCGGAGAGTTTCGCCGAGAGCTGTCAGAGGTGTCGTGGTAGAAGATCCCGTAGCCCGCATTCACTGAGCCGACACGGGAAGTCTTGGCGAGACAACGCAGAGTGGAGTCCGTAGCATCGCGGTCACTTTTCGGACTCAGCGTTGGTGGTGAACTCGTGTCGCGTCTCTTGGCCTGACCTCGCGAGTAGCCTACCTGGGCTTGCAGAGTTTTCCTCGAAATTTGAATGCTGCTCCGGTATGAATCTTTCTGCGGTTCGTCACTGACCGTATCCCCACGAGTAACAGTTTGCAATGTATTACTTAGAGCCAACGGTGTGTACGCGGTTTTACTTTGCAAAGCATTAGTATCGTATGCATTGGTGACACTGGTGCGATTTAAATCAGATCTGGCACTCAGTTTACCTTCATCAAAACTCGCTGTCGAATAGCTCTCTTGGCTTGACCTCTTGGTCGTCTCTTGGTTGACTTGATGGGCTGAGCGAGTCCGGCTGTTCGCTATGCTGCTGGCGGAGTAAACAGTTTCCAGCGGCCCGATGTAGTTTTTTAGTAGCCCAGTGGATGTGGTTCTATCAACTTTCCCACTCAATAACCGTTCACTTTCATACTGATGACCTGTAGAGCTTATTTTCATAAAATCTTCCGACCGACCGACTAAGCGATCGTTTTTTAGACCTACATCAGATGGCCACTGGTGAACATCTTCACTCGCTGGTTCTTGCTTTTGAAAGCTCGTTAAAGTGTTGTGTTCATAATCACTGGCTTTTTTGCTCATCAGTCTGTCCTTACTCATGTCGACTATTGAGGCGGTGTATTTTGTGTTATCTGGCAGGCCACTCTTGGAAAGGTCTTTCTGGACCTGAACTGCGGAACTCACGCTTATGTAGCGCTTTTCTGGAATTTCGCAAGTCTGAAGTCTTGGGTCTTCATGCAAAAGAGACATCGTTGGGTTAGCCCCACATTCTGCTACGGATTTTCGTTTATCAATGCCGATGTCTAGTTTAGACCTGCTGCGGCAAAATGGACATAAGCGACCTTCCCTATTTCCGTCACAAGTGCAATATGGAGACTCTTCAGTGCCTGGGCGATTTTCGCTTACCGTAAGGTCACTAGACTTGTGTCTAAGGTTACGAAAACTTCTAGCCAGCTGTGAATCTGCATTTTGCAGCCTTATGTTCTCTTGTGCCATGATATTAGATAGTTTCTTGGTGGAACTGCCCAGTGGGGATATTTGTGCGTGGTCATAACTGCTCGTCGTTCTAGAAAATCTATTTTTGGCTTCACTTCCGGAATCTTTCAAATTGTCGACGTTGACTATTTCTCTGTTTAAACCACTCTGCAGTTTAATATGACTTTGCCCTAATTGCCTAGAGGTAGACATCCTAGATTCTATTTCTTTTCCGGAATCTTTCAAAATCTCGTCATTAGCTTTTTCTCTGCTGTAACTACCATTCAGTTTAATCTGACTTTGTCCCAACTGTCTGGAAACTGAAAGCCTAGTCTCTATTTCATTACCGAAATCTTTCAGTTTATTGTCGTTATTCATTTCTCTGCTGAAACTCCTGTGCAGTTTCATCTGACTTTGTCCAATCGGCCTGATAGTTTCCCTACCCGTGTCTTGAGCAAATAACTCGGTCATCCCCGCCAGACGCAGATCGCTAAGTGTCCTCAGTTTTTCGGTTTCCCCTAAAGATGACCCTACTCTGTCCAGACTTTCTCGTCTACTTCTCACCGTCCCCTTCGCCTCCTCATTGGTTGCAGCCTGCCTGTTCTCCTGATTTAAATTCTCCGACGATTTCCTGGAAGCACCTGACGATTTTACCCGGTGAGTGGAAGAGTTCTTGAGGATCCCTAAAATCTGGCTACTCTTGGTCTTCGGCTCAGATTCTGTCTGCATATGGCTTGGGTTTTTGGAAGAGTCCGCATTTTCCGAGGCTGAAATACTGGACCTAGGGAATATGGGCTGCATCATTGACGTTTGATAAAAAATTGGGGAATTTTGTGCAGACTTCTGAATTTTTTCGATTGGATCACTGGAAGACTGGCGGAGAAAACCGCTGGTTTTTGGAAACAGCTTGCCCCCGGTTTCCGTGGATAGACGATCAACGCTAACCATCGCATTCTGGCTGGCCCTGTTACGTAGTATGCCAGATGTAGTGGCTGACTGTTTTACCTCCAGCACGGAACTATCCTTCAGTAATGTATCTGGAGTGGACCCGCGTGTTTGGAAGGTATCTTCATCAACCATCTGTTAATGTAAACGACCATAATAAGTTTGTGATCTAGAGATAAATGATAAATAATAGTAATATTTTTTAAACAATACAAGTTTAATGTTTATTATGCCATTCAATCCTCGATACGTCTCTATTAAATTTATATGTACAAAATCATTTGTTTCACCTAACACTACTGGAAAATAAGTAATAAAACAATTTTAACTAAGAAAAAAAATTCTAAAGCAATAAATTATTACAAAAATGTTGTAAAGCATACAGTTATAAAACGATAAAGTATTACAAAAATGTTGTAAACCATACAGTTATAAAACGATAAAGCTACAAATGAAAAAGTAAAAAAGGCAACGTCTTCCGCGCATTTAATAAATCGGTAATTGCTATAAATTTGTGAAGCGCCAGATCCCTCCCCCACCCCGATGTTTAGCGGCAACGACACATTCTCAGACTTATCCACATACGTGCAACGACACATCCTCAGACTTATCCACATGCGTGCAACGACACATTCTCAGACTTATCCACATACGTGCAACGACACATTCTCAGACTTAGCCACATGCGTGCAACGACACATTCTCAGACTTATTCACATACGTGCAACGACACATTCTCAGACTTAGCCACATGCGTGCAACGACACATTCTCAGACTTATCCACATACGTGCAATGACACATTCTCTGACTTATCCACATACGTGCAACGACACAATCTCAGACTTAGCCACATGCGTGCAACGACACATTCTCAGACTTATCCACATACGTGCAACAACACATTCTCAGACTTAGCCACATTGCGTGCAACGACACATTCCCAGACTTATCCACATACGTGCAACGACACATTCTCAGACTTATCCACATACGTGCAACGACACATTCTCAGACTTATCCACATACGTGCAACGACACAATCTCAGACTTAGCCACATGTGTGCAATGACACATTCTCAGACTTATCCACATACGTGCAACGACACATTCTCAGACTTATCCACATACGTGCAACGACACATTCTCAGACTTATCCACATACGTGCAACAACACATTCTCAGACTTATCCACATACGTGCAACGACACATTCTCAGACTTAGCCACATGCCTGCAACGACACATTCTCAGACTTAGCCACATGCGTGCAACGACACATTCTCAGACTTAGCCACATGCGTGCAAAGATACATTCTCAGACTTATCCACATACGTGCAACGACACATTCTCAGACTTATCCACATACGTGCAATGACACATTCTCAGACTTAGCCACATGCGTGCAATGACACATTCTCAGACTTATCCACATACGTGCAACGACACATTCTCAGACTTATCCACACACGTGCAACGACACATTCTCAGACTTAGCCACATGCGTGCAACGACACATTCTCAGATGTAGCCACAGCGTGCAACGACACATTCTCAGACTTATCCACATACGTGCAACGACACATTCTCAGACTTATCCACATACGTGCAATGACACATTCTCAGACTTACCCACATACGTGCAACGACACATTCTCAGACTTAGCCACATGCGTGCAACGACACATTCTCAGACTTAGCCACATGCGTGCAACGACACATTCTCAGACTTAGCCACATGCGTGCAATGACACATACTCAGACTTATTCACATACGTGCAACGACACATTCTCAGACTTAGCCACATGCGTGCAACGACACATTCTCAGACTTATCCACATACGTGCAATGACACATTCTCAGACTTATCCACATATGTGCAATGACACATTCTCAGACTTAGCCACATGCGTGCAACGACACATTCTCAGACTTATCCACATACGTGCAACGACACATTCTCAGACTTAGCCCCATGCGTGCAACGACACATTCTCAGACTTATCCACATGCGTGCAACGACACATTCTCAGACTTATCCACATACGTGCAATGACACATTCTCTGACTTATCCACATACGTGCAACGACACATTCTCAGACTTAGCCACATGCGTGCAACGACACATTCTCAGACTTAGTCACATGCGTGCAACAACACATTCTCAGACTTAGCCACATGCGTGCAACGACACATTCTCAGACTTATCCACATACTGCAACAACACATTCTCAGACTTATCCACATACGTGCAACAACACATTCTCAGACTTATCCACATACGTGCAACGACACATTCTCAGACTTATCCACATACGTGCAATGACACATTCTCAGACTTATCCACATACGTGCAACAACACATTCTCAGACTTATCCACATACGTGCAACGACACATTCTCAGACTTAGCCACATGCCTGCAACGACACATTCTCAGACTTAGCCACATGCGTGCAACGACACATTCTCAGACTTAGCCACATGCGTGCAAAGATACATTCTCAGACTTATCCACATACGTGCAACGACACATTCTCAGACTTATCCACATACGTGCAATGACACATTCTCAGACTTAGCCACATGCGTGCAATGACACATTCTAGGACTTATCCACATACGTGCAACGACACATTCTCAGACTTATCCACACACGTGCAACGACACATTCTCAGACTTAGCCACATGCGTGCAACGACACATTCTCAGATGTAGCCACAGCGTGCAACGACACATTCTCAGACTTATCCACATACGTGCAATGACACATTCTCAGACTTATCCACATACGTGCAATGACATATTCTCAGACTTACCCACATACGTGCAACGACACATTCTCAGACTTAGCCACATGCGTGCAACGACACATTCTCAGACTTAGCCACATGCGTGCAACGACACATTCTCAGACTTATCCACATACGTGCAACGACACATTCTCAGACTTAGCCACATGCGTGCAATGACACATACTCAGACTTATTCACATACGTGCAACGACACATTCTCAGACTTAGCCACATGCGTGCAACGACACATTCTCAGACTTATCCACATACGTGCAATGACACATTCTCAGACTTATCCACATATGTGCAATGACACATTCTCAGACTTAGCCACATGCGTGCAACGACACATTCTCAGACTTATCCACATACGTGCAACAACACATTCTCAGACTTAGCCACGTGCGTGCAATGACACATTCTCAGACTTATCCACATACGTGCAACGACACATTCTCAGACTTATCCACACACGTGCAACGACACATTCTCAGACTTAGCCACACGCGTGCAATGACACATTCTCAGACTTATCCACATACGTGCAACGACACATTCTCAGACTTAGCCACATGCGTGCAATGACACATACTCAGACTTATTCACATACGTGCAACGACACATTCTCAGACTTAGCCACATGCGTGCAACGACACATTCTCAGACTTATCCACATACGTGCAATGACACATTCTCAGACTTATCCACATATGTGCAATGACACATTCTCAGACTTAGCCACATGCGTGCAACGACACATTCTCAGACTTATCCACATACGTGCAACAACACATTCTCAGATTTAGCCACGTGCGTGCAATGACACATTCTCAGACTTATCCACATACGTGCAACGACACATTCTCAGACTTATCCACACACGTGCAACGACACATTCTCAGACTTAGCCACACGCGTGCAATGACACATTCTCAGACTTATCCACATACGTGCAACGATACATTCTCAGACTTATCCACATACGTGCCACGACACATTCTCAGACCTAGCCACATGGCTGCAACGACACATTCTCAGACTTATCCACACACGTGCAACAACACATTCTCAGACTTAGCCACACGCGTGCAACGACACATTCTCAGACTTAGCCACACGCGTGCAACGACACATTCTGAGACTTAGCCACACACATGCAATTAGCCCCACATCAGCCCTGTTGAAAGACGAAAGAAGAGTCATTGTAAGTTTTTGTTTTCTCAGAAAATATCTACGTCATTTTATCTATGTTGTCTCCTCATTTGGTTTACTCGTAGTAGTCTCAGAACTTCTAGTTTTTTTAGAGCATTTTCGAAATGTCCCCGTTTTGTCTGTCAGTCTGTCTGTCTATCATCACCCTAGATCTCAACAACCATACGTCCTAGACCCATGATGTATATATCATTTTGTAGGTCTTGGCCTGCCATGTGTGCAGCAAAAGTTCATTTCGCGATCTGACCTCTGAGGGCTGTAAAAGGGGGCTTATAAAGTACCGTTTTTTACTATATAAGCTATATTAATAAAGGAGCGCCCTATATCTCAGCAACTATAAGTCCTAGATCCATGATGTATAAATCATTTTGTAGGTCTTGGCCTGCCATGTGTACATTAGAAGTTCATTTCGCGATAGGACCTCTGAGGGCCGGGCTTCAGGGCTCCGAAGGGGCTTATATATTATATATACACCTTGTACGTTCAATAACCCATTCATTTGGTGCGAAATACTGCAGCACGTAGTTTCACCAAGATTTATTAAGAAACTCATCAAATGAAATAGTAAGCTTGTGTTCTGAGTTTAATTGAAAGTATCAGAGCTATGCAACAATTGACGGAGTTTTCGAACGATTAAATGACTATAATTTCGAATGTTTTCAATTATGACACTCAGTAACCACAAACCACTTGTAGTTAGATTTAAGAGACAGTAATTTTTTTTCAAATATAAAGAAACGTCTTTATAATTTTTTTTTTCAGATATATGCATTACACAATTGAATTTATAAACATTTCCAAAATTTACAAATATTTACTGAAAGTTAACGAACGTACTGATACATAACACGAAAATGCGCTAACACGTCCTGTGTCCAGAATGAAACAGGCTTAATTGCTTGTTTTTTTTTTGCATTCAGTTTCACTTTTTGACCATGTCAATTGTGTTTTTACTGATGACAAGTTGATACAGTAATATGATAATTAAATATTACTGTTTCTGGTCTGGAACAAACAATTGATTCGTTGAATGTAAGAGTTTCCTCTTGTGCTTTTAAATCCTAGAGTAAGGCAGCCGAATTCATTTTTAATATTTAAACAACCTATGGTGAGTTTTCCTGTCGATTGGACATGTGAAACTATTGCCTGTTTTAAATTGCGGTCATGTCGATAGAAGTCCCTTATGAGAGTGTCAATATTCGTTTAGGACAATCCAACATCTCTCTATGATGGCAGATCACTTGTATTCTATTTATCAATATCTGTACAATCTCATGGGTTAGTTTTAAGACGATGTACAGGCCACGAATAGCACACTGAGTGGCTTTCAAAAGCAGCTTAAACACATCTGTGCTGAAGTAATCTCGCTTTTTAGAAATTACAAATTCTCATTTCTAAATTTCTAAATTCTCATGGCTAAAGCAGAACATTTTTTTCATCTTTTTCCTCTTTGAACTACAGTAGAACGACGATTATCCGAACGTTTTATTTTTTTTTTGTCAACTTCATGCAGTGGCGTAGCAAGGGGTGGCTCGTCGCTACTCACAAAGGGGCGGCAAAGGTATAATTTACATATAATATATGGTTTTCGAATGGGGGGCTATAAAGGTATTGTGCCCCAGGCGCGAGTTAAGCTCGCTACTCCACTGACTTCTGTACTGTATATGAATAGATTTTCGAACAATGATGCAATAGTGCAATGCTCAACAGTTGTTTCGAGTGAGGCCAATAAAGGCGGGAAAACCCAACCGATCCCAATATTTCAAAAAGGTGAGACCTGGATGACATGCAATGCAGAAGACTGTGAATTTCAAATGCTAAATAGTGACGAGATCGTAACTTCGGTGCAAGAAGAATCCAACCTTGTCGACGATGAGACGGATTAGGACGAGGACAACAACAACGAAACTTGCAAGTGGCCATCAAATGCTGACGCGTTTTCAGCATTAGAGACAGCCAACCATAGAGTTGTACGCAGTGGCGCAACGGGGGGGGGCTTGAGTCTCCCCCCCCCCCCAGACCAAATCATCAATAGATATTTTACTATATAAAGTTACTAAAAAGACTGTCAAACTGTCTTTTTTTCTACATGTGAGCCCACCCCCCAGAATTTTTTGCTGGTTGTACGCACAACAATCTGAATGCTGTCCTACTCAGCTACTGCTGCTCAACAGAATCAGGGACCATGCAGCAAAAAAAACGAGGGTCTATAACGGCACAGCGAAAAATAAGTGATTATTTTCCACAATAAAGGTAACATTGTGACATTTCGCACATATTTTGCTTTTTTCTTCAATCCCGTATGCGATGCTTTCTAATATAAAATTGTCTGGCTTCATATAGTCATATACTACATAAATCGCGTTCGGTTTTCGGTTAACCGAACAATCGCGTATCCGAACGGTGTTCGGTCCCAATTGATTCGGATAAACGACCTTCTACTTTATATTTAACTGCAATTATAATTAGGCTTTCTGTTCAGAGACATGGTCCCATCTAATTGTGCTGTCATGGCACACTGTATGCTTCATTTCAAAAGCGTTGTAAACATTGAGGTGGACGGTCCCCGGGACAAGGGAAGTTACTTTAAACTAGCGAATTTAATATTGATAAATTTGGTCTTAAATGATGCAGAAATAAATCCATTATAATAAAAGTTCAAAAAGTTTTCTACAAAATGTTTTGTGATTATCTTAGGTGGTGTGTTTATCTTAGGCGTTATATGTTTTTTTTAAGTGAAATATCTCAGTGTATCTTTCGATAATCTAATAGGCAGGTTATACAGCACATACATTACCAAACAATCACTTTCTCCCTTCAAGTTATACCGTTATATCACTCTCTCCCTTCCTGTTATACCGTTATATCATGCTCTCCCTTCCTGTTATACCGTTATATCATGCTCTCCCTTCCTGTTATACCGTTATATCACTCTCTCCCTTCCTGTTATACCGTTATATCACTCTCTCCCTTCCTGTTATACCGTTATATCACTCTCTCCCTTCCTGTTATACCGTTATATAGATATAGATATCGATAGACAACCCCAATCCACTAATTATATAACAAATGTCCTAACCACCGTCCCGGGAACTATGTATGACATTTTTTCTGATTTGTAAAATAGAAAATAAAAATCAACATCGGACGTAACTATTTTATTCAGAGCAACAATAAAAAAAGAATACCACATACAGGCCTGATGTGACAAAGACATAATAGAAACATAGCTGCATTATGTTTAATAAATAATATTTAAATGAATATTACTCTAAACAATGATATTTTAATAATGTATTTACAATGGACAGTGGCGTCGCTAGCAGTTTGGAGGCCTCACCCAAAATACATTAGGGGCTTTTCAGAATAATATTTCTCATTTACTGTAGGCCTTTAGTCCAGTATAACACTATTAATTTCGGATATATTTAATTTAAAGATGCGCGTCATGTTTGACTGTCAGTGCTACAGCTAGATGGAACTCTACTGTCAAGTCATGTTTGACTGCCAGTGCTACAGCTAGATGGAACTCTACTGTCAAGTCATGTTTGACTGCCAGTGCTACAGCTAGATGGGGCTCTACTGTCAAGTCCCTGGGTTCGATCTTCGGTGAGGACCAATGGATATTTCATGTCTTGGTATAAAGTCTCAGCTATATCCATTGACTAGGTTGGGGGAGAAAAGGGCACTGCAAATACCGCCCCAATAGTCTTTGAAAGGCTCTAAGAGCCTTACTGGGACTTCACATACACACAGCTAGATTACTCCTATTCATTCTCAAGTCATAAATGCCCATTAATAACTAGCAACCGAAAAAAAAAATCAAATTGTTGCATTAGTAATTAGTTCAAGGCCAAACAAAGTCTATCAAACAACAAGAATAATATATCAAATTTTTATCTTTGAAAAAACTGACAAGTTGCAGTTATTACATATTTGTGGGCCCTAGTAGATCTCTCTCTGTCGCTCTCTCTCTCTCTCTCTCTCTCTCTCTCTCTCTCTCTATGTTTAAATCTTGACACTAAGGCCCCCCTGAGAAGCCCCCCCTCCCCTTACTATGAACAATTCTGTTAGCCCCCTTAACAAGGAAAAATATTTTAAAAAGAAATTATAAAAAATTTAAACTCATTTTAGGTTACAGTAAACATGTTAGTACTGGGCCCTATGTTGAGAGCTCCCATGTGTTGAGAGCTCCACTGTATTGAGGGCTCCCCTATGTTGAGGGCTCCCATGTGTTTAGGGCTCTCATATATTGAGGGCTCCCATGTGTTGAGGGCTCCACTAACCACGGGGCCTAAGAATGCTTCATAAGGATGGAACCGAGTCAAAGGCTCATTTATATATCTTGTATTTTAGACTTCAAATAGGCCTATATTCCTATATATTCGATCAGTTAATTTCTTATAAGCAACAATTGGCATCTACATGGAATTTGTAGAAAACACTCAAGATTTAAATTCACAAATCAATAGAAGCTGGTAGTTTTTTGTAGACTGCTATTAAAGAGCCCAGGGTTTATGCAAAGCGATCAGATTATCATTTCTTTTAAAAGTTTATCGTGTAAAAAAATATTAAAATAGGTGATCACTTAGACATTGGGGGGCCCCTAGGTACTGCATAGTTTGATATTGTGGCCCCTAGGTAGCTGCATAGTTTGATATTGGGGCCCCTAGGTAGCTGTATAGTTTGATATTGGGGCCCCTAGGTAGCTGTATAGTTTGATATTGGGGCCCCTAGGTAGCTGCATAGTTTGATATTGGGGCCCCTAGGTAGCTGCATAGTTTGATATTGGGGCCCCTAGGTAGCTGTATAGTTTGATATTGGGGGCCCTAGGTAGCTGTATAGTTTGATATTGGGGGCTTGGGCGTAAACAAGGGGGGGCAAGTATAAGTGATTACATTATTGTAATTTTTTTGATAGGCCTAATGGTTTCAGTGTCGAACAATTACTATACTAATAAAATAGAGTATTAAATTATAAATTATACTGATACAGAAATAATATTGTAATTTTAAACTATTTATTCTGGAACAAACATTGTAAACACCTTGGTATTTGTCCAAATCGATTGATGACATTTTCTGTAAATTTTTGATACTCATCATACAAAGATCAGATAAACGATCAGCACCAGATTTTGAGCGTAGCCACGTTTTTACTCATCTTAGAGTGCTAAATGATCTCTCGATTGTGCATGTTGTTGTTGGAAGAGCCAGGAGGACGGATGGTCGTGTGAAAAAGCACTCAACTCTCGACCTGATGGACGCTGGTTCGATCTCCACTGAATCAACACTATATCTCCCATGGTGCCTCCATCACCATTGCACTATCGGCTATGGTAGGGATGAAAGAAGGGCACCATAAAAACCGTCGCATTAGTGGTTTAAAGGATCTAAGAGATTTAATCTTATCCTTACAGGGACTTCACACACTGGAAGAGTCAATGCTGTCAAAAAAGCCATCTTAATCATGGTGAAAAAATTGGTTCATCTAAAACCTCACATAGAGCCATTGATTCTGTTTTTTCCCTTTACTAGTTTTATATTTCCATATGTCATACCAGGTTTCACTCTCCTCAATTGGATTGTCAAATGCGTAATAATCAGCAATAGCCCTTGCTTGATTTTTAAAATGCGAGTTTCTAATTTTGTCATCAAAAAGAGATTCAAAACTAATAGGGAAAATGCTGGTTTATTTTCTATTCAAAAACGAATTTTCAGCGATGATATAATAGAATGAAGGTAGGGTATACTAACAGTTATTCTAAAATAATCATCAGGCAAATCAACTTTTGGATTTTTCCTGTACATTTGTCTTCCAGCTTGTCGTGGAGGTTGAATGTCGACACCTATGTCATCTACAACACCTTTTGTAACTCTAAAAATGTCTTTAAACCTCTCATCACAATTCTGTCGATCATAAGCCAATGTAGTCAACAATTCTTCAATGTATGTTTGTACTGCCAGTAAAACTAAATGCACTAACTGCAATTTTTGCCAACAGCTTCTATCTTTGATGAATATTTTTTGAATAATAACTAAACAAACAACAAGTATATGAATATATCCGAGGAATTTTGTTCTTTGACAAATCTAACACCAAGTGACATCTGCTCAATGCCTGAAATGTCAGTTGTCTCGTTGGCAAGTGTAGAAAATGCAGCTGAATTATTTGCTTCACGAACAATGTCTTCGCGCAAGAGAGACCCACACATTTCGATTATAGTGTTTTGCGTAGTTGCCGAGATATACTTAGCACTACAAGAACCAATTGAAAAATGATTACCAAGAACCAGATCTTAAAAGTTACCAGAATTTGATTCTTTTCCACGAAGTGCTAAATCATGTATGCCGCAAAATAGGATTGTAGAAATGAAGGGACACAGTTAGTTACAATTTTCTTGAAATTTTCTTCTAAATGATGAGCTCAACTGCTGATGTATAGAAACTTCTTTGTCTTCCAATCATGCAACAAAATTACATGCATCTTCATGAGTCTTTGTGCTAAGTGCTTTGCATATGTAAATCTGTACATTTTTTGCAAGATTTGATTACATTTTTGAAGGCCTAATCAAGTTATAGAAGGACAGACAAATTAACTACGCAAAATAATTAAAATCGAAACCTTCTTGTGTTTGTTGTCAAAATGTTTGAATTTTCAAATGCATTTATTTATGTCAATTTAAATAATCAATGTTATACTTAACTTAAATTTAATTGATAAATGAACCTGTATGGCATTGTCAGATAAATTTAAAAAATGTGTATTTTGGCCCCCCCGGAAAAAATTTCTAGCTACGCCCATGATTGGGGGCCCTAGGTAGCCGCATAGTTTGATATTAGGGGCCTTAGAAGCTGCATAGTTTGTTATTGGGGCCCCTAGGTAGCCGAGTATTTTGCTATTCCAAAGAACTTCTCTGTATGACAGGACTGTCCTCTCTGAAGGACTTGTGGTAGTCACCTTAACAACTTCCAATAAACTAGCTTTGTAACTTTTAATTTAACATGCTCTCTAAATCCTTGTAGCTGCATGTAACGCATATGTTGATCTGTCTTGTCTGATTTTTCTTATAAAACTATGTACATTTTTCTATTGAATTCGTTCAATGTTTTGAAAAAATGAAATAAATTTGGCCTTGTTTAACAAAATCAATGACCACCCATTCTCTCCCATTATAACAGAAAGTATAACAATTGGACCCCACCCCAAGTCGTTATATAATATGTAAACGACCCTCTTACCTTGAGCCCTGTGTTCAGTGAAGATCTCCTTCTCTCAGTGGTTCTCTCATTGTGTTGATCGTGAGACGCATCGACAACGTCTTTCAGTATTTCATCCAACGGTCTTCCACTTGTGGACGGCATCAAACTTGTAGATGGTCTCCTAACCAACGAGGGCCTCGCACTGGTAGCTAGCTGCCCACTAGCCGACGGCCTGCCGCTGGTCGAAGGCTTATCGAGCTCGTCTCCGGAAACCGCAGCCTCGAACAGTTCTAAAAGCTGTGTTGCCTGCGGCGATGGCTTGCCTTTAGATTGGCCGTGGGGTGCACCAGTCCCGGCTGACGACGCCTGCTGCCCGGCCTTCCCGCGGGTTCGGGAACCAGGTCTCACGCCCTTAGTGTTGTGTGTGTCAGGTACGCGATCAGTCTTTTTGCGAGAGGAACCCGACGGATGTTCTGACTTTGTGCTTTCACTGGCTGCCTTGGAGGATTTGGCTGCACGTGATTTTCCAGACTGGGCTGCGAGACTTCCGGCAGGCTTGGTTCACCAATAGAGATTAAAAAAATAAGAAGATGAAATAGTCAAGTTGATAATTAATCGAACTGTACCCTAAATGTCAACATATCCTTGATATATGCCACTGTTCTGTATCAATGTTGGTTAAAATAATGTTTTTTTTTCTTTATAAGAAAACACATTTAACCAATATATCTATCTTATGTTAAGCTATTAATCCATTTTTAGATTTATCTAACTAAATTTTCAATGTATTAATGTATCTATTTATTTGTGTATTTATTTTCTATTTATCTGTAATGTATTTATGTCTTTATTCGCCTTTTGTTCTATCGAACTACTAGATTTTTTTTACCTGCATCTTCGATTTTACCTTTCATTTATAAATCTGTATATCGAAGTATAACTCTATATGCTTTTTATCTTAAACAAATGTACGTGTATTCACTGCTAAGTACTGGATGAAGTATATCAGTTTCAATATAGACATCGCATCTATCGAGTCTATTGACTAGAATACTTTTACTATTCGGGCTGTCTATAGCAGTGATATGAGAAAATGAGCCTAAGTCAAGAAAAGAACTTAAGTTTAAACACAACACAATATATCGACTTTTGAAATATTGTATGGGCGTATTGCTATTTAGATAAACTTTGAGTTTCCTTCTCTTCAATGTGAGTGTTGTCATATCTGGACAGGTAGCTTTAATTAAGATTGAAGAATAAACTAAACTAATCTTCCACACTTCCGGTGTACAATAAAAAGTTTGCTTCACCTTCGTCGTAATTTATGCTGTCAACTTACTTTGTCTTTTTTAGGTACTCTGTACTTCTGACTTCCATACAAAATACTGTGATCAAGATACTAAAGAAATGTAAAGAATATTTTAAAAAATATATTAATATATATATAAATGTGTGTGTGTGTGTGTGTGTGTGTGTACGTTTACAGATTAATGAAAGACTAAGCAAATGGAAAATCGCTCAAATCACAAATATTCAAGTACAGAGAAGTATGTTATCAGCTTACTGCTAACATTACTATTTGTTATTTATGAATATATAAACCAGTTGAATCATACCCATGAGAACAGTTGATTCATATCCATTACTTACATGTTTTGAGTCCCCAAATCTCAACCTCCGACTTCTTCTAGATAAACGTGCTCTCTCCGACATCTAAAAACATGATGACATGGATGGGATAGAAATAAGCAGAAATATATAATACAATAATATTACAGCAATGGCACCACTTGTATTTCGTAATGAAAAAAAATAATTAAAAAAAGAAGTTCAGAGAGATAACACTGTCATTAGGAACATACTCTCACTGGTACTTTAATATGTGACAATACTATGACACTCATACTAGAGCGCAGTCGTGCTCAAAATTTGACACACAACCAGTTTTGTTTTACCGCCCACAATGACAAAACTGCAAAGAAAACACCTACAACACAAGTAAGAGAACAAGAACATAATTACATGTATTTATTGATCTTCACATTTTACTTTGTAGATTAAACCACTTCAAATCATTCATCTGCTACATATGATACACAGTAACCACTTTAAATCATTCATCTTTACAAAGAATACACAGTTGTAGTTAAAAATTATGATGGAAGGTATATTCGCCCCCGCTGATCCTGTGAGCAGCAACTTGTACGAACCTCCCACGTCATTGCTCAACTCGATCCCCTCCGACTATGTAGATTGAACAAATTTCAGTCTCGTAACTTTGAGAAATATAGCTGCACTTCTGCATTCATAGATATCTCACTTCTTTAACGAGAGACTGTGAATTGGGTGCTAGTGATTGTTTTACATTTCTGGTTCTATGCCAACGATTACTCGGACATGTAAAAAAGTTAAACACTTAGCAAAAAATATAAAACAAAATTATAAAGTTTCATGTTTCCACGGTAACGGTGGTCGCCTTGAAAATTCTCAAAATACTTTTTCTACACGTATTTTTAGTCTTCATCTTTTACCTAATTTTTTTAAAGTAATTTTTCAATAAAAAAAATTGTTTCCGATGATAAAACTAAATGCATCAGATTCAGAAATAAATGTGTTATAAAGGTCAATCGAAAAACAATGACTAATTATGGTCACAGTGGAGGTATCAACTTAAAAGCAGTTTGAATAATGCTTATGAAATGAGAATTAATTTTTCAAAATCATTCATTGATTTTAGTACAAAAAATGTCGTTTGGATTATAAAAAAAAAACATAATGTATCATCAATAGAAATGATAGTAACTAGCAAACTCTTTTCAACCAGAAAACTGATATTTTGCTCCAAAAATAATTTTGCAAGTTTCCTTCATAATTTTATAAAATGTAACTTTTTCGTGACGCAACTAAAATTCATCTGCGACCCACACTTTTAGAGATCACTGCAATAGTGTTTAGAACTAAAATGTTCCGGATTTAAGTTTTACAAAGAGTATTGAGGAGTATAACATGGCCAAACCATATCAGCTTTCATTTTTTTAAAGTATCCTGTTGTGTTTCATGGATGCCTACAATGCTGTTAATCCTTTCTTTTTATAAACGTGTTGGTCTTATGCTACAAATAGAGAATTCGTAGTACCTTTCTCAGAGACCTGGCTACAAATACATGTATCGTCTTTCTGCTCATCATGCAGTGTAAGCAATTTTCAGTGTTTGCAGCCGTATAGCATATGAGATTTTCCAGTGACTTATACATCCTGCACGTATACCCGGTGCCGAAACGAATGCACTCGCTCTTCCAGTTTTCTTTTATCACACCAAGACATATTTTAAACGACAACATTGTGTATGCAGCGTCAATACAGCTAGCAGGTAACACAAGTAATGTTTTGTTGGTCTGTAGTAATACAGCTAGCAGGTAACACACGTAATGTTTTGTTGGTCTGTAGTACAGAATCTAGTTAGAAATTACATTGGTCAAAATGTAGACTTAACTGTAAGAAGCATAATTTGACATTTAAAGCATGGGTAAACACGCTAAATGTCAATGAGAAACACAATTCACTTTTTAATAAAACTTATCTAAAGTTTATTAAAGTCTCACCCCATGGTCATTGTAACTGTTGAATGAATACCATTGGAATACCCTTAACCGATATGGTCGCTTGGTGGAACGAACGTACGAAGGATTGGTTTTATTTCTCAGCTATTTAGAGGGCCGCACTTCAACTATGTGGCAATAAGACATTTTATTGACCAACGATATTTTTCTCTTTATAAATGTCTGGTTGTGAATATTAGTTCAAAGAAAATTCAGTCCATTGTTCTATGATAAGAGCTTATTCCATTTGAACAAAATAACCCAGAGCTCGACATTTTTTCGTGCTTCACTATTTTAAATTTCAGGCCCTGTCTTAAAATATAATTGTACTATGTAATCGGCATCACCGGTTGCATTGTGTTTTGATGAATATTGAACATCCAACAGTAGATTACTTCAAACAGGGATGGGGGCGATTGCTCTTTACGTCCGCCCCTTCAAACTGCAAAAACAGCAACACAATTCTAAAACTTTTTATTACTAGATAGAAATGGACAAACATTTCCCGTTGACCAGTCATACCATTTCGCCCTTAGCCTTGTGCCTTACCAGGCTGGATGGGTTCAGTCTCTCCGGCAATGAACTGGACCACTTGGCCGGGTTGACCGTACAATCCTCGTATAGATGTGTCCTGTCATGAGGCATGTATTTGTTGCGAGCTAGTAGTGGGGCTTGCCTGAGGACAGAAGAACAAGGTAAGGGGAACATAAATGTACTTTTTACCTTACAAACATTGGCTTCAAACCTGCAGTTAATAAATGAAGATGTTTGGATTATAATTGATGGACGGTCAATGAAAAATTATTTGGTGCACTTTTAGCATAAGAAAAACAATACGTAAAGATAAAATAAAACACCGCTACACACACACACACACACACACACACACACACACATTGTTTTAGTAGTTTATTAAAAAGAGTTAAAAAAAACAATTATTAAATGCAAATTAAATACAGCGAACTAAATAGATTGCAGTTTTTGGTTTTTTTATGTAAAGAAATAATTCATTTCATCACAGACAACGTATATTTATTATTTTTTTTTGTTTTTCAATATCTTAATTCATATTTTTAAACCCTACAGTGAAACAAAAAGTAAGAGGGACGGGTGGGGGGGGGGCGTCATTTCCGGTATTATTTCAATATGATATATTTTTGCTTCCCGATATCAACCTCATCTACGTTATAGTATTGATCGAAAGGATGCACAGACAGTGAAACAATTCGATTACTTTTATTTTGAATGAGATGAAGCCTTAAATGGATTACCCTGTGTCTATCGGTTATACGCAGATATAAGTGCAAAGTCAGTACAGTCGCCATGTGTTGTTATGATAAATATTGAAGTCCTTGAGACAAATATGATTACGTAGTTAATTCAAAGTATTTAGCTAATTTTTTTACTTTTAAATATTAGGGAAAAAAAAGATAAAAAACTAAAGAAACCATCGACTTGTGAAAGCACTGTACATTTTTGTTACTATACTGAATCATTTTATTAATGTAACATTAATTATTTGACTATACATGTTTTTAATTTTTTTTTTCCGGTAACTCTTCTGCACTACAAAATATTACAGGTACGTGTCATTGTTAGTAACAACTTCAGTTATGCCGAAATACTTTTACGTTTACTAGGCATTGATATTTAGTGGTAATAAACTTAAACATTTGTATAGAGAGTAGCTTGCTTGACTGTGATTGTTTAACAATACATTAGCTAATTTTCAGTCAGTTAGTATCTTTACTTTAAATTTAAAAGTAATTTTGGTTTCAAAAATGAAATGTTGTCGTTTTCTGTCTGTGCGTATTTATTTCCCTGGCTTTCATAGGCTAGTTTTGAGTGCACAATAAAAATTACATACAATGCTTATCACCTATTAAAATAAACTTTTTCTCTTACCGCAATATTTTTGTTATCGTGTAGTACTGTAACAATATTATGAGGTACAGTATTGAAAAAGGAAAACAATACTAATGGCGATTTTTTTAATTTCATTATTTAAGGACATCTTAAATAGTTGTGTATGATATACGTTGAGAGTTTCTTCATCAATTTTAGCCCACCCGAAACTGACTAGCTCTTCTACACCAAGTTTAGCTCACCTGAAAGTGGCTAGCTCTTCTTTGTCTCGTCCCCCAGCGTTACTGCTTGTGTCGTCCATGACCTCGTGATCTTCATGACTGACCACACGGTAGTGGCGATTCTTCATGCTGTGGAGGCTGTACACCAGCTGAGATTCCTGACCCGTAACCCCCGCCAACCTTCCTCCACCGACATACTGGTCATTCACCACGGCGTCCCCCAACCTGGTCAGGTCGACGGCCTTCCTGCTGCTGCAGTACTGGTGGATGGCGTGCTCGTCGTCCAGGCTGCTGATCTCGCCTACGGCCATGCTGGTGTTGTTGGCCGTGTTGTTGGCCGAGTCGTTGGTGTTGCTCGACAGGTTGGACGACCTGCTGGATACAGTCGGGCGTTTATTGTAGACTCGGTCATTCTCTCTGGACCTGTGTACACTCCCGCTGCTAGAGTTTGGACTTCTGGTGGACAGTCTCCTGTCCGGCACCCCATTCTTGCCTGGGCTTTCTTTCGAAAGGTCATATCGACCTGGTATTTTCTTCTCCGCGTCAACATCATGGCTGCTAATTGTACTTGAATCGGTTAATGGTCGGAATTCAAGTTGAATTTTCGGACTTATGGTTTCCCCATGGTCATCTATGTGTTTCATCGGTGCTGAGTTACCATCCAGTGCTATTCGCCTTCTGGACATAGCAACAATCTGAAGCATTTTCAGGGGGGATATAATTTAGTTTACTAAATACAAAAATATAAGACACTGCACAATGTTCATATACGTTTAGTAATCGAGGCTAAAAGTGTTTAATAACACTGGGCAACAAAAAATATTTTTTTGAAAATCGTCCTAGGTTTCCCAGTTGAATTAGACTAATTTTGATGCTCTGAGTCCGAAAATGACCTTGGTTTTGCTCAATCAGGTCAGGATTTTTTGCTACATACATTTTAAAAAAATCGGTTTTTTGTTAAAAAAAAACACATTTTTGCGGATCGTCAGCTGATAAACCCCTGACCAAATTTGGTAAGCATAATTATCATAATATTAGTATAACAATGAGCGTTCCGTAAAACAAAAGTTCAGAGTTCAAGGCATAAATCGGCGTTTCTTCGATTCCTGTGTGTGAGCAGCTGCTGGGTTGTCTCTTTTCAGCGACCAGCAGTAGTCCGCCAGCATGACTGCGTGCCACCTCCGCTGGTACCTTTCCTCCATTTGGCGGATGTCCTGATGGAACCTTTCTTCCTGCTATTCGCTCATCACCCCAAGGTTTTCAGGAAACTTCTCCATGTAGGAGAACAGGAAGTGCATCTTTAAACTCATCAAACACCCGAGTTTTTGGAAGTCCTCTATCATGCTGCTGATGAGTCTGGCGTAGTTTGCTGCCTTCGTGTTCTCCAGGAAGTTGTTCACCACCTGCACAAACGATTTCCTGGCGGCGCAGTTAAGCAGGTTCATGGAGTTTTGGAACTCTGTGTCCTTTATGAGCTGCCGTATCTGTGGGTCGTCGAAAATGCCGGCCTTCAGCTTTTCAATGGTCAGTTGAGGAAATGCTTGGCACATGTAGTTGAAGCACCTCCCATCCTTGTCCAGAGCGCGCGTAAACTGTTTCATCAACCCAAGCTTTATGTGTAGCGATGGGATCAATATCTTCTCCCGGTAAACAAGAGGTTCGTTTATGATGTTTCTCGCCCCAGTTACTAACTGCTCTCGCGCCGGCCACTCTTTCTTTACATAGTGCTGGGCTCTGTCGCGACTGTCCCACATACATATAAAGCATGGGTACTTCGTGAACCAGGAATGCTGATCAAGTAGAAAGTTCACCATCTTCAAGTCGACGCAGATGATCCATAGGTGCTGCTCATATTGGATTTTGCCGAGCAATACTTCACTGCTTCATATTTCTCTTCAAGAGTTGTGGAGTGCGCATAAGGGATTGAGGCGAACTGGCTCCCGTTGTGGAGAAGTACACACTTCAAAGAGCGCTTGCAGCTGTCAATGAAGAGTTGCCAATCTCTCGGATCGTATTGAGGACCGCCGAGTTTATCAAGAAGACCGGCAACATCTCGGCAGTACACAAGGTCTTCCTCCTGGCAGAAGTAGCCCATGTAGTCCTCATGCCTTCTAAGGAAGAAAGTGATACGCGCGTCCTTGCCAAGTAGATTTTTCTCTTTGAGTCTGGAGGCCAACAGCTCGGATGAATTATTCGACAAGCTGAGATCCCGAACCAGATCATTAAGCTCACATCGTGAGAACGGCTGCGGACCATCTTGTGATTCATACTCCTCTTCTGTATCTCCTCCCTCGTCTAAAGTGGTGGCCTCATCGTCGCTATCAGGAAGATCTGGAGCTGGACGACGAGCAGATGGAAGGTCGGGGTACTGGTGGCTGTGCCCAATCAAGTGCTGATACATTAAATAATCAAGTGAAATTCAAGATTGGTGATTTATGATTAAAATATAATTATCTCTGTTTTTATAATTGTGATTATTTTGCTGCTAATTTTTATGCAGCTAATTTAGAGAAATGATTGAACTCAAAACCCCTGATATTAGATAGAATACGTATAGCTCGTCAGGTAGGTCTATGGCTGTATCTCAAGAAGTTGACCTGACCGAGCACAATCAATGTGATATTCGGACTCAGAACACCATAATTAGTCTAAATCAGTTGAAAAACACCTGACGGTTTTTGGCTGTTGCCCAGTGTAATTAAATAAAAGAGTTTGGTTGGTAATCAGAGGTAAAGGCCAAACTTGTGTGCACCTCTAATAATCTTTTATCTGTATACAATCGTTCAACAAACATCTTTGAAACAAAAACACTAGTTTTACCGTAGATTTGGTTCGGTGAGTTCTAGAATCACTGTAACCTGATATCTTTAGTGTTTTCAAAGTGGTGTCTTCATCGTTACCGAATCTACAGAAAGTGAAACTAAAACATGTATTAATGAGAGCAAATAAGTCTTTCTAAGATTGACTCTTTGTATTAGCTTTTAACCCCAAAATAAAATATTTAATCTAATACGGACATGCTCGTACTACATACACATTTATATATACAAATTCATACAGCTAGTTTTCGGGGTAAAACCCGAACAAATCTATATCATCTAAATATAGCTATAAACTAATTACTCACAATATTTAATTGATTACCAGACTTTGCTCACCAACTCACTTTGTAACTCTCCCATCTCTGGGGTACCTCACCCTTCTGGCATTTTTCTCAGCAGACAGCGACCTCCTCCTGTAGCGGGAACTATGGCACTCATTACGTTTGCTCCTGACGACTCGATTTTTGCTCACGTTCAGCTCGGAATCTGTGCTCGTCGATTTCTTAGGTCTGCGAGTAAGTTCAGAAACACAAACATATTGGAACATTTGTAAACACAAACGTATTGGAACATTTGGAAACACAAACATATTGAAACATTTGGAAACACAAACATATTAGAACATTTGGAAACACAAACATATTGGAGCATTTGGAAACACAAACATATTGGAGCATTTGGAAACACAAACATATTGGCACATTTGGAAACACAAACATATTGGAACATTTGGAAACACAAACATACTGGAACATTTGGAAACACAAACATATTGGAGCATTTGGAAACACAAACATATTGGAACATTTGGAAACACAAAGATATTGGAACATTTGGAAACACAAACATATTGGAACATTTGGAAACACAAACATATTGGAACATTTGGAAACACAAACATATTGGAGCATTTGGAAACACAAACATATTGGAGCATTTGGAAACACAAACATATTGGAGCATTAGGAAACACAAACATATTGGAGCATTTGGAAACACAAACATATTGGAGCATTAGGAAACACAAACATATTGGAACATTTGGAAACACAAAGATATTGGAGCATTTGGAAACACAAACATATTGGAGCATTTGGAAACACAAACATATTGGAGCATTTGGAAACACAAACATATTGGAACATTTGGAAACACAAACATATTGGAACATTTGGAAACACAAAGATATTGGAACATTTGGAAACACAAACATATTGGAACATTTGGAAATAACGAAGTGCACGGGCGAGCTCATTGGGGTTAGCTCACTACCCAAACTTGCTTGGTGGTGTCCTGGGTTCGGGCCATAGAACTAATTTATTAAGTAGGCTACACCAGAGGTTCTTAAACTATGGTCCGCGGACCCCTGGGGGTCCGCGAAGCCATTACTGGGGGGTCCGCAAAGCCATTTGAAAAAAAAAATCATCGTAAAATATATACATATATAAAGTACCTAAAGTTGGGATGGGGTCCGTCAAAAAATTTTTTTCAAGTGGGGGTTCGCGGAGTACATAAGTTTAAGAACCTCTGGGCTACACAATATGAACAAATAATCAATTCAGTGAGAAAAATATAGCTGAGGTGATTTTGATTAGTTCAATCTGTTAGATTAATTCAAATAACGAAAAGCAAACCAGGAGGAATAAAGAAAATAATTTAATGAAATCTGTAAAAACATGAATTCTATTACTTGAGTAATAGAAATTATAGAGTACTTCATTAGTAGATAGGCTTACATCTGAATATTTGCAAGTAAATATTAAATATTTAACGTAACGAAGACTATATTATGTCACAATACACAGACTAAATATATGGTCATTTTAGTTTGTTAGTTACAAGAAAACAAAATTACATTTTTAGATTTGATAGCTAAATGTCACAAGATTCCATTAACATTGAAATATCTTTAAATAACATTCTAGGCTTCCAAATATTTAATAAAAGACGCTTTCATTACCATTATTTAGCAGTACATATATATGTCTCAAACAGTATTGTATGAATCAACTTGTACCCAAATAATTATGCAAACTATCATTACTATCATAACATGGGCGGATATTGTAAGTACAAATTATACTATAAACCTAAGAAGACAGTGCAGATAGTAAAATGTTTATCTGTGTCACCTGCCAGATTGTATACTGTACAGTGACTCGCTGTCATCTGGCATGCACTGACCGATAGCAGTGGCACTGTGAAACGCCTCACAGCTTCCTTCACTCTCAACCCTGACACAAATTGGGTTTTGACGGCACTCACCACCTGAATAGAGAAATCAATTCTCTTATAATCCACATCATGTAAAATATCGAAAGTATTTTTTCAATGATTGAAACAACCTAAATTTTGAAATGTCTGACTAATATGCAAACCATGCTAATATTTGAAACCAACGAAATGTAAATTTTCTTCTCTTGCGAGAATATCAATAAATACATTAATTCATTAATAAATACATATATGTATAACTAGCTGTACCCTGCAAAACCTTTGCAAAGAGTTATATTCCCCTTGATCGGTAGGCTAGGTTATTTTTAGAGCATTTTCGAAAAAAATTTTGTCTGTCTGTCTGTCTGTCATCACCCTAGATCTCAACAACCATAAGTCCTAGACCCATGATGTATATATCATTTTGTAGGACTTGGCCTGCCATGTGTGCAGCAAAAGTTCATTTCACGATAGGACCTCTGAGGGTTGGGCTTCAGGGCTCCGAAGGGGCTTATATATTATATATACACCTTGTACGTTCAATAACCCATTCATTTGGTGCGAAATACTGCAGCACGTAGTTTCACCAAGATTTATTAAGAAACTCATCAAATGAAATAGTAAGCTTGTGTTCTGAGTTTAATTGAAAGTATCAGAGCTATGCAACAATTGACGGAGTTTTCGGACGATTAAATGACTACAATTTCGAATGTTTTCAATTATGAGTCCTATTTCAGTAACCACAAACCACTTGTAGTTAGATTTAAGAGAAAATAATTTTTTTTTTCAAATATAAAGAAACGTCTTTATAATATTTTTTTCACAGATATATGCATTACACAATTGAATTTATAAACATTTCCAAAATTTACAAATATTTACTGAAAGCTAACAAACGTACTGATACATAACATGAAAATGCGCTAACACGTCCTGTGTCCAGAATGAAACAGGCTTACTTTCGATTTAACACAGAGCCAAAATCGCTTTTGTATATATTATTACAAGTGCCCAAAATACTAAGGTTTTCAAAATGCTACCCCATTCTGTAAGCCAAGTAAGTCCCCAACTGGGTTTCTCGCCCTCCGCCATCGATGCCTAAGTGTGCCTCGCATATGGAATGTCCAGCTATTTTAATTTGGATGCATAATTCAATGAAGTACTATCTATCCATTTATTTCACTATCTATCTGAAAGGTTGTTTAAGATTAATATTTTCGTTCTTCAATCGATTAATTAAGCATCTGGCCTAGACTTGTTGTCAATGTTTGATGTAAAAGTCTATATATTTTGGTCAATTAAATAAATTGTGAGAAAAACAAAATAGCGATGTACCCATAAAATTGACGAAAAACATCGACGCAAATATTAAAGTTAATGATACAATTTAAGATAAATTATATTCCGTTTTTTTTATTGTTATCTGAAGAAAGATATTCAAATGCTAGCATTTTGGAGCGCTTTTCACCCGGTCGAGATTTGTATCAAACATTACACGCATTTCAGACTTTCAGAGATGACCTCATATCAGCCCCGTAGCTTGAAAATTCTACAGCAGGGGCCAGGCAATAGCAAGGGGGGAGCAGGTAATACATTTTACTAAGTAGAGCAAATAAGCAGAGGGGGCCAGACAAAACGCAGGGGGAGCCCGGCCCCCCTGGGCCCCCCGCACGCTACGGGCCTGCCTCATATATCCACATTACACCTGAGATAAACACCATGAAACATACATCATGACATTTTGTATTTGTAAGCCAATATTTTCTGTCATGCACTATGTATGCCATTCACTTGTACAATTTATTCATTAAGTGCAAGAAAATTATTTTGTGTTCTAGACGACTCAGTCCAAGATAAATACAGTCCATATAACCTCATGACAGTCAAAGACACCCTCGCTAGGTGGATGGATGCAGACATTCAATATAACGAAACAGTCTCTCAAATACAAATACAGTGACCCTGGGTTCAACCAGTAACTTTTTTTGGGTCTTTTGTGGCGTTAGAGAGAATCTTCAGAGATACGTTGGGCTCTAGGCAGATGCCTCATTGATATTAAGGTCACCTAGCTAGAGACTTCATTGATATGTTAGGACCATAGGCAAAAGTGTTCCGCCAAGCTACTATATC
Source organism: Bulinus truncatus (assembly GCA_021962125.1). Taxonomy (NCBI): domain Eukaryota; kingdom Metazoa; phylum Mollusca; class Gastropoda; family Planorbidae; genus Bulinus; species Bulinus truncatus. Next base: position 1,013,890 of record JAGDYQ010000223.1, read on the forward strand.
ACCATATTTAATAGAATGGGCTACTTTGTCCATTGGAGAAAGGGTAAGTGCCCTAGGCAATTTCGTTGTTTGCCTATCTATAAGAACGGATCTGGATACAACGACACTGTCTCTGGATACAAAGACTCAGTCACCTAATATAGTGACATTCTTTCTTTGTAACAACACAACCTCTCCATACAAAAACACAGTCTCTCGATACAACAAAACAGCCTCTCGATACAACAAAACAGCCTCTCTATACAAAAACACAGTCTCTCGATACAACAAAACAGCCTCTCGATACAACAAAACAGCCTCTCGATACAACAAAAACAGCCTCTCGATACAACAACACAACCTCTCGATACAACAACACAGCCTCTCGATACAACAAAACAGCCTGTCATTACAACAAAACAGCCTCTCGATACAACAAAGCAGCCCCTCGATACATTAACACAGCCTCTCGATACAATATCACAGCCTCTCGATACAACAACACAGCCTCTCGATACAACGAACAATTACTCGCCTCCTTTGGTCGATTCATTTTCTAGTGTCACGTGATCTCTACTACGAGGGTAAGCTGATGTTTTGTAACTGGGCAAGATGACCGTAGAGAATTTGTCTAAGCAGTTCCCTTCATTAACGGGACAAACTTTGGAGTTCTTTTTCTTGACAACGACAAAACATCAAATTATTTATAAATATCTAGAGATCCTTGACAAAACATCAAATTATTTATAAATATCTAGAGATCCGGGACAAATCATCAAATTATTTATAAATATCTAGAGATCCTCAATACATAAACTCAAAAAGAAAATAAAATGTATCTAAAATATTGTATCAGTTTAAGACCTCTATTGATTTTGATTTAACAAGAAATATATTTCCCTTAATTAAAATATTACTTAACTGCAAGTCAACGAAAATTGACTGAAATAAAAAACAATAACAACAGAAGAATCCTTTTTACTGTTAACTTACAAAGTGATAACACACTTTTTTCTATTCTACTTAACATTTCAACAGAAGTCAAATTTAACTTTCATCAGAGGAGTACGTTTTTTTGGTATCAATTGCATGTCTGTCCGCCTGTTGTTGTTTATTAACCAGAATCGTTTTTTCTTATGTTGTTATTAGTGTGTTGGAGGGGAGGGGAGAGGGCGCATGGTCAAGCATTGTATAGCGTTCAACCTGACGGTCCCGGGCTCGATTCCCGTTGAGATCCAAATGAGTTTTCCCTGGTGAAAGTTGGTTGAAAGTACCGCAAAGACCACCCACTTTAAAATTGGTACCTAACTTCAGGTGAGAAAGTCAAGGTGGCTGGGCGTGGTGCCAGCCACACAATATACCGTGGCTGTATAAAGAGATGCAGTGTGTACAACTCATCTGCCCCGTAAGCCACACAATATACCGTGGTTTGATAAAGAGATGTATTGTACAACTCATCTGCCCCGTAGCCACACAATATACCGTGGTTTGATAAAGAGATGTATTGTACAACTCATCTGCTCCGTAAGCCACACAATATACCGTGGTTTGATAAAGAGATGTATTGTACAACTCATCTGCCCCGAAGGCGCTCAAGGACAGGGGCGGACCTTACTCAGTTGAGGCCCATGGTGCAGAAGAAAATGTTGCGCCCTTTAGAAATAGAGAAACATATCAAAGAGTTTAATTTTTTAATATTTTTTTTTGGGGGGGGGGGGGCGTGGGGAATGACCGTGGCGCCTGTCCTTAAATACACCCCAGCTCAAAAAAACTGTACTTTTTTAACAATGTTATTAACAACATTACATGCATTCATTTACAATTAACAACATTACATACACTCATTTACAATTAACGACAATACATAGCCTGCATTCATTGACAATTAACGACATTACATACATTCATTCACAATTAACGAAATTATTTTCATTTTGACAACAGGTTTGTGAAAAATCAAAGAAATTTTCTTTTACCTTCATTAAAAAATAATTTTACAAAAAAAAAACATATTTACAAGAATGTTGAACCTTCATTGTCCGAACTACCTACTTTAACACTGTGCCCGAGGGTGGCTTTGTTTTGACTTCCTTTGTCACGGACTTCCTCGTCGGCCAAGTCGTAATACGTGGACCTAAAACACATCAAGGACGTAAAGAAATGGCAAGAGATCAACTAGTTGTACAGTGTTAATGATGTCCATATACAGTAAATGAGATCAACACATCTATTAATTGATTTTCACATCATATGTATATGATCGATCTAATACAATATAATTACAACGGAAAGCGATTTTGTCCAGTAGAGTAGGATGGATACACCAGGTAGTTTAGCCAAACAAGGCGCCGAACTAGGAAATGGCGCAGAAAGAGGGCTAGTATATGTATTTGTACTTTTCACATTGGGAGGAGGGCCCCGCAACAACTAGCTCGGGGTCATCATTTTGTAATCACACTAAATGTTACTGTCACAGGGTACCACAATAGCTAGCTCGGGTCATCATTTTGTGATCACACTAAATGTAACTGTCACAGGGTACCACAATAGCTAGCTCGGGTCATCATTTTGTGATCACACTAAATGTAACTGTCATAGGGTACCAAAATAGCTAGCTCGGGTCATCATTTTGTGATCACACTAAATGTAACAGTCACAGGGTACCACAATAGCTAGCTCGGGTCATCATTTTGTGATCACACTAAATGTAACTGTCACAGGGTACCACAATAGCTAGCTCGGGTCATCATTTTGTGATCACACTAAATGTAACTGTCATAGGGTACCAAAATAGCTAGCTCGGGTCATCATTTTGTGATCACACTAAATGTAACAGTCACAGGGTACCACAATAGCTAGCTCGGGTCATCATTTTGTGATCACACTAAATGTAACTGTCACAGGGTACCACAATAGCTAGCTCGGGTCATCATTTCGTCATCACACTAAATGTAACTGTCACAGGGTACCACAATAGCTAGCTCGGGTCATCATTTTGTGATCACACTAAATGTAACTGTCACAGGGTACCACAATAGCTAGCTCGGGTCATCATTTCGTCATTACACTAAATGTAACTGTCACAGGGTACCACAATAGCTAGCTCGGGCTATCATTTTGTGATCACACTAAATGTAGCTGTCACAGGGTACCACAATAGCTAGCTCGGGTCATCATTTTGTGATCACACTAAATGTAACTGTCACAGGGTACCACAATAGCTAGCTCGGGTCATCATTTTGTGATCACACTAAATGTAACTGTCACAGGGTACCACAATAGCTAGCTCGAATCATCATTTTGTAATCACACTAAATGTAACAGTCACAGGGTACCACAATTTTGTAATCACACTAAATGTAACTGTCACAGGGTACCACAATAGCTAGCTCGGGTCATCATTTTGTAATCACACTAAATGTAACTGTCACAGGGTACCACAATAGCTAGCTCGGGTCATCATTTTGTAATCACACTAAATGTAACTGTCACAGGGTACCACAATAGCTAGCTCGGGTCATCATTTTGTAATCACACTAAATGTAACTGTTACAGGGTACCACAATAGCTAGCTCGGGTCATCATTTTGTAATCACACTAAATGTAACAGTCACAGGGTACCACAATTTTGTAATCACACTAAATGTAACTGTCACAGGGTACCACAATAGCTAGCTCGGGTCATCATTTTGTAATCACACTAAATGTAACTGTCACAGGGTACCACAATAGCTAGCTCGGGTCATCATTTTGTAATCACACTAAATGTAACTGTCACAGGGTACCACAATAGCTAGCTCGGGTCATCATTTTGTAATCACACTAAATGTAACTGTCACAGGGTACCACAATAGCTAGCTCGGGTCATCATTTTGTAATCACAGTAAATGTAACTGTCACAGGGTACCACAATAGCTAGCTGGGGTCATCATTTTGTGATCACACTAATTTTACTAGTTAAAAAATACCTCCCCTCCCCAAAACAATGTATTGACAGTGCAACAAGTACAAGAAATGTAGCCAAATAACGAGGAAATTCTTTACAGAAATGATCTAGGGCTAGACCATGAATATTCTTTGGTAGTTTATTAGCAACGTATTGATTATAAAATATTATAATCGTAGCATGAGTGCAGATATTGTAAATATTGAGTCCTCAACGGATTAATTTCTCAATAGTTAAAAATCGGTTACATTTCTTTCATTTCGATTACAGTAAACTTCTTAAATATGATACACCACCCTCAAACCGGTTTTAAATATGTGTAGAAATGAACCGGTTTTATTATGAAATTATTGTATTAGTTGACAAGACTGTCTCTGCTCAATTTGATATCCTCTGATATTATATCACATCTTTAACTACACCTGGAACACGCTAAACGTCTAATTTCTACAGCTGACCAAAAACGACCAACCTATCTGCTGTAGTTGGGACTAGCTGGAACTGACATTCTTCAACATGCTAGTCTAAAAATGTTAATTACGTCAGGTTTGTATGATTGTTTTATGTAAATAACGGATCAAATAGATAACAGACAATTTAAGGCAGCCATCGACGTAAACAGAAGGTGATTCTATCGTCTAGCTCAGTACATGTTTTACCTGTTATAGCTTTTTTTCACTTTCGCCTCCAAGTGACCGAATAACATATTATTCTATTATCTTAAATAGATAATGATTGTAAATAAACATTGTTGACAATCAAACCTAGAAAACCCTTTTCTAGATATAGTATTTTAAGTATTTGTTTCCCTTCTAAAATCAGAATACATATGCAATCTATTATTAGTTGAACTTATCAATATTATCGACAAGATTCGGTAAACATTGGAGAAAAATGTTTCTAGCTAAATTTTGTTTTCTAAAACCAGATTTGATTGGATAGTATTCACATTGAGCAACGTAATCTAGATGTCGAGTTTTGGGATCGTCACTATATAGTCTAAAATTATGTCTGTGTTTGTTCTTTTACTTAACATAAAACATTTGTGGTTGTTCTTTAAAACCAAACAACAATAACAAACTGATTTGTTCAATTTAAACTTTAAAATACAAAAGGGTTGGGAAGGGTTTGTGTGAATTTTAAAAACAAAATGCAAAGTTCGACGCCATTTTGATTAGGCCTGCTGGCGGTGTCTAATGTTCACCAACTCGAGCTTAAAAGTAGGTCACACGGGCATTATCTATTACTTCCTAGTCAAGGCAACAACACACCGTAACACAGTAAGCTAATTCTCAAGCGAGTTTCCGTGTGTGTGTGTGTGTACGTGTGTATGTGTATGTGTGCTCCTGTGGATGTGGCAGGGTTGAGGCAACACTCGACAGCCAAATCTCCTCCCTCTCAGCTTATTATTAAACGGGCGGTGGATTTATTCCCCGGTGTGGCCTTAGTCGTTCGCTTAGCAACGCGTTCTTCCTTTTTTTCACAAAGTTGGCGAGCCGTGAGGCAGACAGCCGAGTGTGTGCTACAACTGTAGGCCTGCCGGCAGACACCCCCCCCCGTCCCTGTATAGCACCCCATCTTTTCCATTTCCCCCAACGGGAACCCCATCTCACCCCCCAACTCTAACACAAGGACCGGCTCTTTCTAGACTCCGAATGACCCCCCCCCCTGACATTTTATCCACTAGCAACACTTCAATATTGCAACATTTTCTTTCTTCATTTAATAAAAATTGTTGTATACATTTAGTGGTTGGTCTGGAGTTTGAGACTTGTACATGTATTAAGTTGAATCCAACGGGATGGCTCCGTCGTCTAAAAATTTAGGTAACACAATATGATCCTATATTAAGTGCATGGTGTTTGGGCCAAGATCTGCACCATATTAAGTGCATGGTGTTTGGGCCAAGATCTGCACCATATTAAGTGCATGGTGTTTGGGCCTAGATCTCCACCATATTAAGTGCATGATGTTTGGGCCTAGATCTGCACCATATTAAGTGCATGATGTTTGGGCCTAGATCTGCACCATATTCAGTGCATGGTGTTTGGGCCTAGATCTGCGCCCAATATTTACATATACACTTAGATGTGATTCACTTTACGTCAACTGTGACAAGCTAAAACATGTACAATATTTGATTCTATATAAAGTGTATGGGGTTCGATTATAAAGCAACAAACTGTAGGCCTTTTCAAATGAATTGATTCCATTGATAGGAACTGACATGAGCTATACAATGACTTATTGTAAAATGCCTGGTATATGGGGGAGGGGGAGGGGGTGAAATAGAAATAACTGTAACTCAGTTGAATAAGAAACGATCACAGTCTGGTGAAGTATCTATGCCTGGTCAAGTTGACCTGCTGGTAACCAAACAGTTAATGAATATACTTAATTAGAGTTGGTCCTATGCCGCTTATAAAATACATGTACACTAAACTATTTGATACATTACCACTCGAGGAACGTCTGAATGTAAATTAAATGTCTTATACCTGCAAATGTGAGGAATATTAACAACAGAATGATTCTGATATCAAACAATGTTTAGGCGAGTTTAAAAATCTTGCACGTCATGAGCAGACGACAGTCAGACTTCAGGTAACAGTGTTTCTCATGTCTGTAAAAGTACACAGACTTATCATTTTAAGTACAAGTTGTATTTTTTGTGAGCTTTTAATAAAAATGTTTAAAAAAAAATATTTGATGTGAAAAATGTAATTTTATATTTTTTCGAAAGAAACGAAAACGAGAGTCTTCAGTACGAGAGAAATACAAATACACGGTTATGTGATAACAATAGTCTGATAACAAATACACGGTTATGTGATAACATTAGTCTGATAACAAATACACGGTTATGTGATAACATTAGTCTGATAACAAATGCACGGTTATGTGATAACGTTAGTCTGATAACAAATGCACGGTTATGTGATAACGTTAGTCTGATAACAAATGCACGGTTATATGATAACGTTAGTCTGATAACAAATGCACGGTTATGTGATAACGTTAGTCTGATAACAAATACACGGTTATATGATAACATTAGTCTGATAATAAATACACGGTTATGTGATAACGATAGTCTGATAACAAATACACGGTTATGTGATAACGTTAGTCTGATAGTAAATACACGGTTATATGATAACATTAGTCTGATAACAAAGTATTTTTTGACCAGGATTTCGATCTAATTGGGGGAAAAAAATCTATAAAAGTGTATTTCTCTGAAATAGAACAGGATGTGACACTTAGAATTAGTAGATAGCAAAGAAAATGATTTTTGAAATTACTGGGTTTTTTTCTTTGACATATACAATCTACTAACAGTGTAATCTGACTCATTCTCACAGCTGGCTGTACCAAGAAACTAAGACGTGACTTGACTTGCACCTAGTGAGTTAAGTAGTTCATAGGCAGAAAGAAATACACAGACAGATGCACAATGGAATGGGGAAATAAAGAATTCAAATAGGAGCAGATAAAGAGAGGGCGTTCAAGCCGCCAAAGGCGTAACTAGGGAGGGGGAGGGGCATCCAAATTCCAAAACCCCCCGGGCAAGAGCTTTAGGGGGCCCCCAAACATTTTTGTTATATTATCTCATGTCATGATGTCGAATGTCAAAATTCAGGCCCCCCAAAGAAGTTAAGCACTTCGGGCCCCCATATCTCTAGGTTCGGCACTGCAAGCCGCGCTCCCCGGGACACGGCCGTGGAAAAAAAACAGCAAACCCTAACGTAATGCTTGCAGATTATTTTACTATGCTTTATAAGGTGCTCAGAATTTTCCTACGGCCTGAGCCGCCCTTAACACGCATTCAGCCGTGAGCTACGTGGACATCAATCCGTACTGCTCATACGCGTTCAGCCGTGAGCTACGCGGACATCAGTCCGTACTGCTCATACGCATTCAGCCGTGAGCTACGCGGACATAAATCCGTACTGCTCATACGTATTCAGCCGTGAGCTACGCGGACATCAATCCGTACTGCTCATACGCATTCAGCCGTGAGTTACGCGGACATCAATCCGTACTGCTCATACGTATTCAGCCGTGAGCTACGCGGACATCAATCCGTACTGCTCATACGCATTCAGCCGTGAGCTACGCGGACATCAATCCGTACTGCTCATACGCATTCAGCCGTTAGCTACGCGGACATCACTCTGTACTGCTCATACATTTTGCTTGTCTCATAGAATGAAACAGCGGTAAATTAAATGTCACGTGATTTTATAGCTGCTGCGAAGAACGTGCAGCCCAAAAATAAATGTTAACATTTTAATTCTAATCATTTGTTTTATGACACACAGTAAAATGAGACGTAGACATGTATGCTAACATTACGTCACTCAGAGAAATGAAACAGAGACCTGTATATTAACATCACGTCACATAGTAACATGATAGAGAGACCTGTATTTTAACATTACGTCACTGAGAAAAATGAAACAAGATACATGTATGTTAACATCATGTCACACAGTAACATGATAGAGAGACCTGTATTTTAACATTACGTCGCTGAGAAAAATGAAACAAGATACCTGTATGTTAACATCACATTTCACACAGTAAAATGAAAGAGAGACCTGTATTTTAACATTACGTCACTGAGAAAAATGAAACAGGAGAACTGTATGTTAACTGCATGTCACACAGTAAAATGAAACAAGAGACCTGTATGTTAACTTTATGTCACTAAGTAAAATGAAACAGTGCCTTGTTTGTTAACATTATGAGAAAAGTCAAAGAATGAGAATAAATTAACTGACTCGATTTATAAAAGCAAAATTAACAGGATAATTTCAATCAAACTTAACGGACAGATCAAATGAAAACAAATACTTGTTAACTACATATTTAACGTATCTTGGCTGATTAAAGAAACAAAAAATGTCTTCACTCAGGTAAATAACAATAACATGAACAGGTAGAATGGCTCCACAAAACAAGTACTACGGGCAGAAGAATCATATTATCAGGTAATTGATTTCTACCAGTATTCAAGTGACCTTTGGTGATTATATGTTCACCTGAGATGAACTATTGTTTTGAAGATCTTAGCTTTGTAAATATTATTTAGAAGACGTTAGTTTTGTACATGATAGATTTGTAAATGTTAGATTTGTAAATGTTGTTTTTTTTAAAGGCGATAGTTTTGTAAAGGTGAGTAGGGTCGGTTAGAGTAAGAAAATCTAAATAAATAAACCCAGATGAGAAGGGCGTTAATGGAGGAAAGGGTGCCACATACACACAGATGAGCAGGGCGTTAATAGGAGATAGGGGCGCCTCATACACACAGATGAACAGGGCGTTAATGGAGGAAAGGGTGCCTCATACACACAGATGAGCAGGGCGTTAATAGGAGATAGGGGCGCCTCATACACACAGATGATCAGGGTATTAATGGAAGAAAGGGTGCCTCATACACACAGATGATCAGTGCGTTAATAGGAGATAGGGGCGCCTCATACACACAGGTGATCAGGGCATTAATAGGAGATAGGGGCGCCTCATACACACAGATGAGCAGGGCGTTAATAAAGGAAAGGGGGCCTCATACACACAGAAGATCAGGGCGTTAATGGGAGATAGGGGCGCCTAATACACACCGATGGGCAGGGCGTTAATAGGAGATATGGGCGCCTCATACAAAAAGATGGGCAGGGCGTTAATGGAGGAAAGGGCGCGACATAAAAACAGATGAGCAGGGAGTTAATGGGAGATAGGGGCACCTCATACACATAGATGAGCAGGGCGTTAATGGAGGAAAGGGTGCCAAATACACATAGATAAGCAGGGCGTTAATGGAGGAAAGGGTGCCACATACACATCGATGAGCAGGGCGTTAATGGAGGGAAGGGTGCCACATACACATAGATGAGCGGGGCGTTAATGGAGGAAAGGGTGCCACATATACATAGATGACAGGGCGCTAATGGAGAAGAGGGTGCAACATACACATAGATGAGCAGGGCGTTAATGGGAGATAGGGGCGCCTCATACACACATATGATCAGGGCGTTATTGGAGGAAAAAGTGCCACATACACACAGATGAGCAGGGCGTTAATGGCGGAAAAAGTGCCACATACACATAGATGAGCAGGGCGTTAATAGAGAAAAGGGTGCTACAAAAAAAATACATAGATGATCCGGGCGTTAATGGAAGAAAGGGTGCCACATACACATAGATGAGCAGAGCGTTAATGGGAGATAGGGGCGCCTCATACACAAAGATGAGCAGGGAGTTAATGGGAGATAGGGCGCCTCATACGCACAGATGATCAGCGCGTTAATGGGAGATAGGGGCGCCTCATACACACAGATGATCAGAGCGGTGAAGGAAGAAAGGGTGCCATATACAAACAGATTATCAGGGCGTTAATGGGAGATAGGGGCAACTCATACACACAGATGATCAGGGCGTTAATGGGAGATAGGGCGCCTCATACACACAGATGATCAGCAGGTTAATGGGAGATAGGGGCGCCACAAACACACAGATGAGCAGGGCGTTAATGGGAGATAAGGGCGCCACATAAACACAGATGGGCAGGGCGTTATTGGAGGAAAGGGTGCCACATACACATAGATGAGCAAGGCGTTTATGGAGGAAAGGGTGCCTCATACACATTGATGAGCAGGGCGTTAATGGAGGAAAGTTTGCCACATACACACAGATATATCATGGCGTTAATGGAGGAAAGGTGCCACATACACATAGATGAGCAAGGCGTTAATGGGAGATAGGGGTGCCTCATACACACAGATTAGCAGGGCGTTAATAGGAGATAGGGGCGTCTCATACACAAATGATCAGAGCGTTAATGGAGGAAAAGGTGCCACATACACACAGATGATCAGGGCGTTATGTGGAGATAGGGGCGCCTCATACACACAGATGTGCAGGGCGTTATTGTAGGAAAGAGTGCCACATAGAAATAGATGAGCAAGGCGTTAATGGAGGAAAGGGTGCCACATACACATAGATGAGCAGGGCGTTAATGGAGGAAAGGATTCCACATACACACAGATGATCAGGGCGTCAATGGAGGAAAGGTGCCACATACACATAGATGAGCAGGGCGTTAATTGGAGATGGGGGCGCCTCAAACACACAGATGGGCAGGGCGTTAATAGAGGAAAGGGTGCCTTAGACACACAGATGATCAGGGCGTTAATGGAGGAAAGGGTGCCACATACACATACATGAGCAGGGCGTTTATGGAGGAAAGGTGCCACATACAAATAGATGAGCAGGGCGTTAATGGAGAAAAGGGTGATACATACACATAGAAGAGCAGGGCGTTAATGGAGGAAAGGGTGACACATACACATAGATGAGCAGGGCGTTAATGGAGGAAAGGGTGCCTCATACACGTAGATGAGCAGGGCGTTAATGGAGAAAAGGGTGCCACATACACATAGATGAGCAGGGCGTTAATGGTGGAAAGGGTGCCACATACGCACAGATGATCAGGGCGTTAATGGAGGAAAGGGTGTCACAAACACATAGATGAGCACGGCGTTAATGGGAGATAGAGGCGCCTCAAACACACAGATGATCAGGGCGTTAATAGGAGATAGGGGCGCCTAATACACACGGATGAGCAGGGCGTTAATAGGAGATAGGGGCGCCTATGACACACAGATGATCAGGGAGTTAATGGGAGATAGGGGTGCTTCATACACACAGATGGGCAGGGCGTTAATAGTGAAAAGGGTGCTACAAATACATAGATGATCAGGGCGTTAATGGAAGAAAGGGTGCCACATACATATAGATGAGCAGGGCGTTATTGGAGGAAAGGGTGCCTCATACACACAGATGATCAGGGCGTTAATAGGAGATAGGGGCGCCTCATGCACACAGGTGATCAGGGCGTTAATGTGGGATAGAAGCGCCTCATACGCACAGATTATCATGGCGTTAATGGAGGAAAGGTGCCACATACACATAGATGAGCAGGGCGTTAGTGGGAGATAAGGGGCGCCTCAAACACACAGATGATCAGGGCGTTAATGGGAGATAGGGGTGCCTCATACACACAGATGAGCAGGGCGTTAATAGGAGATAGGGACGCCTAATACACACAGATGATCAGGGCGTTAATGGGAGATAGGGCGCCTCATACACTCAGATAATCAGCGCGTTAATGGGAGATAGGGGCGCCTCGTACACACAAATGATCAGGGCGTTAATGGAGGAAAGGGTGCCACATACACACAGATGATCAGGGCGTTAATGGGAGATAAGGGCGCCTCATACACACAGATTATCAGGGCGTTAATGGAGGAAAGGGTGCCACATATACACACATGATCAGGGCGTTAATGGGAGATAGGGGCGCCTCATACACACAGATGAGCAGGGCGTTATGTGGAGATAGGGGTGCCTCATACACACAGATGTGCAGGGTGTTATTGTAGGAAAGAGTGCCACATAGAAATAGATGAGCAAGGCGTTAACGGAGGAAAGGGTGCCACATACACATAGATGAGCAGGGCGTTAATGGAGGAAAGGGTGCCACATACACACAGATGATCAGGGCGTTAATGGAGGAAAGGTGCCACATACACATAGATGAGCAGGGCGTTAATTGGAGATGGGGGCGCCTCAAACACACAGATGGACAGGGCGTTAATAGAGGAAAGGGTGCCTCATACACATAGATGAGCGTGGCGTTAATGGAGAAAAGGGTGCCACATACACATAGATGAGCAGGGCGTTAATGGAGGAAAGGGTGCCACATACGCACAGATGATCAGGGCGTTAATAGAGGAAAGGGTGTCACAAACACATAGATGAGCACGGCGTTAATGGAGAAAAGGGTGCCACATACACATAGATGAGCAGGGCGTTAATGGAGGAAAGGGTGCCACATACGCACAGATGATCAGGGCGTTAATGGAGGAAAGGGTGTCACAAACACATAGATGAGCACGGCGTTAATGGGAGATAGAGGTGCCTCAAACACACAGATGATCAGGGCGTTAATAGGAGATAGGGGCGCCTCATACACACAGATGATCAGGGCGTTAATGTAAGATAGGGACGCCTCATACACACAGATGATCAGGGCGTTAATGGGAGAATGGGATGCTTCATACACACAGATGGGCAGGGCGTTAATGGAGGAAAGGTGCCACATACACATAGATGAGCAGGGCGTTAATTGGAGATGGGGGCGCCTCAAACACACAGATGGGCAGGGCGTTAATAGAGGAAAGGGTGCCTTAGACACACAGATGATCAGGGCGTTAATGGAGGAAAGGTTGCCACATACACATAGATGAGAAGGGCGTTAATGGAGGAAAGGGTGCCACATACAAATAAATGAGCAGGGTGTTAATGTAGAAAAGGGTGATACATACACATAGATGAGCAGGGAGTTAATGGAGGAAAGGGTGACACATACACATAGATGAGCAGGGAGTTAATGGAGGAAAGGGTGACACATACACATAGATAAGCAGGGCGTTAATGGAGGAAAGGGTGCCTCATACACATAGATGAGCAGGGCGTTAATGGAGAAAAGGGTGCCACATACACATAGATGAGCAGGGCGTTAATGGAGGAAAGGGTGCCACATACGCACAGATGATCAGGACGTTAATGGAGGAAAGGGTGTCACAAACACATAGATGAGCACGGCGTTAATAGAGAAAAGGGTGCTACAAAAAAAATACATAGATGATCCGGGCGTTAATGGAAGAAAGGGTGCCACATACACATAGATGAGCAGAGCGTTAATGGGAGATAGGGGCGCCTCATACACAAAGATGAGCAGGGAGTTAATGGGAGATAGGGCGCCTCATACGCACAGATGATCAGCGCGTTAATGGGAGATAGGGGCGCCTCATACACACAGATGATCAGAGCGGTGAAGGAAGAAAGGGTGCCATATACAAACAGATTATCAGGGCGTTAATGGGAGATAGGGGCAACTCATACACACAGATGATCAGGGCGTTAATGGGAGATAGGGCGCCTCATACACACAGATGATCAGCAGGTTAATGGGAGATAGGGGCGCCACAAACACACAGATGAGCAGGGCGTTAATGGGAGATAAGGGCGCCTCATACACACAGATGGGCAGGGCGTTATTGGAGGAAAGGGTGCCACATACACATAGATGAGCAAGGCGTTTATGGAGGAAAGGGTGCCTCATACACATTGATGAGCAGGGCGTTAATGGAGGAAAGTTTGCCACATACACACAGATATATCATGGCGTTAATGGAGGAAAGGTGCCACATACACATAGATGAGCAAGGCGTTAATGGGAGATAGGGGTGCCTCATACACACAGATTAGCAGGGCGTTAATAGGAGATAGGGGCGTCTCATACACAAATGATCAGAGCGTTAATGGAGGAAAAGGTGCCACATACACACAGATGATCAGGGCGTTATGTGGAGATAGGGGCGCCTCATACACACAGATGTGCAGGGCGTTATTGTAGGAAAGAGTGCCACATAGAAATAGATGAGCAAGGCGTTAATGGAGAAAGGGTGCCACATACACATAGATGAGCAGGGCGTTAATGGAGGAAAGGATTCCACATACACACAGATGATCAGGGCGTCAATGGAGGAAAGGTGCCACATACACATAGATGAGCAGGGCGTTAATTGGAGATGGGGGCGCCTCAAACACACAGATGGGCAGGGCGTTAATAGAGGAAAGGGTGCCTTAGACACACAGATGATCAGGGCGTTAATGGAGGAAAGGGTGCCACATACACATACATGAGCAGGGCGTTTATGGAGGAAAGGTGCCACATACAAATAGATGAGCAGGGCGTTAATGGAGAAAAGGGTGATACATACACATAGAAGAGCAGGGCGTTAATGGAGGAAAGGGTGACACATACACATAGATGAGCAGGGCGTTAATGGAGGAAAAGGGTGCCTCATACACGTAGATGAGCAGGGCGTTAATGGAGAAAAGGGTGCCACATACACATAGATGAGCAGGGCGTTAATGGTGGAAAGGGTGCCACATACGCACAGATGATCAGGGCGTTAATGGAGGAAAGGGTGTCACAAACACATAGATGAGCACGGCGTTAATGGGAGATAGAGGCGCCTCAAACACACAGATGATCAGGGCGTTAATAGGAGATAGGGGCGCCTAATACACACGGATGAGCAGGGCGTTAATAGGAGATAGGGGCGCCTATGACACACAGATGATCAGGGAGTTAATGGGAGATAGGGGTGCTTCATACACACAGATGGGCAGGGCGTTAATAGTGAAAAGGGTGCTACAAATACATAGATGATCAGGGCGTTAATGGAAGAAAGGGTGCCACATACATATAGATGAGCAGGGCGTTATTGGAGGAAAGGGTGCCTCATACACACAGATGATCAGGGCGTTAATAGGAGATAGGGGCGCCTCATGCACACAGGTGATCAGGGCGTTAATGTGGGATAGAAGCGCCTCATACGCACAGATTATCATGGCGTTAATGGAGGAAAGGTGCCACATACACATAGATGAGCAGGGCGTTAGTGGGAGATAAGGGGCGCCTCAAACACACAGATGATCAGGGCGTTAATGGGAGATAGGGGTGCCTCATACACACAGATGAGCAGGGCGTTAATAGGAGATAGGGACGCCTAATACACACAGATGATCAGGGCGTTAATGGGAGATAGGGCGCCTCATACACTCAGATAATCAGCGCGTTAATGGGAGATAGGGGCGCCTCGTACACACAAATGATCAGGGCGTTAATGGAGGAAAGGGTGCCACATACACACAGATGATCAGGGCGTTAATGGGAGATAAGGGCGCCTCATACACACAGATTATCAGGGCGTTAATGGAGGAAAGGGTGCCACATATACACACATGATCAGGGCGTTAATGGGAGATAGGGCGCCTCATACACACAGATGAGCAGGGCGTTATGTGGAGATAGGGGTGCCTCATACACACAGATGTGCAGGGTGTTATTGTAGGAAAGAGTGCCACATAGAAATAGATGAGCAAGGCGTTAACGGAGGAAAGGGTGCCACACAAACACAGATGAGCAGGGCGTTAATGGAGGAAAGGGTGCCACACAAACACAGATGAGCATGGCGTTAATGGAGGAAAGGTGCCACATACACATAGATGAGCAGGGCGTTAATTGGAGATGGGGGCGCCTCAAGCACACAGATGGACAGGGCGTTAATAGAGGAAAGGGTGCCTCATACACATAGATGAGCGTGGCGTTAATGGAGAAAAGGGTGCCACATACACATAGATGAGCAGGGCGTTAATGGAGGAAAGGGTGCCACATACGCACAGATGATCAGGGCGTTAATAGAGGAAAGGGTGTCACAAACACATAGATGAGCACGGCGTTAATGGAGAAAAGGGTGCCACATACACATAGATGAGCAGGGCGTTAATGGAGGAAAGGGTGCCACATACGCACAGATGATCAGGGCGTTAATGGAGGAAAGGGTGTCACAAACACATAGATGAGCACGGCGTTAATGGGAGATAGAGGTGCCTCAAACACACAGATGATCAGGGCGTTAATAGGAGATAGGGGCGCCTCATACACACAGATGATCAGGGCGTTAATGTAAGATAGGGACGCCTCATACACACAGATGATCAGGGCGTTAATGGGAGAATGGGATGCTTCATACACACAGATGGGCAGGGCGTTAATGGAGGAAAGGTGCCACATACACATAGATGAGCAGGGCGTTAATTGGAGATGGGGGCGCCTCAAACACACAGATGGGCAGGGCGTTAATAGAGGAAAGGGTGCCTTAGACACACAGATGATCAGGGCGTTAATGGAGGAAAGGTTGCCACATACACATAGATGAGAAGGGCGTTAATGGAGGAAAGGGTGCCACATACAAATAAATGAGCAGGGTGTTAATGTAGAAAAGGGTGATACATACACATAGATGAGCAGGGAGTTAATGGAGGAAAGGGTGACACATACACATAGATGAGCAGGGAGTTAATGGAGGAAAGGGTGACACATACACATAGATAAGCAGGGCGTTAATGGAGGAAAGGGTGCCTCATACACATAGATGAGCAGGGCGTTAATGGAGAAAAGGGTGCCACATACACATAGATGAGCAGGGCGTTAATGGAGGAAAGGGTGCCACATACGCACAGATGATCAGGACGTTAATGGAGGAAAGGGTGTCACAAACACATAGATGAGCACGGCGTTAATGGGAGATAGAGGAGCCTCAAACACACAGATGATTAGGGCGTTAATGGGAGATAGGGACGCCTCATACACACAGATGATCAGGGCGTTAATGGGAGATAGGGGTGCTTCATACACACAGATGGGCAGGGCGTTAATAGAGAAAAGGGTGCTACAAATACATAGATGATAAGGGCGTTAATGGAGGAAAGGGTGCCTCATAGATGAGCAGGGCGTTATTGGGAGATAGGGGCGCCTCATACACACAGATGTGCAGGGCGTTATTGTAGGAAAGAGTGCCACATAGAAATAGATGAGCAATGCGTTAATGGAGGAAAGGGTGCCACATACACATAGATGAGCAGGGCGTTAATGGAGGAAAGG
The DNA here is from genome assembly GCA_021962125.1 of Bulinus truncatus. Classification (NCBI taxonomy): domain Eukaryota; kingdom Metazoa; phylum Mollusca; class Gastropoda; family Planorbidae; genus Bulinus; species Bulinus truncatus. Next base: position 1,031,400 of record JAGDYQ010000223.1, read on the forward strand.
GTGCCACATACATACAGATGATCAGGGCGTTAATGGAGGAAAGGTGCCACATACACATTGATGAGCAGGGCGTTAATTGGAGATGGGGGCGCCTCAAACACACAGATGGGCAGGGCGTTAATAGAGGAAAGGGTGCCACATACCTATAGATGAGCAGGGCGTTAATGGAAGAAAGTGTGCCAAATACTCACAGATAAGCAGGGCGTTAAAGAGGAAAGGGTGCCACATACACATATATGAGCAGAGCGTTAATGGGAAATAGGGGCGCCTCAAACACACAGATTATCAGGGCGTTAATGGAGGAAAGGGTGCCACATATACATAGATAAGCAGGGCGTTATTGAAGGAAAGGATGCCTTATAAACACAGATGATCAGGGCGTTAATAGGAGATAGGGGTGCCTCATACACACTATTGATCAGAGCGTTAATGGGAGATAGAAGCAACTCATACAAACAGATGAGCAGGGCGTTATTAGGAGATAGAGGCGCCTCATACAAACAGATGATCAGGGCGTTAATAGGAGATAGGGGCGCCTCATACACACAGGTGATCAGGGCGTTATTGTAGGAAAGAGTGCCACATAGAAATAGATGCGCAAGGCGTTAATGGAGGAAAGGGAGCCACATACACATAGATGAGCAGGGCGTTAATGGAGGAAAGGGTGCCACATACGCACAGATGATCAGGGCGTTAATGGAGGAAAGGGTGTCACAAACACATAGATGAGCACGGCGTTAATGGGAGATAGAGGCGCCTCAAACACACAGATGATCAGGGTGTTAATAGGAGATAGGGGCGCCTCATACACACAGATGATCAGGGCGTTAATGGGAAATAGGGACGCCTCATACACACAGATGATCAGGGCGTTAACGGGAGATAGGGGTGCTTCATACACACAGATGGGCAGGGCGTTAATAGAGAAAAGGGTGCTACAAATACATAGATGATCAGGGCGTTAATGAAAGAAAGGGTGCCGCATACATATAGATGAGGAGAGCGTTAATGGAGGAAAGGGTGCCTCATACACACAGATGATCAGGGCGTTAATAGGAGATAGGGGCGCCTCATACACACAGGTGATCTGGACGTTAATGTGGGATAGAAGCGCCTCATTCACACAGATTATCATGGCGTTAAAGGAGGAAAGGGTGCCTCATACACATAGATGAGCAGGGCGTTAATGGGAGATAAGGGGCGCTTCAAACACACAGATGATCAGGGCGTTAATGGGAGATAATGGTGCCTCATACACACAGATGAGCAGGGCGTTAATAGGAGATAGGGACGCCTAATACACACAGATGATCAGGGCGTTAATGGGAGATAGGGCGCCTCATACACTCAGAAGATCTGCGCGTTAATGGGAGATAGGGGCGCCTCATACGTACAGATGTGCAGGGCGTTATTGTAGGAAAGAGTGCCACATAGAAATAGATGAGCAAGGCGTTAATGGAGGAAAGGGTGCCACATACACATAGATGAGCAGGGCGTTAATGGAGGAAAGGGTGCCACATACACACAGATGATCAGGGCGTTAATGGAGGAAAGGTGCCACATACACATAGATGAGCAGGGCGTTAATTGGAGATGGGGGCGCCTCAAACACACAGATGGGCAGGGCGTTAAAGAGGGAAAGGGTGCCTTAGACACACTGATGATCAGGGCGTTAATGGAGGAGGAAGGGTGCCACATACACATAGATGAGCAGGGCGTTAATGGGGAGGAAAGGGTGCCACATACAAATAGATGAGCAGGGTGTTAATGTAGAAAAGGGTGATACATACACATAGATGAGCAGGGCGTTAATGGAGAAAAAGGGTGCCACATACATAGATGAGCAGTGCGTTAATGGAGGAAGAGGGTGCCACATACGCACAGATGATCAGTGAACGTTAATGGAGGAAAGGTGTCACAAACACATAGATGAGCACGGCGTTAATAGGAGATAGAGGAGCCTCAAACACACAGATGATCAGGGCGTTAATAGGAGATAGGGGCGCCTCATACACACAGGTGATCAGGGCGTTAATGGGAGATAGGGACGCCTCATACACACAGATGATCAGGGCGTTAATTGGAGATAGGGGTGCTTCATACACACAGATGGGCAGGGCGTTAATAGAGAAAAGGGTGCTAGAAATACTTAGATGATCAGGGCGTTAATGAAAGAAAGGGTGCCACATATACATAGATGAGCAGGGCGTTAATGGAGGAAAGGGTGCCTCATACAAACAGATGATAATGGCGTTAATAGGAGATAGGGGCGCCTCATACACACAGGTGATCAGGGCGTTAATGTGGGATAGAAGCGCCTCATACACACAGATGAGCAGGGCGTTAATGGAGGAAAGGTGCCACATACACATAAATGAGCAGGGCATTAGTGGGAGATAGAGGCGCTTCAAACACACATATGATCAGGGCGTTAATAGGAGATAGGGGCGCCTAATACACACAGATGATCAGGGCGTTAATGGGAAATAGGGCGCCTCATACAATCAGATGATCAGGGCGTTAATGGGAGATAGGGGCGCCTTATACACACAGATAAGCAGGGCGTTAATAAAGGAAAGGGTGCCACATACACACAGATGATAAGGGCCTTAATGGGAGATAGGGGCGCCTCATACACACAGATTATAAGGGTGTTAATGGAGGAAAGAGTGCCACATACAAACAGATGATTAGGGCGTTAATGGGAGATAGGGGCGCCTCATACACACAGATGAGCAGGGCGTAATTTGGAGAAATGGGCGCCTCATACACACAGATGGGCAGGGCGTTTTTGTAGGAAAGGGTTCCACATAGACATAGATGAGCAAGGCGTTAATGGAGGAAAGGGTGCCACATACACATAGATGAGCAGGGCGTTAATGGAGGAAAGGGTGTCACATACACACAGATGATCAGGGCGTTAATGGAGGAAAGGTGCCACATACACATAGATGAGCAGGGCGTTAATTGGAGATAGGGGCGCCTCAAACACACATATGATCAGGGCGTTATTGGAGGAAAGGGTGCCACATACACACAGATGAGCAGGGCATTAATTGGGGTAGGGTGCCTAAAAAACACAGATGAGCAGGGCGTTAATGGAGAAAAGGGTGCCACATACACATAGATGAGCAGGGCGTTAATGGAGAAAAGGGTGCCACATACGCATAGATGAGCAAAGCGTTAATGGAGGAAAGGGTGACACATACACATAGATGAGCAGGGCGTTAATGGAGGAAAGGGTGCCACATCCACATAGATGAGCAGGGCGTTAATGGAGGACAGGGTGCCACATATACATAGATAAGCAGGGCGTTAATGGAGGAAAGGGTGCCTCATACACACAGATGATCAGGGCGTGAATAGGAGATAGGGGTGCCTCATACACCCTATTGATCAGAGCGTTAATGGGAGATAGGGGCGCCTCATACACACAGATGAGCAGGGCGTTAAAGGGAGATAGGGGCGCCTTATACACACAGATGATCCGGGCGTTAATGGAAGAAAGGGTGCCACATACACGTAGATGAGCAGGGCGTTAATGGGAGATAGGGGCACCTCATACACACAGATGATCAGGGCGTTTATGGGAGATAGGGCGCCTCATACACACAGATGATCAGCGCGTTAATGGGAGATAGGGGCGCCTCATACACATATGATCAGCAGGTTAATGGGAGATAGGGGCGCATCAAACACACAGATGAGCAGGGCGTTAATGGCAGATAGGGGCGCCTCATACACACAGATGGGCAGGGCGTTATTGGAGGAAAGGGTGCCACATACACATAGATGAGCAAGGCGTTTATGGAGGAAAGGGTGCCTCATACACATAGATGAGCAGGGCGTTAATGGAGGAAAGTGTGCCACATACACACAGATATATCATGGCGTTAATAGAGGAAAGGTGCCACATACACATTGATGAGCAAGGCGTTAGTGGGAGATAAGGGGCGCCTCAAACACACAGATGATTAGGGCGTTAATGGGAGATAGGGGTGCCTCATACACACAGATGAGCAGGGCGTTAATAGGAGATAGGGGCGTCTCATACACACAAATGATCTGGGCGTTAATGGAGGAAAGGGTGCCACATACACACAGATGATCAGGGCGTTAATGGGAGATAGGGGCGCCTCATACACACAGATGAGCAGGGCGTTATGTGGAGATAGGGGCGCCTCATACACACAGATGTGCAGGGCGTTATTGTAGGAAAGAGTGCCACATAGAAATAGATGAGCAATGCGTTAATGGAGGAAAGGGTGCCACATACACATAGATGAGCAGGGCGTTAATGGAGGAAAGGGTGCCACATACACACAGATGATCAGGGCGTTAATGGAGGAAAGGTGCAACATACACATTGATGAGCAGGGCGTTAATTGGAGATGGGGGCGCCTCAAACACACAGATGGGCAGGGCGTTAATAGAGGAAAGGGTGCCACATACACATAGATGAACAGGGCGTTAATGGAAGAAAGTGTGCCAAATACACACAGATAAGCAGGGCGTTAAAGGAGGAAAAGGTGCGACATACACATATATGAGCAGAGCGTTAATGGGAAATAGGGGCGCCACATACACACAGATTATCAGGGCGTTAATGGAGGAAAGGGTGCCACATATACATAGAATAGCAGGGCGTTAATGGAGGAAAAGATGCCTCATACACACAGATGATCAGGGCGTTAATAGGAGATAGGGGTGCCTCATACACACTATTGATCAGAGCGTTAATGGGAGATAGAAGCAACTCATACAAACAGATGAGCAGGGCGTTAATAGGAGATAGAGGCGCCTCATACACACAGATGATCAGGGCGTTAATAAAAGATAGGGGCGCCTCATACACACAGGTGATAAGGGCGTTAAAGGGAGATAGGGGCGCCTCATACACACAGATGATCCGGGCGTTAATGGAAGAAAGGTTGCCACATACACATAGATGAGCAGGGCGTTAATGGGAGATAGGGGCACCTCATACACACAGATGATCAGGGCGTTAATGGGAGATAGGGCGCCTCATACACACAAATGATCAGCGCGTTAATGGGAGATAGGGGCGCCTCATACACATATGATCAGCAGGTTAATGGGAGATAGGGGCGCCACAAACACACAGATGAGCAGGGCGTTAATGGGAGATAGGGGCGCCTCATACACACAGATGGGCAGGGCGTTATTGGAGGAAAGGGTGCCACATACACATAGATGAGCAAGGCGTTTATGGAGGAAAGGGTTCCTCATACACATAGATGAGCAGGGCGTTAATGGAGGAAATTGTGCCACATACACACAGATATATCATGGCGTTGATAGAGGAAAGGTGCCACATACACATTGATGAGCAAGGCGTTAGTGGGAGATAAGGGGCGCCTCAAACACACAGATGATTAGGGCGTTAATGGGAGATAGGGGTGCCTCATACACACAGATGAGCAGGGCGTTAATAGGAGATAGGGGCGTCTCATACACACAAATGATCTGGGCGTTAATGGAGGAAAGGGTGCCACATACACACAGATGATCAGGGCGTTAATTGGAGATAGGGGCGCCTCATACACACAGATGAGCAGGGCGTTATTGGGAGATAGGGGCGCCTCATACACACAGATGTGCAGGGCGTTATTGTAGGAAAGAGTGCCACATAGAAATAGATGAGCAATGCGTTAATGGAGGAAAGGGTGCCACATACACATAGATGAGTAGGGCGTTAATGGAGGAAAGGGTGCCACATACACACAGATGATCAGGGCGTTAATGGAGGAAAGGTGCCACATACACATTGATGAGCAGGGCGTTAATTGGAGATGGGGGCGCCTCAAACACACATATGGGCAGGGCGTTAATAGAGGAAAGGGTGCCACATACCTATAGATGAGCAGGGCGTTAATGGAAGAAAGTGTGCCAAATACACACAGATAAGCAGGGCGTTAAAGGAGGAAAGGGTGCCACATACACATATATGAGCAGAGCGTTAATGGGAAATAGGGGCGCCTCAAACACACAGATTATCAGGGCGTTAATGGAGGAAAGGGTGCCACATATACATAGATAAGCAGGGCGTTATTGAAGGAAAGGATGCCTTATAAACACAGATGATCAGGGCGTTAATAGGAGATAGGGGTGCCTCATACACACTATTGATCAGAGCGTTAATGGGAGATAGAAGCAACTCATACAAACAGATGAGCAGGGCGTTATTAGGAGATAGAGGCGCCTCATACAAACAGATGATCAGGGCGTTAATAGGAGATAGGGGCGCCTCATACACACAGGTGATCAGGGCGTTATTGTAGGAAAGAGTGCCACATAGAAATAGATGCGCAAGGCGTTAATGGAGGAAAGGGAGCCACATACACATAGATGAGCAGGGCGTTAATGGAGGAAAGGGTGCCACATACGCACAGATGATCAGGGCGTTAATGGAGGAAAGGGTGTCACAAACACATAGATGAGCACGGCGTTAATGGGAGATAGAGGCGCCTCAAACACACAGATGATCAGGGTGTTAATAGGAGATAGGGGCGCCTCATACACACAGATGATCAGGGCGTTAATGGGAAATAGGGACGCCTCATACACACAGATGATCAGGGCGTTAACGGGAGATAAGGGTGCTTCATACACACAGATGGGCAGGGCGTTAATAGAGAAAAGGGTGCTACAAATACATAGATGATCAGGGCGTTAATGAAAGAAAGGGTGCCACATACATATAGATGAGGTGAGCGTTAATGGAGGAAAGGGTGCCTCATACACACAGATGATCAGGGCGTTAATAGGAGATAGGGGCGCCTCATACACACAGGTGATCAGGGCGTTAATGTGGGATAGAAGCGCCTCATTCACACAGATTATCATGGCGTTAAAGGAGGAAAGGGTGCCTCATACACATAGATGAGCAGGGCGTTAATGGGAGATAAGGGGCGCTTCAAACACACAGATGATCAGGGCGTTAATGGGAGATAAGGGTGCCTCATACACACAGATGAGCAGGGCGTTAATAGGAGATAGGGACGCCTAATACACACAGATGATCAGGGCGTTAATGGGAGATAGGGCGCCTCATACACTCAGATGATCTGCGCGTTAATGGGAGATAGGGGCGCCTCATACGTACAGATGTGCAGGGCGTTATTGTAGGAAAGAGTGCCACATAGAAATAGATGAGCAAGGCGTTAATGGAGGAAAGGGTGCCACATACACATAGATGAGCAGGGCGTTAATGGAGGAAAGGGTGCCACATACACACAGATGATCAGGGCGTTAATGGAGGAAAGGTGCCACATACACATAGATGAGCAGGGCGTTAATTGGAGATGGGGGCGCCTCAAACACACAGATGGGCAGGGCGTTAAAAGAGGAAAGGGTGCCTTAGACACACTGATGATCAGGGCGTTAATGGAGGAAAGGGTGCCACATACACATAGATGAGCAGAGCGTTAATGGAGGAAAGGGTGCCACATACAAATAGATGAGCAGGGTGTTAATGTAGAAAAGGGTGATACATACACATAGATGAGCAGGGCGTTAATGGAGAAAAGGGTGCCACATACACATAGATGAGCAGTGCGTTAATGGAGGAAAGGGTGCCACATACGCACAGATGATCAGTGCGTTAATGGAGGAAAGGGTGTCACAAACACATAGATGAGCACGGCGTTAATGGGAGATAGAGGAGCCTCAAACACACAGATGATCAGGGCGTTAATAGGAGATAGGGGCGCCTCATACACACAGGTGATCAGGGCGTTAATGGGAGATAGGGACGCCTCATACACACAGATGATCAGGGCGTTAATGGGAGATAGGGGTGCTTCATACACACAGATGGGCAGGGCGTTAATAGAGAAAAGGGTGCTAGAAATACATAGATGATCAGGGCGTTAATAAAAGAAAGGGTGCCACATATACATAGATGAGCAGGGCGTTAATGGAGGAAAGGGTGCCTCATACAAACAGATGATAATGGCGTTAATAGGAGATAGGGTAGCCTCATACACACAGGTGATCAGGGCGTTAATGTGGGATAGAAGCGCCTCATACACACAGATGAGCAGGGCGTTAATGGAGGAAAGGTGCCACATACACATAAATGAGCAGGGCATTAGTGGGAGATAGAGGCGCTTCAAACACACATATGATCAGGGCGTTAATAGGAGATAGGGGCGCCTCATACACACAGATGATCAGGGCGTTAATGGGAAATAGGGCGCCTCATACAATCAGATGATCAGGGCGTTAATGGGAGATAGGGGCGCCTTATACACACAGATAAGCAGGGCGTTAATAAAGGAAAGGGTGCCACATACACACAGATGATAAGGGCCTTAATGGGAGATAGGGGCGCCTCATACACACAGATTATAAGGGTGTTAATGGAGGAAAGAGTGCCACATACAAACAGATGATTAGGGCGTTAATGGGAGATAGGGGCGCCTCATACACACAGATGAGCAGGGCGTAATTTGGAGAAATGGGCGCCTCATACACACAGATGGGCAGGGCGTTTTTGTAGGAAAGGGTTCCACATAGACATAGATGAGCAAGGCGTTAATGGAGGAAAGGGTGCCACATACACATAGATGAGAAGGGCGTTAATGGAGGAAAGGGTGTCACATACACACAGATGATCAGGGCGTTAATGGAGGAAAGGTGCCACATACACATAGATGAGCAGGGCGTTAATTGGAGATAGGGGCGCCTCAAACACACATATGATCAGGCCGTTATTGGAGGAAAGGGTGCCACATACACACAGATCAGCAGGGCATTAATTGGGGTAGGGTGCCACAAACACACAGATGATCAGGGCGTTAATGGGGGAAAGGGTGCCACATACACATAGAGCAAGGCATTAATGGGGGAAAGGGTGCCTTAAACACACAGATGATCAGGGCGTTAATGGGAGATAGGGGCGCCTCATACACAGATGATCAGGGCGCTAATGGTAGAATTGGGCGCCACATACACACAGATGGGCAGGGCTTTAATGGGAGATAGGGGTGCCTCATACACACAGATGATGCGGGCGTTATTGGGAGATAGGGGCGCCTCATACACACAGATATGCAGGGCGTTAATGGAGGAAAGTGCGCCTCATACACGCAGATGATCAGGGTGTTAATAGGAGATAGGGGCGCCTCATACACACAGATGAGCAGAGCGTTAATTGGAGATAGGGGCGCCTCATACACAGAGGTAAGCAGGGCGTTAATGGAGGAAAGGGTGCCATTTACACACAGACGATAAGGGCGTTAATTGGAGATTGGGGCGCCTTATACACACATATGAGCAGGGTGTTATTGAAGGAAAGGGTGCCACATACACATAGATGAGCAAGGCGTTAATGGAGGAATGGGTGCCACATACACATAGATGAGCAAGGCGTTAATGGAGGAAAGGGTGCCACATACACATAGATGAGCAGGGTTTTAATGGAGGAAAGGATGCCACATACACACAGATGATCAGGGCGTTAATGGAGGAAAGGGTGCCTTAGACACACAGATGATCAGGGCGTTAATGGGAGATACGGGTGCCTCAAACACACAGATGATTAGGGCGTTAATGGGGGAAAGTGTGCCACATACACATAGATGAGCAAGGCGTTAATGGGGGAAAGGGTGCCACATACACACAGATGAGCAGGGCGTTAATGGGGAAAGGATAAAACATACACACAGATGATTAGGGCGTTAATGGAGGAAAGGGTACCTCATACACACAGATGAGCAGGGCGTTAATGGGAGATAGGTTCGCCTCTTTTACACAGATGATCAGGGCGTTAATAGGAGATAGTGGTGCCACATACACACAGATGATCAGGGAGTTAATGGAGGAAAGGGTGCCTTAGACACACAGATGATCAGGGCGTTAATGGGGGAAAGGGTGCCACATACACATAGATGAGCAAGGCGTTAATGGGGGAAAGGGTGCCACATACACATAGATGAGCAAGGCGTTAATGGGGGAAAGGGTGCCACATACACACAGATGATCAGGGTGTTAATAGGAGATAGCTGTGCCACATACACACAGATGATCAGGGCGTTAATGGAGGAAAGGGTGCCTTAGACACACAGATGATCAGGGCGTTAATGGGAGATAGGGGCGCCTCATACACAGATGATCAGGGCGCTAATGGGAGAATGGGGCGCCACATACACACAGATGGGCAGGGCTTTAATGGAGGAAAAGGTGCCTCAAACACACAGATGAGCATGGCGTTAATGGAAGATAGGGCGCCTCATACACACAGATGTGCAGGGCGTTAATGGAGGAAAAGGTGCCTTAGACACACAAATGATCAGGGCGTTAATGGAGGAAAGGGCGCCTCATACACATAGATAATCAGGGCGTTTATGGGAGATAGGGGCGCCTCATACACACAGATAAGCAGGGCGTTAATGGGAGATAGGGGTGCCTCATACACACAGATGAGCAGTGCGTTAATCGGGGAAAGGGTGCCACATACACACAGATGAGCAGGGCGTTAATGGGAGATAAGGGCGCCTCATACACATAGATGAACAGGGCGTTATTGGAAGAAAGGGTGCCACATACACATAGATGAGTAAGGCGTTAATGGAGGAAAGTGTGCCACATACACATAGATGAGCAAGGCGTTAATGGAGGAAAGGGTGCCACATACACATAGATGAGCAGGGCGTTAACAATAGATAGCCGCGCCTCATACACACAGTTGAGCAGGGCGTTTATAAGAAAAAAGTGGCGCATCATACACATAGATGGGAAGGGCGTTAATGGAGGAAAGGGTGCCTCATACACACAGATGATCAGGGCGTTAATGGGAAATAGGGGCGCCTCATACACACAGATGAGCAGGGCGTTATTGGGAGATAGGGGCGCCTCATACACACAGATGGGCAGGGCGTTAAAAGAGGAAAGGGTGCCACATACACATAGATGAGCAGGGCGTTAATGGAGAAAAGGGTGCCACATACACATAGGTGAGCAGGGCATTAATGGAAGAAAGGGTGCCACATACACACGGATGATCTGGACGTTAATGGAGGAAAGGTGCCACATACACATAGATGAGCAGGGCGTTAATGGGAGATAGGGGCGCCTCATACAGACAGATGATCAGGGCGTTAATGGGAGATAGTGGCGCCTCATACACACAGATGATCAGGGCGTTAATGGGAGATAGGGGCGCCTCATACACACAGATGAACAGGGCGTTAATGGGAGATAGGGGCGCCTCATACACACAAATGGGCTGGCGTTAATGGAGGAAAGGGCGCCTCATACACCCAGATGATGCGGGCGTTAATGGGGGAAAGTGCGCCTCATACACACAGATGATCAGGGTGTTAATAGGAGATAGGGGCGCCTCATACACACAGATGAGCAGGGCGGTAATTGGAGATAGGGGCGCCTCATACACACAGGTAAGCAGGGCGTTAATGGAGGAAAGGGTGCCATTTACACACAGACGATAAGGGCGTTAATTTGAGATTGGGGCGCCTTATACACACATATGAGCAGGGCGTTATTGAAGGAAAGGGTGCCACATACACATAGATGAGCAAGGCGGTAATCGAGGAATGGGTGCCACATACACATAGATAAGCAAGGCGTTAATGGAGGAAAGGGTGCCACATACACACAGATGAGCAGGGCGTTAATGGAGGAAAGGGTGCCACACAAACACAGATGAGCATGGCGTTAATGGAGGAAATGGTGCCTTAGACACACAGATGATCAGGGCGTTAATGGGAGATACGGGTGCCTCAAACACACAGATGATCAGGGCGTTAATGGGGGAAAGGGTGCCACATACACATAGATGAGCAAGGCGTTAATGGGGGAATGGGTGCCACACAAACACAGATGAGCAGGGCGTTAATGGAGGAAAGGGTGCCACACAAACACAGATGAGCAGGGCGTTAATGGAGGAAAGGGTACCTCATACACACAGATGAGCAGGGCGTTAATGGGAGATAGGTGCGCCTCTTACACACAGATAATTAGGGCGTTAATAGGAGATAGTGGTGCCACATACACACAGATGATCAGGGAGTTAATGGAGGAAAAGGTGCCTTAGACACACAGATGATTAGGGCGTTAATTGGAGATTGGGGCGCCTTATATACACAGATGAGCAGGGCGTTATTGAAGGAAAGGGTGCCACATACACATAGATGAGCAAGGCGTTAATGGAGGAATGGGTGCCACATACACATAGATGAGCAAGGCGTTAATGGAGGAAAGGGTGCCACATACACACAGATGATCAGGACGTTAATGTAGGAAAGGGTGCCTTAGACACACAGATGATCAGGGCGTTAATTGGAGATAGGGGTGCCTCAAACACACAGATGATCAGGGCGTTAATGGGGGAAAGGGTGCCACATACACATAGAGCAAGGCATTAATGGGGGAAAGGGTGCCTTAAACACACAGATGATCAGGGCGTTAATGGGAGATAGGGGCGCCTCATACACAGATGATCAGGGCGCTAATGGTAGAATTGGGCGCCACATACACACAGATGGGCAGGGCTTTAATGGGAGATAGGGGTGCCTCATACACACAGATGAGCAGTGCGTTAATCGGGGAAAGGGTGCCACATACACACAGATGAGCAGGGCGTTAATGGGAGATAAGGGCGCCTCATACACACAGATGATCAGGGCGTTAATGGGAGATTGGGGCGCCTCATACACATAGATGAACAGGGCGTTATTGGAAGAAAGGGTGCCACATACACATAGATGAGTAAGGCTATAATGGAGGAAAGTGTGCCACATACACATAGATGAGCAAGGCGTTAATGGAGGAAAGGGTGCCACATACACAAGGATGAGCAGGGCGTTCATGGAGGAAAGGGTGCCACATACACACGGATGATCAGGGCGTTAATGGAGGAAAGGGTGCCTTAGACACACAGATGATTAGGGCGTTAATGGGAGATAGGGGCGCCTCATACACACAGATGATCTGGGCGTTAATGGAGGAAAGGGTGCCACATACACACAGATGATCAGGGCGTTACTGGGAGATAGGGGCGCCTCATACACACAGATGAGCAGGGCGTTATGTGGAGATAGGGGCGCCTCATACACACAGATGTGCAGGGCGTTATTGTAGGAAAGAGTGCCACATAGAAATAGATGAGCAATGCGTTAATGGAGGAAAGGGTGCCACATACACATAGATGAGCAGGGCGTTAATGGAGGAAAGGGTGCCACATACACACAGATGATCAGGGCGTTAATGGAGGAAAGGTGCCACATACACATTGATGAGCAGGGCGTTAATTGGAGATGGGGTCGCCTCAAACACTCAGATGGGCAGGGCGTTAATAGAGGAAAGGGTGCCACATACACATAGATGAGCAGGGCGTTAATGGAAGAAAGTGTGTCAAATACACACAGATAAGCAGGACGTTAAAGGAGGAAAGGGTGCCACATATACATAGATAAGCAGGGCGTTAATGGAGGAAAGGATGCCTCATTCACACAGATGATCAGGGCGTTAATAGGAGATAGGGGTGCCTCATACACACTATTGATCAGAGCGTTAATGGGAGATAGAAGCAACTCATACAAACAGATGAGCAGGGCGTTAATAGGAGATAGAGGCGCCTCATACACACAGATGATAAGGGCGTTAATAGGAGATAGGGGCGCCTCATACACACAGATGATAAGGGCGTTAAAGGGAGATATGGGCGCCTCATACACACAGATGATCCGGGCGTTAATGGAAGAAAGGGTGCCACATACACATAGATGAGCAGGGCGTTAATGGGAGATAGGGGCACCTCATACACATATAATCAGCAGGTTAATGGGAGATAGGGGCGCCACAAACACACAGATGAGCAGGGCGTTAATGGGAGATAGGTGCGCCTCATACACACAGATGGGCAGGGCGTTAATAGGAGGAAAGGGTGCCACATACACATAGATGAGCAAGGCGTTTATGGAGGAAAGGGTGCCTCATACACATAGATGAGCAGGGCGTTAATGGAGGAAAGTGTGCCACATACACACAGATATATCATGGCGTTAATAGAGGAAAGGTGCCACATACACATTGATGAGCAAGGCGTTAGTGGGAGATAAGGGGCGCCTCAAACACACAGATGATTAGGGCGTTAATGGGAGATAGGGATGCCTCATACACACAGATGAGCAGGGCGTTAATAGGAGATAGGGGCGTCTCATACACACAAATGATCTGGGCGTTAATGGAGGAAAGGGTGCCACATACACACAGATGATCAGGGCGTTAATGGGAGATAGGGGCGCTTCATACACACAGATGAGCAGGGCGTTATGTGGAGATAGGGGCGCCTCATACACACAGATGTGCAGGGCGTTATTGTAGGAAATAGTGCCACATAGAAATAGATGAGCAATGCGTTAATGGAGGAAAGGGTGCCACATACACATAGATGAGCAGGGCGTCAATGGAGGAAAGGGTGCCACATACACACAGATGATCAGGGCGTTAATGGAGGAAAGGTGCCACATACACATTGATGAGCAGGGCGTTAATTGGAGATGGGGGCGCCTCAAACACACAGATGGGCAGGGCGTTAATAGAGGAAAGGGTGCCACATACACATAGATGAGCAGGGCGTTAATGGAAGAAAGTGTGTCAAATACACACAGATAAGCAGGGCGTTAAAGGAGGAAAGGGTGCCACATACACATATATGAGCAGAGCGTTAATGGGAAATAGGGGCGCCTCATACACACAGATTATCAGGGCGTTAATGGAGGAAAGGGTGCCACATATACATAGATAAGCAGGGCGTTAATGGAGGAAAGGATGCCTCATTCACTCAGTTGATCAGGGCGTTAATAGGAGATAGGGGTGCCTCATACACACTCTTAATCAGAGCGTTAATGGGAGATAGAAGCAACTCATACAAACAGATGAGCAGGGCGTTAATAGGAGATAGAGGCGCCTCATACACACAGATGATAAGGGCGTTAATAGGAGATAGGGGCGCCTCATACACACAGATGATAAGGGCGTTAAAGGGAGATATGGGCGCCTCATACACACAGATGATCCGGGCGTTAATGGAAGAAAGGGTGCCACATACACATAGATGAGCAGGGCGTTAATGGGAGATAGGGGCACCTCATACACATATGATCAGCAGGTTAATGGGAGATAGGGGCGCCACAAACACACAGATGAGCAGGGCGTTAATGGGAGATAGGTGCGCCTCATACACACAGATGGGCAGGGCGTTATTGGAGGAAAAGGTGCCACATACACATAGATGAGCAAGGCGTTTATGTAGGAAAGGGTGCCTCATACACATAGATGAGCAGGGCGTTAATGGAGGAAAGTGTGCCACATACACACAGATATATCATGGCGTTAATAGAGGAAAGGTGCCACATACACATTGATGAGCAAGGCGTTAGTGGGAGATAAGGGGCGCATCAAACACACAGATGATTAGGGCGTTAATGGGAGATAGGGGTGCCTCATACACACAGATGAGCAGGGCGTTAATAGGAGATAGGGGCGCCTCATACACACAGATGAGCAGGGCGTTATGTGGAGATAGGAGCGCCTCATACACACAGATGTGCAGGGCGTTATTGTAGGAAATAGTGCCACATAGAAATAGATGAGCAATGCGTTAATGGAGGAAAGGGTGCCACATACACATAGATGAGCAGGGCGTTAATGGAGGAAAGGGTGCCACATAGACATAGATGATCAGGGCGTTAATGGAGGAAAGGTGCCACATACACATTGATGAGCAGGGCGTTAATTGGAGATGGGGGCGCCTCAAACACACAGATGGGCAGGGCGTTAATAGAGGAAAGGGTGCCACATACACATATATGAGCAGGGCGTTAATGGAAGAAAGTGTGCCAAATACACACAGATAAGCAGGGCGTTAAAGGAGGAAAGGGTGCCACATACACATATATGAGCAGAGCGTTAATGGGAATTAGGGGCGCCTCATACACACAGATGATCAGGGCGTTAATGGAGATAGGGGCGCCTCATACACACAGATGAGCAGGGCGTTATTGGGAGATAAGGGCGCCTCACACACACAGATGGGCAGGGCGTTAATAGAGGTAAGTTGGCCACATACACATAGATGAGCAGGAAGTTACTGAAGGAAAGGGTGCCATATACACATAGATGAGCAGGACGTTAAAGGAGGAATGTGTGCCACATACACACAGATAAGCAGGGCTCTAATGGAGGAAAGGGTGCCACATATATATAGATGAGCAGGGCGTTAATTGGAGATAGGGTGCCACATACACACAGATGATCAGGGCGTTAATGGCGATAGGGGCACCTCATACACACAGATGAGCAGGGCGTTATTGGGAGATAGGGGCGCCTCATACACACAGATGGGCAGGGCGTTAATAGAGGTAAGGGGGCCACATACTAATAGATGAGCAGGACGTTAATGGAGGAAAGGGTGCCACATACACATAGATGGGCAGGGCGTTAATGGAGAAAAGGGTGCCACATACACATAGATGAGCACGGCGTTAATGGAGGAAAGGGTTCCACATACACATAGATGAGCAAGGCGTTAATGGAGGAAAGGGTGCCACATACACATAGATGAGCAAGGCGTTAATGGGAGATAGGGGCGCCTCATACACACAGATGGGCAGGGCGTTATTGGAGGAAAGGTGCCACATACACATAGATGAGCAAGGCGTTAATAGAGGAAAGGGTGGCACATACACACAGATGATCAGGGCGTTAATGGATGAAAGGTGCTACATAAACCTAGATGAGCAGGGCGTTAATGGGAGATAGGGGCGCCTCATACACACAGATGGGCAGGGCGATAATGGAGGAAAGGGTGCCTTAGACACACAGATGATCAGGGCGTTAATGGTGGAAAAGTTGCCACATACACATAGATGAGTAGGGCGTTAATGGAGGAAAGAGTGCCACATACACATAGATGAGCAGGGCGTTAATGGAGGAAAGGGTGTCACAAACACATAGATGAGCACGGCGTTGATGGGAGATATGGGCGCCTCATATACACAGATGATCAGGGCGTTAATAGAAGATGGGGCGCCTCATACACACAGATGATCAGTGCGTTAATAGGAGCTGGGGCGCCTCATACACACAGATGATCAGGGCGTTATTGGGAGATGCGGGCGCCTCATACACACAGATGGGCATGGCGTTAATGGAGGAAAGGGTGCCTTATACACACAGATGATCAGGGCGGTAATAAGAGATAGGGGCGCCTCATATACACAGGTGATCAGAGGTTAATAGGCGAAAATGGCGTCTCACACTCACAGATGGGCAGGGCGTTAATGGGAGGTAGGGGCGACTCATACAAACAGCTGAGCACGGCGTTAGTGGGAGATAGAGGCGCCTCATACACACAGATAAGCAGGGCGTTAATAGAGGTAAGGGGGCCACATACACATAGATAAGCAGGACGTTAATGGACGAAAGGGTGCCACATACACATAGATAGGCAGGGCGTTAATGGAGGAAAGAATGCCACATACATATAGATGAGCAGGGCGTTAATGGAGGAAAGGGTGCCACATACACATAGATGATCAGGGCGTTAATAAAGGTAAGGGGGCCACATACACATAGATGAGTAGGACGTTAATAGAGAAAAGGGTGCCACATACACATAGATGGGCAGGGCGTTAACAATAGATAGGCGCGCCTCATACACACAGTTGAGCAGGGCGTTTATAAGAAAAAAGTGGCGCATCATACACTTAGATGGGAAGGGCGTTAATGGTGGAAAGGGTGCCTTAGACACACAGATGATCAGGGCGTTAATGGAGGAAAGGGTGCCACATACACATAGATGAGCAGGGCGTTAATGGAGGAAAGGGTGCCACATACAAATAGATGAGCAGGGTGTTAATGTAGAAAAGGGTGATACATACACATAGATGAGCAGGGCGTTAATGGAGGAAAGGGTGCCTCATACACATAGATGAGCAGGGCGTTAATGGAGAAAAGGGTGCCACATACACATAGATGAGCAGTGCGTTTATGGAGGAAAGGGTGCCACATACGCACAGATGATCAGTGCGTTAATGGAGGAATGGGTGTCACAAACACATAGATGAGCACTGCGTTAATGGGAGATAGAGGAGCCTCAAACACACAGATGATCAGGGCGTTAATAGGAGATAGGGGCGCCTCATACACACAGATGATCAGCAGGTTAATGGGAGATAGGGGCGCCACAAACACACAGATGAGCAGGGCGTTAAAGGGAGATAGGGGCGCCTTATACACACAGATGGGCAGGGCGTTATTGGAGGAAAGGGTGCCACATACACATAGATGAGCAGGGCGTTAATGGAGGAAAGTGTGCCACATACACACAGATATATCATGGCGTTAATGGAGGAAAGGTGCCACATACACATTGATGAGCAAGGCGTTAGTGGGAGATAAGGGGCGCCTCAAACACACAGATGATTAGGGCGTTAACGGGAGATAGGGTGCCTCATACACACAGATGAGCAGGGCGTTAATAGGAGATAGGGGTGTCTGCTACACACAAATGATCTGGGCGTTAATGGAGGAAAGGGTGCCACATACACATAGATGATCAGGGCGTTAATTGGAGATAGGGGCGCCTCATACACACAGATGAGCAGGGCGTTATGTGGAGATAGGGGCGCCTCATACACATAGATGTGCAGGGCGTTATTGTAGGAAAGAGTGCCACATAGAAATAGATGAGCAATGCGTTAATGGAGGAAAGGGTGCCACATACACATAGATGAGCAGGGCGTTAATGGAGGAAAGGGTGCCACATACACACAGATGATCAGGGCGTTAATGGAGGAAAGGTGCCACATACACATTGATGAGCAGGGCGTTAATTGGAGATGGGGGCGCCTCAAACAAACAGATGGGCAGGGCGTTAATAGAGGAAAGGGTGCCACATACACATAGATGAGCAGGGCGTTAATTGGAGATAAGGTGCCACATACACACAGATGATCAGGGCGTTAATGGAGATAGGGGCACCTCATACACACAGATGAGCAGTGCGTTATTGGGAGATAGGGGCGCCTCATACACACAGATGGGCAGGGCGTTAATAGAGGTAAGGGGGCCACATACACATAGATGAGCAGGACGTTAATGGAGAAAAGGGTGCCACATACACATAGATGAGCACGGCGTTAATGGAGGAAAGGGTGCCACATACACATAGATGAGCAAGGCGTTAATGGAGGAAAGGGTGCCACATACACATAGATGAGCAAGGCGTTAATGGGAGATAGGGGCGCCTCATACACATAGATGGGCAGGGCGTTATTGGAGGAAAGGTGCCACATACACATAGATGAGCAAGGCGTTAATGGAGGAAAGGGTGGCACATACACACAGATGATCAGGGCGTTAATGGATGAAAGGTGCTACATAAACCTAGATGAGCAGGGCGTTAATGGGAGATAGGGGCGCCTCATACACACAGATGGGCAGGGCGATAATGGAGGAAAGGGTGCCTTAGACACACAGATGATCAGGGCGTTAATGGTGGAATAGTTGCCACATACACATAGATGAGTAGGGCGTTAATGGAGGAAAGAGTGCCACATACACATAGATGAGCAGGGCGTTAATGGAGGAAAGGGTGTCACAAACACATAGATGAGCACGGCGTTGATGGGAGATATGGGCGCCTCATATACACAGATGATCAGGGCGTTAATAGAAGATGGGGCGCCTCATACACACAGATGATCAGTGCGTTAATAGGAGCTGGGGCGCCTCATACACACAGATGATCAGGGCGTTAATAGGAGATAGTGGTGCCACATACACACAGATGATCAGGGAGTTAATGGAGGAAAGGGTGCCTTAGACACACAGATGATCAGGGCGTTAATGGGAGATAGGGGCGCCTCATACACAGATGGTCAGGGCGCTAATGGGAGAATGGAGCGCCACATACACACAGATGGGCAGGGCTTTAATGGAGGAAAATGTGCCTCATACACACAGATGAGCAGGGCGTTAATGGAAGATAGGGGCGCCTCGTACACACAGATGGGCAGGGCGTTAATGGAGGAAAGGGTGCCTTAGACACACAGATGATCAGGGCGTTATTGGGAGATAGGGGCGCCTCATACACAGATGATCAGGGCGCTAATAGAAGATAATGGCGCCTCATACACGCAGATGAGCAGGGCGTTAATGGAGGAAAGGGTGCCACAAACACACGGATGATTAGGGCGTTAATGGAGGAAAGGAAGCCTTAGACACACAGATGATCAGGTCGTAAATGAGAGATAGGGGCGCCTCATACACACAGATGATCAGGGCGTTAATGGAGGAAATGGCGCCTCATACACATAGATGATCAGGGCGTTTATGGGAGATAGGGGCGCCTCATACACACAGATAAGCAGGGCGTTAATGGGAGATAGGGGTGCCTCATACACACAGATATGCAGGGCGTTAATGGAGGAAAGGGCGTCTCATACACACAGATGATCAGGGTGTTAATGGGAGATAGGGGCGCCTCATACACACAGATATGCAGGGCGTTAATGGAGGAAAGTGCGCCTCATACACACAGATGATCAGGGTGTTAATAGGAGATAGGGGCGCCTCATACACACAGATGAGCAGGGCGTTAATTGGAGAAAGGGGCGCCTCATACACACAGGTAAGCAGGGCGTTAATGGAGGAAAGGGTGCCATTTACACACAGATGATAAGGGCGTTAATTGGAGATTGGGGCGCCTTATACACACATATGAGCAGGGCGTTATTGAAGGAAAGGGTGCCACATACACATATATGAGCAAGGCGTTAATGGAGGAAAGGGTGCCTTATACACACAGATGAGCAGGGCGTTAATGGGAGATAGGAGCGCCTCATACACACAGATGATCAGGGTGTTAATGGAGATAGGGGCGCCTCATACACACAGATGAGCAAGGCGTTAATTGAGGAAAGGGTGCCTCATACACACAGATGATCAGGGCGTTATGGAGATAGGGGCGCCTCATAAACACAGATGAGCATGGCGTTAATGGGAGATAGGGGTGCCTCATACACACAGATGAGCAGGGCATTATTGGAGGAAAGGGTGCCACATACACATAGATGAGCAAGGCTTTAATGGAGGAAAAGGTACCACATACACATAGATGAGCAAGGCGTTAATGGAGGAAAGGGTGCCACATACACAAAGATGAGCATGGCGTTAATGGAGGAAAGGATGCCACATACACACAGATGATCAGGGCGTTAATGGAGGAAAGGGTGCCTTAGACACACAGATGATCAGGTCGTTAATGGGAGATAGGGGCGCCTCATACACAGATGATCAGGGCGCAAATGGGAGAATGGGGCGCCGTATACACACAGATGGGCAGGGCGTTAATGGAGGAAAGAGTGCCTCATACACACAGATGAGCAGGGCGTTAATGGAAGATAGGGGCGCCTCATACACACAGATGGGCAGGGCGTTAATGGAGGAAAGGGTGCCTTAGACACACAGATGATCAGGGCGTTAATGGGAGATAGGGGCGCCTCATACACAGATGATCAGGGCGCTAATGGGAGAATGGGGCGCCTCATACACACAGATGGGCTGGGCGTTAATGGAGGAAAGGGTGCCACACACACACAGATGAGCAGGGCGTTAATAGAGAAAGGGTGCCACATACACACGGATGATCAGGGCGTTAATGGAGGAAAGGGTGCCTTAGACACACAGATGATCAGGTCGCAAATGGGAGATAGGGGCGCCTCATACACACAGATGATCAGGGCGCTAATAGAAGATAATGGCGCCTCATACACGCAGATGAGCAGGGCGTTAATGGAGGAAAGGGTGCCACAAACACACGGATGATTAGGGCGTTAATGGAGGAAAGGAAGCCTTAGACACACAGATGATCAGGTCGTAAATGAGAGATAGGGGCGCCTCATACACACAGATGATCAGGGCGTTAATGGAGGAAATGGCGCCTCATACACATAGATGATCAGGGCGTTTATGGGAGATAGGGGCGCCTCATACACACAGATCAGCAGGGCGTTAATGGGAGATAGGGGTGCCTCATACACACAGATATGCAGGGCGTTAATGGAGGAAAGGGCGTCTCATACACACAGATGATCAGGGTGTTAATGGGAGATAGGGGCGCCTCATACACACAGATATGCAGGGCGTTAATGGAGGAAAGTGCGCCTCATACACACAGATGATCAGGGTGTTAATAGGAGATAGGGGCGCCTCATACACACAGATGAGCAGGGCGTTAATTGGAGAAAGGGGCGCCTCATACACACAGGTAAGCAGGGCGTTAATGGAGGAAAGGGTGCCATTTACACACAGATGATAAGGGCGTTAATTGGAGATTGGGGCGCCTTATACACACATATGAGCAGAGCGTTATTGAAGGAAAGGGTGCCACATACACATATATGAGCAAGGCGTTAATGGAGGAAAGGGTGCCTTATACACACAGATGAGCAGGGCGTTAATGGGAGATAGGAGCGCCTCATACACACAGATGATCAGGGTGTTAATGGAGATAGGGGCGCCTCATACACACAGATGAGCAAGGCGTTAATTGAGGAAAGGGTGCCTCATACACACAGATGATCAGGGCGTTATGGAGATAGGGGCGCCTCATAAACACAGATGAGCATGGCGTTAATGGGAGATAGGGGTGCCTCATACACACAGATGAGCAGGGCGTTATTGGAGGAAAGGGTGCCACATACACATAGATGAGCAAGGCTTTAATGGAGGAAAAGGTACCACATACACATAGATGAGCAAGGCGTTAATGGAGGAAAAGGGTGCCACATACACAAAGATGAGCATGGCGTTAATGGAGGAAAGGATGCCACATACACACAGATGATCAGGGCGTTAATGGAGGAAAGGGTGCCTTAGACACACAGATGATCAGGTCGTTAATGGGAGATAGGGGCGCCTCCATACACAGATGATCAGGGCGCAAATGGGAGAATGGGGCGCCGTATACACACAGATGGGCAGGGCGTTAATGGAGGAAAGGGTGCCTCATACACACAGATGAGCAGGGCGTTAATGGAAGATAGGGGCGCCT
Organism: Bulinus truncatus; assembly: GCA_021962125.1. Classification (NCBI taxonomy): domain Eukaryota; kingdom Metazoa; phylum Mollusca; class Gastropoda; family Planorbidae; genus Bulinus; species Bulinus truncatus. The sequence continues at coordinate 1,054,507 of JAGDYQ010000223.1, forward strand.
CATACACACAGATGGGCAGGGCGTTAATGGAGGAAAGGGTGCCTTAGACACACAGATGATCAGGGCGTTAATGGGAGATAGGGGCGCCTCATACACAGATGATCAGGGCGCTAATGGGAGAATGGGGCGCCTCATACACACAGATGGGCTGGGCGTTAATGGAGGAAAGGGTGCCACACAAACACAGATGAGCAGGGCGTTAATGGAGGAAAGGGTGCCACACAAACACAGATGAGCAGGGCGTTAATGGAGGAAAGGGTGCCTTAGACACACAGATGATCAGGTCGCAAATGGGAGATAGGGGCGCCTCATACACACAGATGATCAGGGCGCTAATAGAAGATAATGGCGCCTCATACACGCAGATGAGCAGGGCGTTAATGGAGGAAAGGGTGCCACAAACACACGGATGATTAGGGCGTTAATGGAGGAAAGGAAGCCTTAGACACACAGATGATCAGGTCGTAAATGAGAGATAGGGGCGCCTCATACACACAGATGATCAGGGCGTTAATGGAGGAAATGGCGCCTCATACACATAGATGATCAGGGCGTTTATGGGAGATAGGGGCGCCTCATACACACAGATAAGCAGGGCGTTAATGGGAGATAGGGGTGCCTCATACACACAGATATGCAGGGCGTTAATGGAGGAAAGGGCGTCTCATACACACAGATGATCAGGGTGTTAATGGGAGATAGGGGCGCCTCATACACACAGATATGCAGGGCGTTAATGGAGGAAAGTGCGCCTCATACACACAGATGATCAGGGTGTTAATAGGAGATAGGGGCGCCTCATACACACAGATGAGCAGGGCGTTAATTGGAGAAAGGGGCGCCTCATACACACAGGTAAGCAGGGCGTTAATGGAGGAAAGGGTGCCATTTACACACAGATGATAAGGGCGTTAATTGGAGATTGGGGCGCCTTATACACACATATGAGCAGAGCGTTATTGAAGGAAAGGGTGCCACATACACATATATGAGCAAGGCGTTAATGGAGGAAAGGGTGCCTTATACACACAGATGAGCAGGGCGTTAATGGGAGATAGGAGCGCCTCATACACACAGATGATCAGGGTGTTAATGGAGATAGGGGCGCCTCATACACACAGATGAGCAAGGCGTTAATTGAGGAAAGGGTGCCTCATACACACAGATGATCAGGGCGTTATGGAGATAGGGGCGCCTCATAAACACAGATGAGCATGGCGTTAATGGGAGATAGGGGTGCCTCATACACACAGATGAGCAGGGCGTTATTGGAGGAAAGGGTGCCACATACACATAGATGAGCAAGGCTTTAATGGAGGAAAAGGTACCACATACACATAGATGAGCAAGGCGTTAATGGAGGAAAGGGTGCCACACAAACACAGATGAGCAGGGCGTTAATGGAGGAAAGGGTGCCACACAAACACAGATGAGCAGGGCGTTAATGGAGGAAAGGGTGCCTTAGACACACAGATGATCAGGTCGTTAATGGGAGATAGGGGCGCCTCATACACAGATGATCAGGGCGCAAATGGGAGAATGGGGCGCCGTATACACACAGATGGGCAGGGCGTTAATGGAGGAAAGGGTGCCTCATACACACAGATGAGCAGGGCGTTAATGGAAGATAGGGGCGCCTCATACACACAGATGGGCAGGGCGTTAATGGAGGAAAGGGTGCCTTAGACACACAGATGATCAGGGCGTTAATGGGAGATAGGGGCGCCTCATACACAGATGATCAGGGCGCTAATGGGAGAATGGGGCGCCTCATACACACAGATGGGCTGGGCGTTAATGGAGGAAAGGGTGCCACACAAACACAGATGAGCAGGGCGTTAATGGAGGAAAGGGTGCCACACAAACACAGATGAGCAGGGCGTTAATGGAGGAAAGGGTGCCTTAGACACACAGATGATCAGGTCGCAAATGGGAGATAGGGGCGCCTCATACACACAGATGATCAGGGCGTTAATGGAGGAAAGGGCGCCTCATACACATAGATGATCAGGGCGTTAATTGGAGATAGGGGCGCCTCATACACAAAGATGAGCAAGGCATTAATGGAGGAAAGGGTGCCACATACACAAAGATGAGCATGGCGTTAATGCAGGAAAGGATGCCACATACACACAGATGATCAGGGCGTTAATGGAGGAAAGGGTGCCTTAGACACACAGATGATCAGGGCGTTAATGGGAAATAGGGGCGCCTCATACACAGATGATCAGGGCGATAATGGGAGAATGGGGCGCCTTATACACACAGATGGGCAGGGCGTTAATGGAGGAAAGGGTGCCTTAGACACACAGATGATCAGGGCGTTAATGGGAGAAAGGGGCGCCTCATACACAGATGATCAGGGCGCTAATGGGAGAATGGGGCGCCTCATACACACAGATGGGCAGGGCGTTAATGGAGAAAAGGGTGCCTCATAGACGCAGATGAGCAGGGCGTTAATGGAGGAAAGGGTGCCACATACACACGGATGATAAGGGCGTTAATGGAGGAAACGGTGCCTTAGACACACAGATGATCAGGTCGTAAATGGGAGATAGGGGCGCCTCATACACACAGATGATCAGGGCGTTAATGGAGGAATGGGCGCCTTACACACATAGATGAGCAGGGCGTTTATTGGAGATAGGGGCGCCTCATACACACAGATAAGCAGGGCGTTAATGGGAGATAGGGGTGTCTCATACACACAGATGAGCAGGCGTTAATGGGGGAAAGGGTGCCACATACACACAGATGAGCAGGGCGTTAATGGGAGATAGGGGCACCTCATACACACAGATTATTAGGGCATTAATGGGAGATTGGGGCGCCTCATACACACAGATGAGCAGGGCGTTATTGGAGGAAAGGGTGCCACATACACATAGATGAGCAAGTCGTTAATGGAGGAAAGTGTGCCACATACACAAAGATGAGCAAGGCTTTAATGGAGGAAAGGGTGCCACATACACAAGGATGAGCAGGGCGTTCATGGAGGAAAGGGTGCCACACAAACACGGATGATCAGGGCGTCAATGGAGGAAAGGGTGCCTTAGACACACAGATGATCAGGGCGTTAATGGGGGAAAGGATGCCACATACACACAGATGAGCAGGGCGTTAACAATAGATAGGCGCGCCTCATACACACAGATGAGCAGGGCGTTTATAAGAAAAAAGTGGCGCCTCATACACTCAGATGGGCAGGGCGTTAATGGAGGAAAGGGTGCCACATACACACAGATGATCAGGGCGTTAATGGTAGATAGGGGCGCCTCATACACACAGATGAGCAGGGCGTTATTGGGAGATAGGGGCGCCTCATACACACAGATGGGCAGGGCGTTAATGGAAGATAGGGGCGCCTCATACACACAGATGGGCAGGGCGTTAATGGAGGAAAGGGTGCCTTAGACACACAGATGATCAGGGCGTTAATGGGAGATAGGGGCGCCTCATACACAGATGATCAGGGCGCTAATGGGAGAATGGGGCGCCTCATACACACAGATGGGCTGGGCGTTAATGGAGGAAAGGGTGCCTCATACACGCAGATGAGCAGGGCGTTAATGGAGGAAAGGGTGCCACATACACACGGATGATCAGGGCGTTAATGGAGGAAAGGGTGCCTTAGACACACAGATGATCAGGTCGCAAATGGGAGATAGGGGCGCCTCATACACACAGAAGATCAGGGCGTTAATGGAGGAAAGGGCGCCTCATACACATAGATGATCAGGGCGTTAATTGGAGATAGGGGCGCCTCATACACAAAGATGAGCAAGGCATTAATGGAGGAAAGGGTGCCACATACACAAAGATGAGCATGGCGTTAATGCAGGAAAGGATGCCACATACACACAGATGATCAGGGCGTTAATGGAGGAAAGGGTGCCTTAGACACACAGATGATCAGGGCGTTAATGGGAAATAGGGGCGCCTCATACACAGATGATCAGGGCGATAATGGGAGAATGGGGCGCCTTATACACACAGATGGGCAGGGCGTTAATGGAGGAAAGGGTGCCTTAGACACACAGATGATCAGGGCGTTAATGGGAGAAAGGGGCGCCTCATACACAGATGATCAGGGCGCTAATGGGAGAATGGGGCGCCTCATACACACAGATGGGCAGGGCGTTAATGAAGAAAAGGGTGCCTCATAGACGCAGATGAGCAGGGCGTTAATGGAGGAAAGGGTGCCACATACACACGGATGATAAGGGCGTTAATGGAGGAAAGGGTGCCTTAGACACACAGATGATCAGGTCGTAAATGGGAGATAGGGGCGCCTCATACACACAGATGATCAGGGCGTTAATGGAGGAATGGGCGCCTTACACACATAGATGAGCAGGGCGTTTATTGGAGATAGGGGCGCCTCATACACACAGATAAGCAGGGCGTTAATGGGAGATAGGGGTGTCTCATACACACAGATGAGCAGGCGTTAATGGGGGAAAGGGTGCCACATACACACAGATGAGCAGGGCGTTAATGGGAGATAGGGGCACCTCATACACACAGATTATTAGGGCATTAATGGGAGATTGGGGCGCCTCATACACACAGATGAGCAGGGCGTTATTGGAGGAAAGGGTGCCACATACACATAGATGAGCAAGTCGTTAATGGAGGAAAGTGTGCCACATACACAAAGATGAGCAAGGCTTTAATGGAGGAAAGGGTGCCACATACACAAGGATGAGCAGGGCGTTCATGGAGGAAAGGGTGCCACATATACACGGATGATCAGGGCGTTAATGGAGGAAAGGGTGCCTTAGACACACAGATGATCAGGGCGTTAATGGGGGAAAGGATGCCACATACACACAGATGAGCAGGGCGTTAACAATAGATAGGCGCGCCTCATACACACAGATGAGCAGGGCCTTTTTATAAGAAAAAAGTGGCGCCTCATACACTCAGATGGGCAGGGCGTTAATGGAGGAAAGGGTGCCACATACACACAGATGATCAGGGCGTTAATGGTAGATAGGGGCGCCTCATACACACAGATGAGCAGGGCGTTATTGGGAGATAGGGGCGCCTCATACACACAGATGGGCAGGGCGTTAAAAGAGGAAAGGGTGCCTCATACACATAGATAAGCAGGGCGTTAATGGAGGAAAGGGTGGCACATACACATAGATGAGCAGGGCATTAATGGAGGAAAGGGTGCCACATACACACAGATGATCAGGACGTTAATGGAGGAAAGGTGCCACATACACATAGATGAGCAGGGCGTTAATGGGAGATAGGGGCGCCTCTTACACACAGATGATCAGGGCGTTAATGGAAGATGGGGCGCCTCATACACACAGATGAGCAGGGCGTTAATGGGAGATAGGGGCGCCTCATACACACAGATGGGCTAGGCGTTAATGGAGGAAAGGGCGCCTCATACAGACAGATGATCAGGGTGTTAATAGGAGATAGGGGCGCCTCAAACACACAGATAAGCAGGGAGTTCATGGGAGATAGGGGTGCCTCATACACACAGATGAGCAGTGCGTTAATGTGGGAAAGGATGCCACATACACATAGATGAGCAGGGCGTTAATGGGAGATAGGGGCGCCTCTTACACACAGATGATCAGGGCGTTAACAATAGATAGGTGCGCCTCATACACACAGATGAGCAGGGCGTTTATAAGAAAAAAGTGGCACCTCATACACTCAGATGGGCAGGGCGTTAATGGAGGAAAGGGTGCCACATACACACAGATTATCAGGGCGTTAATGGGAGATAGGGGCGCCTCATACACACAGATGAGCAGGGCGTTATTGGAAGATAGGGCGCCTCATACACACAGATGGGCAGGGCGTTAAAAGAGGAAAGGGTGCCTCATACACACAGATGATCAGGACGTTAATGGAGGAAAGGTGCCACATACACATAGATGAGCAGGGCGTTAATGGGAGAGAGTGGCGCCTCATACACACAGATGATCAGGGCGTTAATGGGAGATAGGGGCGCCTCTTACACACAGATTATCAGGATGTTAATTGGAGATAGGGGCGCCTCATTCACACAGATGGGCTAGGCGTTAATGGAGGAAAGGGCGCCTCATACACACAGATGATCAGGGTGTTAATAGGAGATAGGTGCGCCTCATACACACAGATGAGCAGGGCGTTAATAGGAGATAGGGGCGCCTCATACACACAGATAAGCAGGGCGTTAATGGAGGAAAGGGTGCCATATACACACAGATGATCAGGGCGTTAATTGGAGATTTGTGCGCTTTATACACACAGATGAGCAGGGCGTTATTGAAGGAAAGGGTGCCACATACACACAGATGAGCAAGGCGTTAATGAAGTCAACTCGCGACTCTAAATATGAGAACCACTGCTCTACAAACCTTCACTCGAAACCTTTATCTCTACTTCACGCTGCAGGCAGACAATTCTTGATAAACATTTTTTCAAAATGAAATCGACATAACAATCTTTCTATGATGCAAGCAGAGGCGTAGCGAGGGGTGGGCAAGGGGGCGTCATGCCCACGGGCTCTACTCACAAAAGGGCACCAAATGGTATATTTTACATAAAATATTATATGGTTTTTAAATTGGAGGGCGGGGTGCTAATGTATTAAATAGGTATTGTGCCCCAGGCTCGAGTTAAGCTACTGCACTGGATGCAAGATGGGAGGCACAGTCCTGGATAAACCCTTAGGTAAACAAGGAACGTGCCCAGGGCACCAAGCGGGGGGGGGCACCACAACTCCTCAAAAAAAAATGTGTATATTGTCCCAGGTAGCCTCGCGTAATCGATATGACAATAGCAAATCACAAATGTAAAATTGAATAGTGCATTATTTAACTTTGGTCCCACAACCTGGGGTAGAATACCTCCCACCCAGTTCTTTTTTATATTTCTCTTCGATATTTTTTATGTGGTATTTTTTTTTGTTTTAGTTTTTAGGATATGTTTGTGCTACTTAACGCATTTGTGCTACTTAACGTACTAATGCGTAGCTATTATATTTGCTAATAATTAAGGCAGACGTGCTGCGGAAAATTAACTTAATAACTTTGATCATATACTCTAAAACTTTACCAGACGCAAATTTAGAATAAAAAAAGAACTCTAAAAAGAAAAAGTTTCTCTCTTTGACGTTTTTATCTATTAAAAAAGTTACAGTATTTTTGTCTATTAATATTACAAAATTGATTAACTATTAATTTGAATACAGAAATACCTTATTGCAGATTTTATATGACTAATAGTAAGTAATACACACATATGTATTAAAACGGTTTATCATTGTTGGTATTCGGTGTACCAGCGGTCAGTGCAGGATCGGAAGCTCAGGACAGAAGGGGGCACCTGAGTCGCTTTGTGCCTAGGCACGAAGATGGCTTAATCCGCCCAGGGGAGGCACATTACAGTAATTTTAATCAGGCTTGCGGAGCCGGAGCCCAGGAGCCGTGGAGCCGCAATTTTGCTGGAGCCGGGGCCTGAGCCGAAAAATCTGGCGGCTCCACGGCTCCCAAATTTTTCTTTTTAAAGCAGAATTTTTTTTTTTCCTTTAAAATTCCAAATTTGTTTGATTGTTTGCCTCCTACAATTTGAAATGTTGTCATGTTTTACGAACGCCACAACAGTAACAGGCACATCACCACAAGAAATATTTAATGGAGAATCGTTTTGAGTTCGTTTAAAATCTTGTTAACCCTCCGAAATTTTTTTAATGGCATGTTATTTTGTTATATATAAAGTTAAAACAGTTTTATTTCATAGAATAATTTTATCAATCATTTAAGAATAAATTTTTACTACGAAGACAAATAGAACGCGTCATTTTGTATATTATTTGACCGCGAATTTGTAATAGACTAAAAACAAAATGGTCGCTTTCTGTATTTAACAATTTTATTATAAACTGAATAGCTGAAATAGAGTAGATAAATTTATAAAGCTGTGGGTCCGAATAACAATCAGACTTTATTGGGACAGGGTCCGAATAAAAATCGGATTTTATTGGTTCCCGAGTCCGAATAGTCACTTCGAAATTTATAAATAATAAATATAAATACTGAAGTCTTTAAATATTTTAAATAATGTATCATTTTACTATTTGCTAATTTGATCATTGAAATAACTCTTTATTACTTATGAAAATGGCGACTAGTGGAACCTCGGTCGAAAATAATGATATGATTCTGGATGCACTGAAATGGTTTGTTTTTAGTAAAACCGACATGCGTATATTTTTCTAGTTCCTGACTATGGGGGAGAACGCGGCAAAATTTGCATAACTTTTTATCAGTGGCATGTTTGCGTGGCGCAATTACAAAAATTTTTGTCTCGTGTGATACTATCTTAATAGGGAGCCGGAGCCGAGCCGGAGCCGTCAAATTTGTGGGAGCCGGAGCCGGAAAAAATATGGCGGCTCCGCAAGCCTGATTTTAATATCCTACTTGAGAAGCGATGAATTTATGTTTTTACAACAATCTATTTCACTATTGAGAACAAAACATAAAACATACTTATTCAAAACCGAAAAATGTCAAATGGTCTTATTATAATTCCAAACTTGGCAGGACATTCTCTCGCTATATATCTCCTTATATATACATATATATATATATATATATATATATGTATGTATATATATATAGGTCTATCTGCTGTTTTAATATAATGACTTCTCAATGTTGCTTTTCTTAATCTACATTTTTAAATAGTTTCTGTAGTTTTAAATCTGAGACATACAAGTCTGAATGTATTGAAAAATAATAATTACATATTATCATTTTAATTCTTTTTGTCATTTTACTACTGATAGGATTTTCAACTCGTTCAATAAAAACAATCGTGAAAATCCAAAAATTCTACGACTACAAAAATAACTGCGCTCATCGTTACAAATCTATAATACAAATTTTACATCATATGTTCCGGATTCCGTCTGTCATCCAACATGGCGGCATAAACAATTCAAAGATGGCAGAAACATTTACTGTTTTCTTCTTAACATGCATGATCCGGCTACCAACTGGCCAGCCGAGTAAGAATTGTCTCAACATGGCTGCCAGAAATGACATTGGACCAGCCATATGTTTAGTGCCGAGGTGACAAAACACCGCACACTAACATACGGCAGGTAAGATCGTGAATGCCAAATGGCAATCACAATGTAATACTGTTTTCGACCGCCTCTATCTTTAACAAAGATCAATAAAGCGATCTTAGGAGAGGTAACACAAAATTATGCCAAAATATTCTGTGATACTCCCCAAGCGAATTGTCGTTCCATAGGTCTATGTATATCTCGCAGTATCGTAATAAATTTATGGTGTTCAATTTGTTATTAAATAAGAAGCTATCATAAAAGAAATATTTACAGAAATCGTTCAATTAATATTCTGTGTTATGTTCCACAATTTAAATTTTAAACCATAATTATGGATACCTCAATATAATGTAATATTTATATTGTTTAAATTGTTTTTATTTCTAAAATATGTCTATTTCTAATGTACAATTATTTCCCTTTATTACTAACCTAAAATACGTCACATTTTTTTTTTCATTTTTCGACTATTACGTCAAATGAATGAAATGAATAAGGGTTGAGTTTGAGTAGCGCCGTACACAACGTTTACAATGCATACTAACCCATTTATGATGGGGGCTTCACACAGAGGGTGTATGGGGTGGGCCCATTTTGAGGAGGGCCCCCAAAATATTTTTTAAACTAAATATTAAGTACATTATCTCATGTCAAAATGTAGTGGCTCCCGAAGATGCCTGAAATCCCTTTGTTCGGCATTGGCTTCACAGAACTATAATGTTGAAAGCTTTGATATGTCTTTCTTTTTTAAGAGGCCTAATGTTTTCTGCGTCTGCGGCCTCAACTGCATTGATGGAATACTATGTTTTTAATTGAAGGTCAGCTAAAAGCTGCACAACGATTCTTCCTTCTCGGGACCAAGCTTGAGAAGCGTCAAAAAATTATCTCATGTCAAAATGCAGGGGCAGCCCCCAAAGAGGCCAAGCCCACCGGGCCTCTAAATCCCTAGGTTCTGCACTGCCGTGTCGGCAATTTTTCTTAGTCAATTGTACTATGCTACAATGTGTATAACAGTAAATAAACCACCTGTTAAACATGTAGCGTTTTGCTTAACACAAGCACTCACTCACGTCTTTTTTTTTTTAAATACGCCATGTTGAACATTATAAAACATTAAATGAATAACTGGAAAGGAGTCCATTAAAATATTATGAAGGAATATGATTTTAAGAGTTATTGTTTATGTTTACCCATAGTGAGGATTATTTTCTTTGGGAGGAACTATTTAACATATGAACTTTATTTGATGTATTATTAGGTGTCCCTATTCTCAAATGTATTTTGGCTACAATAATCTGTTCATGTCCTTGGGGCCACTGCAAGTATATAGACTGATTGTTAAGGCGCTGAAATATATATCACCATTTTCAACTCCAACTGTGTGCCTACTCGCCGGTCCGGGTACCGGGCCTTTGATAACTAGTTTCGTTCATAAAATTCTTCTTAAAATTCGTTCCAATTAAATTTCTGCTAAATGTATGTTTTATAAATAAACTTCTCAGCTATCATATTTAAAAAAAATTAAATATTGCTTATGAATTTTCTAAATTACAAAATAAGACTATGTGGACTAAATGTAAGTTCCAAACTAATTTTTTAATTCCCGATGTAATTATACAAACGTCGTTTTAATGGCACTAATGGCCATATGGGTAGAGATCAGGCATGAAAATCTAGCTCTCTGGGTTCGAATCCTACACATGGTTACTTTTCTAAAGTTGGTAAAAAAAAGAATATGTTTATCATTTTGTTTCATAACAAAATAAATAAACACATATAATAAAATTAACCTATTCATGAAAACATTAAATTTGAATTATGGTCTACCTCTAGGCAAATGGTTTACAGAGTATGCCTACATCTAGTATGTGTCAATTATTGACAATAATAAGCATTACTTCTCTAATTGTGGTCATATTTCTCATGGATTGATAATATTTGCCGAGTCTGGTTGAGCAATATCAAGTCATATGACCCGTTGTTGTAATCTAGTTTAAAGATTTACATTCCGAAAGACTTCATTCATTAGAACAGATGAGACTACATACATTCAATGATTGGGGCGATCAACCAACAAGTAATGTATTTTATTGTTCAAGCTAAAGCTATAATAAAAATTACATTATAAACAAATTTTTATAAAAAAAAAAAACGTTTTTCTTGCGTACTAAAGAGCAGAAAATAATTTCTGAATAAATTTGGTAACATGGTAATTGTAATAAACTTTATAAGAGCTTCTGATTTTTATAAAAACGTTAATTCTTTTGTTTGTTCTGGAAGTTGTCTAATCACACACGTGTTCATGCGCAGTAGAGTATAGCACCAGTAATTTCCCTTGATTAAGACATGCTGTGACCTATTCGCCATACATATGTAATTTTATTTATTAAGAAACTCATCAAATCATAATGAAATAGTAAGAATATTGCATTGTCATCGGGTTCTGGGTTTTATTGAAAGTATCAGAGCTATAGCTTATCGGAAAGTGGTCTAAAATTGGATTGCAAAAGTCCGGGACAAACACACAAACAGACAAGAAGCGAAGTTAAGAAAAACGTTGTAAAATGGATCAATAAAGTAGATTGTCATTTAAGATTAATATCTGGATCAATACGGCTTTTATTTATTTATGTTTTTTTTTCAATGTCCCCTTTTAATTGTCCAAATACTGTGTGCTACTACACAGTGCCACTTTTCAGCTTCGCTCACCGTATTAGCGGACAACTGGACAAACATTTCGACAGAGCGCACTTAGGTCTTATTTTATTGGTCATACAACGGTTGTGTAGCGCGCAATTTAGAGTAAATTCTTCTAGAGTCTGTACGGCTAATATCTATCTATCTATCTATCTATCTATCTATCTATCTATCTATCTATCTATCTATCTATCTATCTATCTATCTATCTATCTATCTATCTATCTGTCTATCTATCTGTCTGTCTGTCTATCTTTCTATCTATCTATCTATCTGTCTATCTATCTATCTATATATCTATCTATTTATCTATCTATATGTCTATCTATCTATCAATCTATCTATCTATCTATTTATCTATATATCCATCCATCCATCCACCCATCCATCCATCCAACTATCTATCTATCTCTTTGTCTGTCTGTCTATCTATCTATCTTTCTATTTATCTATCTATCTTTAAATCTGAAGCATTCATATTATTTAAAAAAGTGGCAAATGTGGTACAAGGAAACACGGTGTGACAGACTTCATTACAATGTTATCAAAGGTAACACGGTGTGACAGACTTCATTACAATGTTATCGAAGGTAACACGGTGTGACAGACTTCATTACAATGTTATCAAAGGTAACACGGTGTGACAGACTTCATTACAATGTTATCAAAGGTAACACGGTATAATATATTGCCGTACAATATGATATATTGGTAACACGGTACAATAGATTGCAGTACAATATGATATGATATATTGGTAACACGGTTTAACAGAATAACAATGGAGCTATTTATTCCAGATAAAAATCTATATACATGGAGGATTATATTCCCGTGATTACCGGGTGATCCTTTGGTTTTGAGCCCAGTCGACACGATTAAAGCTAAGGGGTCAAGACCTAGCTAGTTCTGTCAACCAACTGGCTCTTAAGTGTCGCCGCCATAGTCATTGTATTGCAAAGAAGAGGTTAGTACAAAATGAAAAAAATAAAAACTTGTACTTATACTTAGGATCAAGATATTATCATCTCATCATTTCAGATTTTTTATTTGGATCACATTAAAGTGGCCAGAGATTTGAAAAGAATCAATCACATTAGTCAACTCGCCGAGTGTTCGAATTCCGAAGGAGAAATCCGGATTTGAGGCGAAATGTGTTAATTAACAGGTTGTTTTTTTTCAGACTCAAATTGTTCCAGTCTTAGATCGTCCATACTCAGAGATGTTTGACTGTATCAGTGAGATTATAATAGTGTGTCTATAACAGTTAGACTATATCAGTGATACTATTTTCGTGAGACTAAAGCAGTGAGACAATTACATATTTTAGTTATTGTGTAAGGGCTCGTTCGCAAATGACGTAACGCTTAGGTGGGGAGGGGGGGACTAGGATTTTGTGACGGGGGGAGGGGAGAAGGGGTGTCTGTGAAATTGTGACGTCACAAAAAATAATAATTATCTATGAGGGAATCCAAAATTTGGTTGAATTTTCTGCCAAAATTACAATTCTTCTCAACTTGAAATTTTGAAAATTGACCTTTATGAAAAATTTGTATCTTTAAAATTTCGATATTTATTACATTGTTCCAGTCTTTACATTTAAAACAAAAAGGAATTCCTTATAATCAATTCTGTCCGAGTGTCAAAGAAATGTTGGATTCTAGAGTCTGTAAAAAATGCCATCTTTACTTTGCATCATTAACATTGCTCAACAATCACAAGTAAACTCATGGAAAGGAAAAAAAAAGTAAAAAATCACAAAAATTAAGAAAGTCATTCAAAAGAAACAGAATGAAGTGCTAACAGTAACGGAGGAAATCATTGGTTTTGAAAGAGTCGAGTGGTTTCAAGCAGATATTTTGGCAGCGAACGGTTATGATTTGAATCAAGAACGTTGGCGTTGGAGAATTCAAGAGAAATAGAAGAAGAAGCTGTTGAAATTGTCTCCTCTATCGATCAGCATCTGAATGCCTTATGGGAAGATGTAAAATAATGATTGTCTCTAAAAATAACGAAAGAAACATAAATCAGTAATTTGAGATATTTGAATTAATTTTAACTTGTGACGTGACATTGGGGGGGGGGGTGAAAATGTGTGACACTTTGTGACAAGGGGTGGGGGGGGGTCTAAAATGTCGTTTTTTGCGTTACGTCATTTGCGAACGAGCCCTAAGTGAAGGTATAGCATAGGCCTATTTATAAGCTTTCATGTTTTTTGAACTGTTGGCCTATCCCTATTTTTATGTTATTTGTTCGAATATATTTATTCTTTTATTGATTCGCACATATGAGGTCATTACATTAATTTTTTTCCTCTTTTCAATATTAATATTTTAATATGTACAATAGTTCCAAAGGATATTTTCTCCTGTTAAATAAATAACTCTTTCTAACGTTCCAATCTATATTGACATTTATTGATTAAGTTGTCTGTGGTAATAAAATATCTTAAATATGAAAAGGAACAATAACTGTGGTACATTGATAGTAGCCTATAAACTAAATGTTGAAAATGATTTAAGAGTTAACTACTCCTGACTAAGTATGGTTCAGACTATTCTGTGCGAAGCGAACCAGAAAGCTAAGTTTATGCAACGCTTCAATGAATTCCTGAACTTTTCAATATGGGTCTTTGCTTGTATCTCGTTGCATTATGAAGTACTCTATACGAGCGGTTCTCAGCATTATGAAGTAATCTATATGAGCGATTCTCAGCATTATGAAGTACTCTATATGAGCGGTTCTCAGCATTATGAAGTACTCTATATGAGCGGTTCTTAGCATTATGAAGTACTCTATATGAGCGGCTCTCAACATATTCTGCGAATGTATTCCAAATTGTACGAAAGTATTTCCGCCGATACCTCTCACACGTAAGTTCGCGAATAATGTACTTATTTTTTTTATAATGGGATGTACTCAGATTTCTAATGAAATACTTGGGTAAGTGGTTTGGTGATGAGTCACGCTGTGAACCGGCGACCTTCTTCAAAATCTCGATTGATTTAAACGAAAATTATTATAAGTATCTGCGTGCCTCGGCATAATTATTCCCGTACTCCTTGGGGTAGCGCACCACTGAATGAGAACCGCTGCTCTGTATACATATAATAAAAAAAAGGGGAAGTAGAGTTGAGCTGAATGGAAGACATCAGCACAACAAGCAACAACAAAAAACCAAAAGAAGAATGTGTTCAGCTACATGTCCGGACATGTATTAAACTTGTTTTGGTCTGTTACCCTCCATACACATACACTTTGGTTTTTATACCTTAATCAGAAACGGCCGTTGGGTTGGCATATAGGTCAACAGCGTCAGACTATATGTGAGATAAACAGTTTTATTTAGACTATATGTGAGATAAACAGTTTTATTTAGACTATATGTGAGATAAACAGTTTTATTTAGACTATATGTGAGATAAACAGTTTTATTTAGACTATATGTGAGATAAACAGTTTTATTTAGACTATATGTGAGATAAACAGTTTTATTTAGACTATATGTGAGATAAACAGTTTTATTTAGACTATATGTGAGATAAACAGTTTTATTTAGACTATATGTGAGATAAACAGTTTAATTTAGACTATATGTGAGATAAACAGTTTTATTTAGACTATATGTGAGATAAACAGTTTTATTTAGACTATATTTGAGATAAACAGTTTTATTTGCTTTTGTTTTGTTTGGAAAACATCAACTTAATTGTAACAAAGTGAAAACTGGTAAAGAGGAACATTACATCCATTTTGTCTCAATGTGTTTGACAGTGAATGTTTGTACTAAATGAATAAATGTTTGTATTAAATGAATACATGTTTGTACTAAATGAATAAATATTTGTACTAAATGAATATATGTTATTAACTACAAAGTTAGCGAGATCAATGCATCACTGATGATGTCATGAACAATTTCAACATTAATATACGTTTAAGTATTATATACATTAGACAGGTGCTATATACAGTAGACAGGTGCTATAAACAGGAGACAGGTGCTATATGCATTAGACAGGTGCTATATACAGTAGAAAACGTTCACAATTCAAACGTTTTTCAAGAATTCTTAATTTATATTACTACTTATTATATTGCTACATATTATATATTTGTGTTCAAAAAGATAAAATCCGTGAACATATTTTTTCTACATTTATTTTAGATTTTTCAAATTTTAAACTTAAAGACTATAATTTTGATATATTGCGACATAAATACTAGCAAAGTCAGAATCAACAAAATGTTCTGTTCATTGCTCAAGCCATACGAAGCAAAGAAGTAAATGCATCATCAATGTTGTAAATACAGTGTTATAAATACAGTGTTGTAAATACAGTGTTATAGATACCGTGTTATCAGTGTTTTACATACAGTATTATACATACAGTGTTATCAGTGTTGTAAATATTACGTTAACGGTACAAGTAAAATAGGCAATCTCAAACAATTTGCAAACAACTTCAATATTATTTCATTATTCAGGCCACAGTATTGGACGAAGAGATCAATTAAATACGTCATTATTAGGGTTACATTTATTGACTACGTAAAATATTGCAGCAATTAGATTACAGATTGAGAATGGGACCTCAGAAACCAATGGCTGATTCGGGTATGAACATGAATTGTAATAGAACACCCCAGTAGAGACATTTTAAAGATGGAACTACAAGTAAACTAACCAACTTGACAACAGCCATGATACAAGGGCTATTTCTGTAATTATTAAAGTAAATCAAAAAACTATTTATCATTATAAAAGACTGTAAATAAATCGAACCGTCTTTAAGTTTTACTCAAATAATTTCGAACAGAAAACGTGACCGTATATTACATTTACTATCGTATCATATTTGATGTTTTGTTTTAAGAAAGAGTACACCAAAGATTGCAACACTACCTGAATTAGAGAATAGAAGACCTCTATCTCTAAATATCGAACTAAATATTAAGCCCGGCGTTGCCCGGGAAATCTACGTGTAATGTTAAACCCCTTCCTAATCAATTTAATTAATTTAATTAGGTGCTGATTTGTGCCACCTTCCTAATGTGCGAAAATGACCTACATTTCATGCGTCAAAAGATGTGGCTGCCATAACAAACAAACCATCATCAAAAAGTAATCCATCGAGGGAACAATGTTAACAAACTATAATAACTGAGCATGATTATCAAATGCGCAGCCGATTTACGTGAAATCAAGTGCAGAATTATTATTTTTTATTTGACGTCACAGAGGATTTTTATTTATAGCGTTTGCCCTGAATTATATTTATAGTTATAATAAAAACAAAGCATTAAAAAATGCAACGTCATAGGTCATAGGTTATTTACGAACGCGCTCGCTAGTGACCTAGTCTGATTAAAATGCTATCTGTTGTAATAAAACCTAAAATAATTTGAATGATATTATATATTTATTATTATTTAATATTTAGGACTTTTACATTTCATAATAAAAAAAAACACAGAAACTATTTAAAACTGTAGAATTTTAAAAAATAAATATCGAATCGAAGACGCCATTTTGAATTATGTTTTCGTGACCTCGCTGGTCACGTGTTACTTTATCAAATACTATTGTTTTATTTATTTCTGGAGGTCGTTTATTTATAGAACCGATTCCCCACACGCGACCCGGACAGGCTTAGCTGCTTTATAATGTAGATAATGTACAGCCATTTTTTAAATTACGAGTATATTTGTAGCCATGGTAACCTGAGCGCAATAATTCAATTTTGAATCAGTGAGCTTCAGCCCCGAAATCTGCATCATGCTCCTTAACCTAATGTGTGTGAAGTCTCTGTCAGGATGAGATGCAATCTCCTAGATCCTATAAACCACTAATGCGACTGTTGTTTTACGGTGTCCTTCTCGCACCCTCACCATAGCCGATAGTGCAATGGACATGGAGATACCACGACAGAAACAGCTTAGAATAAATGGGTCGCCATCACAAAATTTCAACCGAGATCATGGCCAAATAAAAACAGTAAGCTGAATAGAGCGATAAATTGAAATAATTTAACAGGAATGTGTAATGATTACACACATATTGATTACATGCATGATTCATGAATGCAAACAATTCTATTATGCAGTATAGCACAACCTTCGAACGTTCATCAATAATTGATTCATTACTCAATATTCGTTAAACGAATGTTAGTGATAGTGATTGTCAATTAGTAATATTAATACATTTAGTTAATCAATACAAATCAAGGCTCACATAAAATAATTCACTACATAAATCAGTAAAAAAAATTAAAATAATCTTTTTCGGTACAATTCTCTACAAGAAAATTAAGTACAAAATGCAGTTTTAATCTTTCAAGTTAATGTTTACAGGATGTAGGATATCAGATGCAGGGCTGTCTACAGTCAACATTAACATGTGCCCCTGAGATCACAAAATTTATTTTCATAGTTCTGTACCCGTATGGGCCATAAGGGAAAATAAAGACTACAAAAATATTTGATTATTTTAGAAATATTATAAGATTAAATCAAAAATATTTTTCGTTAATTTTTTTTTTTTAATAATTTATATTAACATCTGATTTAACCTATCGAGGGACATCCAGTCATTATAGAACAGAAATAGACCGAACGCACCATACAGTGGCTTAAGTTTGAGCCCAGTGTTCTTGTTAAAAGAATGTATAGTTTTTAATTTTATATAAAACTCTCATAGTTAAACTATACTTCCATTTATTTGTCAATACCATTACACAAAAAAAAAATATAACATCTCAAGCTCATTGAAGCCATACTGAATAATCGCAGAAAAATTTATCTATTTATTTTCTATTTGAAATAATAATGTTATATTGTTTCCTGTAACTCAGAGATAGCTGGTTCAATGTACTTCTAGTAATTTAGTTCCACCAGGATGGCGATTTGGCAGAGGGTGTGCGTGTGTGCGTTGAGGGAAGGAATAGCTTTCTACTCTATTTATATTTTTCTATTCTATTTTTGTTCTGCTCTATTCATCACAACACACTTCATTTCCTCATGTCAGAATTATTCCAGACACAAGAGAAGTGTATTTTTCTCCTACACCCTCAGCATAACTCTTCAATCGTTACGTCACATCAACACAGGTTGCCATGGCTACCAACGGTACCGCAGTAATCTTTAAAATCGATACTATATGTATTTTTATTTCGTTACTCCTCTTCTCTTTTTAATAAGAAAGACTACCCCCACCCCACCCTCTTTTGTCTGCCCTACCTATACACTTTTGTGAAGTGTGGGTAAACTCAGGCAGCACACCAGGAGAATTAGTTCCACCTTCTACCCCCTCCCCTCATTTAGCTTCCCCTAGCTCAGCATTCAGCCAAATGGCAAAAAGTGTTCTTTATTAATATACCACTAAATATGACAACCAAGTACTCGATATACGTCGATACAATAGAACAATTGAAATATAGAATTTATTCAAAGTAAATGTTTAAAGTAACGCTAGAGTGTGGGATGAATGGTTAGAAAAGAGGACAAAAAATAAAACGGAAGCACAAGATGGTGAGAGAGAATATTTTTGCTATGTGACGCCGGACAAAGATTCCAGATTTCAGGAAACGTCTCTCTGGAAATTTGAATCACTTGATGTGTTATGTAACCAACCCTCGGAATGGTGTTACTTTAGAGTTTCTAGGACATTAAGTTCGTTACTGACATATTTTGACATGACAAATACTGTCCTCACCATTCTGTCATATCAGTACAACTTACACGAAGAGTGAAACAAATGAATAACTTGATACACTTTATGTTTAAGTTGGTGTCTCCAAAAAAAATAATTTTAGAGTTCAATAAAGACTATTGGTGTTGTCAATAGTGTCCAACAAAGACAGGGTGATATTGTCAATAGTGTCCAACAAAGACAGGGTGATATTGTCAATTGTGTCCAACAAAGACAGGGTGGTGTTGTCCATTGCGAGACACTTAAATTAATTCCAAATGTTACAATACTTCAGTTTATTTCCAAAAATTTACTACAGCCTAAAAGTTTCTTACAAGTGAAGTACATATACCGATATTTATGAGGTACAGATTCTAAATTTGTATAAGATGGAAGACCAACACATTTCTTTAGTTAAGTTTCAAGACCAATATTTGATTGCGTAGAAAATGTTACTAATGCAGCTATGCGACCGTAAACAAACTGGAGAATGCTCTAGGGAAATAATTCGAGCATACATAAATTGTTTCTAAATGCCATGGATCTGTCACCAACGTTAGAAAATTTAAAAAAAAAACCTTTTTGTATTCAATCAATAGAACTGGCTATAAAAACAGAAACTAGCAAATATAATTCAAACCATTCGAGAACGTACCAAAGAAATAAATTTACAGTTTGAATATGTTTCATGACTGTGTTCTCTCTGTTGGTTGGCTCATGCACTGGAGATGTTCTGAACATCTCGTGGAAGTAAGTAATAAATAACTCAGCCCCAAATGTGATGTCTGTGTTCATTAAAACGGAAGTTACATGCTACTGTAAGAATGTGTCATTTGTATAAAATAGATGTCAAACATTTAGCAACGTCAAATCGTCAGCCATAACAGTTTCCTGTAATTTCTCTCGCCATATTTTTTAGGATCAGACATTCGCTGACTTTATCACAGACATTAATTTATTGTCCTCAACAGAGAAACAAAATAAAATAAAATGATTTTCATGAGCTGCACAATGAAACCTACAGGTTTATCTGATAAAATTATTTAGAGTTTTTATATTTTATCAGCCCTTCCCAACCCACGGACCCAACAATTACTCGCTCTTCAGAAGATAGGAGTCAGATGACAGTCGTTGTTGCTGCTGTGTAACATTTCAACCTGTGTTACAGTTGAAGGTTGATTTGGCTCTTATGGTTAACATATATTTTTGCCTTCATTATTATAAAGCAAATTTATAACATCTTTTTGAGTGACAAAAGGATCATCAAATGACATATCAGAACAAAGTAATTGAAGTATCTGATTTGTCTGGCTTTATGACCATTGGAGTTGAGCCCGCGACCAACTTCATCTAGATTGGGCTCACTACCGTAGGGCCACTAAAGCGCCACCAAATATTTCAGTCAATTTAAAGTTATATACGCTTTTTAGACAGGCAAGCCTCACACAGATCTCTGTAAGGCTAGTGTTGCTCTAAACACGTCATATTGTAAAATAAAGTAAGTCGTGTTTAGCACTTCTAGACCAACTGTGAAGACTAAATATGTGTGTAGCTGATTCATGTTTTTAAATCTTTTAATGTTAGAAGTGTTTTACGTCAAACTAGCCAATAACAAGTTATAATGTGTCAGTACCAAGAAACAACCGTATCTGTTGGTTGTGACAACATGATCTATGACTGACACACGTGACCACGGTTTCGTTCACTGTTTGATTGATGTGACCACATGACCATTAGCTTATAGACCTGATCAGTCTGGTCACAGTATGATTGAGTGTTGAAATTAATAAGAATTAAATATAAGCTAACTATTTGTGTTTACATGTGGGGGTGTCAAATAATTATTTAATATAACAAAGATGTGTTGGTTGAGTATCAGTATTTGAATACAGATAAATGCGCCAACAATACTGACCAAACTTTTTAACTAGAGCCTACTTACTCCCATCATTACCCCAGATCCCCAATATAAAGGCTCAACACAGTAGCAGCAATTAAAATAACCAGATAATCAGTCGAAAACGACCCCATTCTCTTAGTCCTCGCTGGCCCTTCAAACGATTTGCTGCACTTTGGTGCACATTTGAGCATCATTTATAATTAACAAATCAAAACGTTTAGGTGAGCAACAATTCACAGTTCATACTCACTGCAGTTCCTCTGTTGTTGTTTCACAAGATGACCTATGGTCTGGATACCTGGACATGGAACACAAGTTCAGCAATAATGTAATAATTAGAGGACATTAAAAGATGTTTTGAACTTTAAAAAAAAAATAGATGGTTTGTAAAAATGAATATAAGTGTGTAGCAAAGTTAATAAATACTTGAGACTTTGTCAAAATTTAAAATTGTGCAGTTTGAATAGAATAAGTAGTCTAAAGAAGTGAACTTGAGGTGAGACATGCAGAATAAATGTGACAGAACAGAGGATGAATTAAAAGCCTGAGAACGCTGTGAGCTCTCTGGTCGCCAAATAGGAAAAATTCGCGAAACACCAGTTCTACACTAATATTTTGATATGCTATGTCCCTATTTTCAAGGGGCCACAAAAAATCTTTTCATTTCGGGGCCCCTACCCGGTAGTCTACCATATTCATTCAAACTCATTTACAGAAAATAGCTTTTAGTTAATGTCATACTGCTTATTGTAATCATTTTATTACCTTATTTATTATTTTCATATTCATTATTGTTATATTATTCATTATTGTCATATTCATTATTGTTATAAAAAGTAACGGGCCTTCGGGGCAGATGAAGTGTAGAATTCATCTGTTTCTATAACCTCGGCATATGAAGGGATTGTGTGGTCAGCACAACGCCCAGCCGCCTTTACTTCCCCAACTTAAAGTCAGGTACCCATTTAAAGCTGGGTGGACTTGTGGGACGACTTTGCACCAAATTTCACCTGGAAAAATTCCATGAGCCTCACCACCGGGGATCGAACCCAGGACTCTCAGGTCGACAGTCGAGTATCTACACCACTCGGCCATCCGTCCCACCATTATTGTTATATTAATCATTATTGTCATACTAGTAAACAAAGGCCAGGTACCCGGATCGGCGAGTAGGCACACAGTTGGAGTTGAAAATAGTGAAAACTATATTTCAGCGCGTTAACAATCGGTGTATATACTAGCAGTGGCCCCAAGGTCATGAACAGGTTATTGTAGCCAAAATATATTTGAGAATAGGGACACCTAAAAGTACATCAAATAAAGCTCATATGTTAAATAGTTCATCCCAAAGAAAATAATCCTCACTATGGGTACACAATCTTAACATAAACAAACCCCGATGATTAAACTCTTAAAATATTAATTCCTTCATAATGGACTCATTTCCAAACAGTTCTTCATAAGAAATCTTTGTTGTGTTTAGATGTCCAGTTTTGGAATTCCCAAGACTATTTTAGCCGAGCAAGCGAGTTAACTAATACCTCCCTTTCCCACATAAATAAAACACTCCACCTCTCATCCCTACCCCCGCTTGTAGTTACGTAGTAGTCCCCCCCCCCCCATTAGCCTGAGGGAGACGAAAATTTCGGAATTCCCCAGACTATTTTTAGCCGAGCAAGCGGAAGATACACACGGTCTACCAGTCTACTACGTTAGACGATTAGGTATTAAATTCATTATTGTTATATTCATTATTGTCGTATTTTTTGAAAATGTAAAGTTCAAGTATTCTATTGCAGCAGATTGGTTAAAACGAATACAGTTATTTAGGTGAAATGGTCTATGTTTATGTAGGTGACAGTCTATTGTATGAAAATGTCAAAATATACATCAAACTGCAATGCTAACGATCTATGCTATTAAATAATTCAGTAATGCAACATAACTAGTCATATAAAGTTATTTCTATAATATTAAACAATACCAACATTTGACGTTTCTGTTTGAGAAACCGAATTTAACTAAGGGCCGGCCATAGCTGGTAGAGAACCCTATTATATTGATCAATTTTTAAACTTTACAATTTAAAAAAAAATGTTGAAATAAAGAAATAATAGGCAGTGTCTGAGATGGCCATATTGAGATCACTAAGGAAAATGGGGAGGGGGGGTCTTGGGGTCTGTTTATTAATGGTTGAGGTTGAGGAGGTAGTTGTAGGACAAAGGGATGGTAGGATGGAGGTAGTGGTAGGACAAAGGGATGGTGGGGTGGAGGTAGTTGTAGGACAAAGGGACGGTAGGATGGAGGTAGTGGTAGAAAAAAGAGTGGTGGGGTGGAGGTAGTGGTATGACAAAGGGATGGTGGGATGGAGGTAGTGGTAGGACAAAGGGATGGTGGGGTGGAGGTAGTGGTAGGACAAAGGAATGGTGGGGTGGAGGTAATGGTAGGACAAAGGAATGGTGGGGTGAAGGTAGTGGTATGACAAAAGGATGATGGGATGGAGGTAGTGGTAGGACAAAGGGATGGTGGGATGGAGGTAGTGGTAGAACAAAAGGATGGTGGGATGGAGGTAGTGGTAGGACAAAGGGATGGTGGGATGGAGGTAGTGGTAGGACAAAGGGATGGTGGGATGGAGGTAGTGGTAGGACAAAGGGATGGTGGGATGGAGGTAGTGGTAGGACAAAGTGATGTTGGGATGGAGGTAGTGGTAGGACAAAGGGATGGTAGGATGGAGGTAGTGGTATGACAAAGGGATGGTAGGATGGAGGTAGTGGTATGACAAAGGGATGTTAGGATGGAGGTAGTGGTAGAACAATGGGATGGTAGGATGGAGGTAGTGGTAGAACAATGGGATGGTAGGATGGAGGTAGTGGTAGATAAAGGGATGGTAGGATGGAGGTAGTGGTAGAACAAAGGGATGGTGGGGTAGAGGTAGTGGTAGGACAAAGGGATGGTAGGATGGGAAGGTGTATAGGGTGAAGATATTATTGTTAAGATGAACGGAAAGGAGGTGGTGGTGAGAGAAATAATGTGATGGGAGAGGAGGTCCAGAAATGAGGAGTGTATACATGAGTTCGAAGACCTGACAAATAATTAAATAACAAATAACTATTTGAAAGGCTGACATTTTTCTTGACACACTGTTTGAGGCAGTGCTCCGAAGCAGGATGAGATATTTTGATTGTTGTGTTATGAAACAATGTGCGATCAATATACCTATGAGATACTAAATACACAAACTTCATTGGTTTGTTGTTTTTGTCTTTTTGAGTACCTATAGACCTGCATATCTGTATACCAATCAACTGTTAACTAGCCATTTGTCTAATAATAATTGTAAATGTAAAAAAACAAATGATTATTTGTGTGTATTGATTTTGTAAAGCACCCGTAATTAATGAAATATGTATATCTCATCTCATTAAAGCAACAAATGGGACAGTTTAATGGGGTCTTCTTTCATCTCCATCACAGCCGACAGTGCAATGGCCATATAGGCACCACTTGAGGTACCTTCTGTCAAACATATTATTGAATCCATCCCCCCACTCATAAATTTGTTAGCCACACATATTTTGTGTATTCATCAAGATGATCCATCAGTCTGATGTTTTGATCTAGTTCACTCTCTGTGGACTGTGTCGGTCCATCAGTCTGATGTTTTGTTCTAGTTTACTCTCTGTGGACTGTGTCGGTCCAACAGCACATCAAGGTGGGTAGAAATGAGTCAAATTATGTTACCAGATATTGTATTGAATATGTCCAGTGAAACTCTATCATATAAACGTGTTTTTTTTTTTATTAATCGCAAATAGTCATTTCTGTTGTCTTAGCTCATAAATTGTGAATGAAATAATTGATTGAAAGAGATAAGAATAACACTGTCATTGCAATAGTATTCTAGCGTTGACAGAAAGTAAATAATTCGTCCACTAAGCTCGTATTTTAATTATTTCACTAACCGAGTCATTTCAGTCAATAAAAAGACTTTCTATCCTAATTCAAGTACGTGGAATGCTGCTTCTATAAACATGCCCCAATTTAACTGTTTTACTACAACTACATGTCTAAGTAGATTACTTCCCTAATTGAACAGTTTCCCTAGACTGCCCTAGGAGAATTTTCATCTAATTAAACAAATATTATTCATATTAACCATTGTCTCTTTTTCATCTTTTAAAAATAAGCTGTTATTAAAATATACATATATTGCTAGTCTGGCGATGTTAACAAAACTTTTGGTCATTATGAACCTGGATTGTGTCAACATTAAAATTGATTCACCTTTCTCGATTGAATAAATCAATGAGTCGTTATGTTTACTATGTTATATTTCAACCTGGACTACATTAAGCGAAAACATTAATTAAGTCCATTTCAAATGTATGAATATTCAATCTTTAGTAAATATGAGAAAGTAGGTCAGCCCATTAATCAAATTTCAACCATGAGATAAATCAACATTCTGGAGAGGTTACTAAATAACTCCTGGACTCTATCAACATGTTGGCCATGTTATTGTATAACTCCTGGACTCTATCAACATGCTGGCCGTGTTACTGTATAACTCCTGGACTCTATCAACATGTTGGCCATGTTATTGTATAACTCCTGGACTCTATCAACATATTGGCCATGTTACTATATAACTCTTGTACAATATCTACCTGTGGGCCATGTTAGTGAAGGCAGACCGCCGCTGGTGAAGACAGCATTCAGTCATTTATAGACATTTTAGCTGGTGGGTCGAAGCAGTCCTTTGGTTGGCTGCGAACTTGTAAACATTCTTACACCTTTGTTGTTGTCACTTGTTATCTTTTCAAATGTTCTTCTTGATAGTTGTCTAGTAATAATGACTTCAATAACAAGTTACACAACACTGTTAAGGTACAAAATAAAGTTGTAAACATTTGTAATCAATACATGAAATGTATACTAAAATGTAAATATTTCGTTTTTAAAGCAATACGTACAAAAAGAAAGATCCTACTCTTAGGGACAACTGTATTACGAAGTTTTATGACATCGATTTCGCCTTTAAATTGTTTAAATTGTTTTATATTAGTCATGTGTCACTTTTTATTTTTACTTATCTTTTTGTTTACCTTTATAAATTATCAAAGGTTGATTATTTACTTAGACAAGTTTAATACGTATTGGTCATTTGGTATTTTACGAGGATGATTATTTTACATTTCAGTTCTCTACTTTCTTTAGAAAAAAAACATAATTACCTATTTGAAAATATTATTTCATGTGTTTGTTTTCCCACTGATTTACGCCATGATTCGACCAAAGACAGGAAGTGGAAATGTATTTATGTGTTGTCTTTACGTCAGAGAAACTTGTGTACGAGAATAAAGTCATGAGAAAACAATATAGTTTAATTGATGCTTCCGTATTTCGCATTATTTTGTAAGACTTTGACAATGGTGTTAGTATTTCAATTTAAATATTACTGTGGCTGGGTCTTTGTGAAGTGTTGACTTGAAGTTTATTTTGAATATTGAAATAAAAATTACACAAAATTCTAAATAAAAGTCGTCTGTTAAAGCGCTCGACTTTTGACCTGAGGGTCCCTGGTGAGGACAATGGAATTTTAAAGTCATGGTTAAAGTCCTCGCTACATCTCCCGTGGTGCCTCCATTGCCATTGCGCTATCGGCTATGGTGGGAATGAAAGATGGCCATTGCAAAGACTGTCCCATTAGTGGTTTATATGATCTAAGAGATTTCATCTCATCCTTACAAGGAATTCAAACAAATATCTACAAATTATTTAGACAATCTATGAGATGATCTATATATATTTCAATTAAACCTATACTTAACGTGCTTAAATTGAAATATATATATATATATATATATATATATATATATATATATATATATATATATATCCTTTTAACAAAGGTTAACTTTTAATTTAGTTTCTCTGAATTATTATTAGAGGTTAGACTACAACAAAGAGTTGATTCGATCTGTAGCAAATAAGCATTTGCGTTTGTGCAACGAATTTATAACTTTTTGTTTTTATAAATATTTACTGATAAAATCGACATCATTTTCCATAATGATAAAATGATAAACAGCTTCATTAAACATATACGATGATACACAGGGCGTACGTAATTAGCTCTCCTATGCGCTCCATTATCTTCCCGGAGGATTTCGATGGAATTGGGTAAGAATTATTGATTAGAATTCGTCCTCTAATGCCAGGATCTCATTTTTTCATTTGGAATTTTCTGTTTCTCTTTGTTCCTCTTTGGTTGCGTGTTTTTGTTCTGTGTCATAAGTTATAAATAGTTTATTTGTAGAATAGTTAAAACTATGGAATGTCTAAATGTCGCAATGATGAAAAGATATTTTATGGTGTGGTATTTATGATTGTTGCATGTAGAAGTATTGTCGGTTAGTGGCTGGAGATTAAAGCTAAAATATGGCTTTTGGAAAAATGTATTTAAATACTGAATAGTTATTTTAAAATGTGTAGCTAATCAAAGTGATATTGCTTTAACATCGACCTTTAATTGAGCATTAACATTTTATTTGCATATATTCTTTATGAATATATGTTCGTGTTTTATTTTTAATTTAATCTTCTATGTATATCATATATTTTTTATTTATTTTTTTTAAATTTACATTTTGTATGTTCATTCCCGTTTTATTTAGACTTTTACTGAGGAGAAATGCTATATTTTACTGAACTCTCCCTGTGTTCTGCTAGACAACCAGGTCATCGACACATCAGACAGAAGTTGACGGTCGGTCAAGTGATATTTTAGACTGTGATCCCTGGACTGACCAGTCAGAAGACGGTGGTCAGCCAGCGATATCTGTGTGTTTATTCTGTTTCTGATAATATTCTGTTTTCTCTGTACTTACGATGTACTGTCATTATAGTGTTTTATTATTGAATAAAAATAAACCGACTTGTCTGTTTTAGTTTTTACGAGATTCTTGAGACAAACAAACATTGATAAGTTGAATAAATATTTATTTATATTGGCTAATGTACTTATAAATTATGTGTAAGTATATACTGTAAACACACATACATTTCTCGCAGAAAGTGTAAGTGGGTGCGGTGCATGTATGAGTGTGGAATGTGTGTGGGGTGTGTGTGTAAGTGAGTGTGTATGTAGCTGTGTAAGTGGGTGTGTATGTGGGTGTGTATGTGTGGGAAATGTGTGGGGAATGTGTGTGTGTGTGTGTGGGTGTGGGTGTGTCAAAAACTTTACGTCTCTAATTGTATGAATACTTGTTTTTATTTTAGTTTTCTTATGATGAGAAAATAACCAAGCAGGACGTGAGGCAGATCTGATGACCCACGGGCAGTGAAGCTGACCACTTTAAGTAGAAACAAAACATTTAGTTATAGAAGATACGCATCAATAGTATATGTGGAAAAACCTATAAATAATGAAACAATGGAACATTTTAGTTCCGGAGTGACTGAACATAATATATACATTTAGGCAGATTTTCATTCAATCGCCATTTATTATCGCACGATATAGTCTTACACGCACAGATTCCAATTTTACAATTAGTCTTCACAAATAAATGGGGATTTATTCTGCAGTACTATAGGATTTGCCAATTATAATAAACATGGTATTAGCACAACCCTCGATGTTATAAATATGTAACAAATGAAATAAATCCATACTTAGTAAAATTATGTTTAGCGATGATCTACAAGTATTCCAACCATATTATTAAACTTTTAAGTGTATAACCAGTGTCACAATCTGACTTAAATAATATTATGAGATCCAACACCACCATCTGGCTTACCCCCCTTCTCACCTGCACAGGTAGCAGTATCATTGAATAATGTGGTCATCGCAGGAACACGATGGGTGCAAAGTTCACGAGTCATTGAAAGGATTTTGGAGAAATTGAGAGATAGGGGGGTGAATGTACAACAGGGGGTGGGGTTGTAGTCAGGTTTACCGTATAACTGGGTGGAGGTTTTTGTGTTGCCTTACCGATATCGACAGATATAGTACATCATTCAGAGGCGAGTCAACAGTGTATATCATACAGAGAAGAATCAACAGTGTATATCATACAGAGAAGAGTCAACATTGTATATCATACAGAGAAGAGTCAACAGTGTATATCATACAGAGAAGAGTCAACAGTGTATATCATACAGAGTATAGTCAATATCTATAGTGTATATAATGTGAATAAACGTTTGATTTGTTTGTCAACTAATTGATTGAGCTCGTCACTGTATTTGTCATGTACTCGACTACAAATACAATGAGCCGTCACCCATTAATGGCCGTAGTTTGGAGAACTCAGGTAAAGAGGATTTTAAAGTTGATACCTGATTTGTATCAGTTAAACAAGATTTTTAAAACTTAATACAAATAGAAAGGCTTACAGTATACATGCTCTATCAAAAAACTCAGTGTGTTAATTTTTAAAACACTAAATAGACAACACTACATTGAAAGGAGTAATGAATTCAAGATCGTAAACCTATTTTAGACTAAAAAGAGATGTTGCACTCAATTATATTGCCTGAGGCAGAATAGATTAGCTCTCAGAGTAAGACAACAGATGCTGGCCTGAAGCAGAATAGATTAGCTTTCAGAGTAAGACAACAGATGCTGGCCTGAAGCAGAATAGATTAGCTTTCAGAGTAAGACAACAGATGCTGGCTTGAAGCAGAATAGATTAGCTTTCAGAGTAAGACAACAGATGCTGGCCTGAAGCAGAATAGATTAGCTTTCAGAGTAAGACAACAGATGCTGGCCAATTACCCGTTCACACACAACCCAACTTAACTTCTAATTCTAGTTTTCTGGTTTAGAAGGTGACATTTGTTGACTGTACAGGTGAAGTCGTGAAGTATCATCAATGAAGTTAAATTTAGTCTTCATAAATAATTGTCAATTTACCAACCCCGCGATAGCTCAGTTGGTAGAGCGGAGGACTGTAGAAGATATTATGAGGCATCCTTAGGTCACTGGTTCGAATCCGGTTCGCGGGAATATTTTTTTTGCCTTGTCTTACAAATATAATATATCTAATTATTCATATTAAACATAATTATTATACTATCAATGTTCAAGGAATTTTCTTTATTTAATTAACAAATGCATCTAATTCTGTAGGCTTCAATTAAATAAATAAAATATATGTCTTGTCTCTTATTGCTTCATCTACGACACACTGTATGTTATTAAATATAATAACAGACGCTGGAAATAAATTGACTGTATATCGTTGTATTATAATATATATAGAGAGATGAAGCACAATGAACAATGCCATCAACCAGACCTGAATATTAAAAGTATAGTATTTGTTCATTTGTTTATCTTCTTTCTTTAATTTATTTTACAATGTTATTTTTTTTTTGTTTGCGTTAGTTTGTTTACTAAAATATGATACGTGAATTCTAATGATGTCATTAGTTTTATATTTGGTGGAGGCTAAAAACGTCAATTTTATTTTTAAAAATAAACACCTGATATTGGATTCAAAGTGAAACAGTGGTAAAAAACAGGGGTGGGGTGTCGGCCAAAATATTTTCCGACACCGACACCGGTGTCGGCATTCCATCAACCACCGACACCGACACCGGGGGGGGGGCAAAAGGAGATAGTTGTGTATTTTCCCCCTGTATATATCTCATACTATATTCATAAAGATTCACGTCTAATTATATATTTATTCTTCTCGGCTCTACAACCCATTTACGGCCCTGGCTTGCCATACTACTCCTATGGCTTTAAGGTCTTTCTCCACTTCCTCCAACCATCTGCTTCTTGGTCTGCCTTTCATTGGGTGTTGCTTTATATATTGCTTTTGCTCCTCTGTTGTTTTCCATTCTTTCTATGTGCCCTGCCCACCTCAATCTATACATTTTGATTTCAGCTGTTATATTTGGTTTTTCGTACAGATTGTACAGCTCTGAATTTGTTCTACTTCTCCACTCGTTATTTTCATTTACTGGCCCAAACAATTTCCAAATTATTTTCCTATCCAAGTGCTTAGCATATTTTCTGCTTGTTTGCTGAAATTGTCTATATATACCTTATCGATTTCTTTTTATTTAATGTATACTTTTAATAAACAATATATACTTTTTCTAGTTAAATATTTTGAGCTTTGGTGAAATATATTTGTTTAATATATATTTACTTTTTTTTTTTACTGATTCTTTATTAAATCAATGTATAAATATAATCAAAAGAGGAAAAAATGTTTCAATAAGCATTTATTGAATGGAGTACTTGGTGAAAAATAAAGAAAATATACACACATTTGGGCAGGGTCAGCATAAAAAACGTTTGGGCTCACATGCACAACTTATTTATCACCAAACACATCCCATTTTTAATTGCGAGAATTGCTAGCTAATTCTAAGTCTATAGCGTGACGTTTTTTAAGTATTTTATATTGACTGAATATATTTACTTCGATCATTTGACTTTTGAATGCTACTAAAGTAAAACTAATACAGTTTCGCGATTGATCATATATTTTTTTCAGCACCGTACTGGTACTATTGCCTTTTCTTAATCAGAAAAATAGACAGCATACCAACATCCTACAGTTTATAATCAAATCGAATAGTAATATTCGTGCACATAGTATGCAACTATAAAGTTTAATACAGGTTTGATATACTGGTACATTTGCAACGTTTTCATATTCTTCCTATTCATTATCTGGAAGTTGCTGCTCTAAAGTATAACCAAACTGTCCGACTGCCTGGGCACCCACAAACACAGTGGTACCCAATCCCCAGTACCGGTTCGTGAATCAAATGGCACTGGGCCGCCCAAGAAACATTAAATTATTTCCTTTTTATTTATTGTAGTGTATTTCTCTCAGGATAGTGCGACACCTACGGTCCTATTCCTCTCGGGCCGCGGTAAAATTATCAAATGTCGACCGGTCTGCGACGAGAAAAAGGTTAGGGACCACTGCACTAACACACACACACCTCTTCTATGGTACCGGAAGCTTTTATTTTGTTTAAACAAAATAAAAATAGCCTTTGTACTAAGCTGCTCTTTCAAAGCAAGTTTGTCGGCATTTTTATTTTCCGACCTCACCATGAATATACCTAATTTTATAGATGAATATAAAAAAAACTCAAAGAAGGTATAATTATGTTGCAGCATGCGTTGTATGGGCCTAATTTGTAGTGCAATTACTAAATAACAAAAGTAAATAAATAAAATTCCCTAACTGTGCAGTTAAAATTGTTTATTTAAATAATTATGCACAGGGCGCCGAGCTAGAGGGGTCTCCAAAATAGTTATCTTGAAAACAATGTTCAGCTTCTAAACAATACAAATGCAATCTACGTTTTGATTTGACACGCAGTACACTCCCCTTTTTTCATTTACATTGATAACATTTACATTTGTGTTAGCTCACATAAAGTATTATAAACACCCCAGTGATCTGCTCTTGGTCCGGCCCTTCAATCAAATTTAAGAACCTATTGTGGTTCTTCAGTAGTTATAAATTTACATCGCTGATCTGCGATTCTGCAGCATGTACATTACGAGGGGAAAAAAGTTATCTGTTGTACATGTAACATTGAAAGGTCACGAAAAATACTAGATGTGGACATCAAGAGTAGCTGCAGTGAATACATTGAAGTAACAAAAGTGTATGGTCTACTTCAAGATATGCCACATTATGCGGGATGTTATTATTATAGTAAACCTGAAGCGGCCAATTCGCTACTTGTAATAATTTCTCATTTATGTGTCGGCTTATGCTCAAATATTGGTCAAGATTATTATTAACGATTGCCTAAGTCAGCAAGTCACTGCAAAGTACAGACATATCCAGCAACACTAGAGCAATGATGCTTGGAAGTTTATAAGTGGCCATTCAGAGAATGCAGAATGCTGAAATAAAATCACGGCAATGGCTACAGACAATGATAAAAGATGTATGTACCAGACCTATTTTTTTAGAAAAGAGAGAGACGTATGAAGACACTGCATACTTAACAGTTAATAGCGGAAGGAATCATTATTTTACACCCGAATTAAACCTGAAATATGTTGTGAAAATGTTTGTATTGTAATAGGTGGGGGAGGGGGGCGCCTCAACAGCTCCAGCTACGGACTGGGCTTTAATGTAGTGCCATTGTGACGTAGATTGGTAATGTTTCATTCAGGCTGAGAGAAATTAAGCTGTCAAGAGTGTGATCATTCTTTGAAGTTCTAAAAGACTTGATTAGGTTTGTGTGTAATCTTTCTCCAACATGGATATAGATAGAGAGATGCAAAGTAAAATTTCTCATGATTTACAATGATTGAGTGAATAACAGAGTGAATAAAGCCAGTAGCCTTCCAATCTGCTTTTAGTCACAATTCTGTTAATGTTGACAAGTTGTTGTAATGTAGAGAATCTCGCTTTGGAACATAATACATTTGTTGATAAATAGATTTACCAAGTATTTATTTAAAAAGTAAAGAAGAACTTAAGAAAAATTTAATTAAAGATTGTCTAAGAACTATCTGACGTTATTCTGGATTATTTGATTAAAGTTCTAGTATTTTTTGGGGGGGGGGGGGAGTTTTTGCGCCGACACCGAACCGACTCCGGACAAAATACAAATGCCGACACCGACAAAAACTACCGACACCACCGACACCGGCTCCCCAGCCGTGGTAAAAAAGAGATCTTTATAATGACACAGTTCTGGTCACGAAATCATTTTCCAGCGGTATATAACAGAAAGACCCAAAGCTGGAAATAATGCAGTGAATTGTTTAACTTTGATCATTATTTGTAGGGAGCGACCGATATGCTTTTTTACCGATAGTACGATACCGATATTTTTCCCCAGCATTTTTGCCGATATCGATATTTTGCTATAAATGAAAGGGTGTCTTGCAGATGATTAGCAGATTAGAAAAACAAAAGATTTGAAAAGACAGACCGAAAGACCGAAGTCAGAAACACAAACCATGCCTGCATTATCTCAGAAATCTGCATTTTATTGTTTAAAATTAAACTTATAACAAACTATTTGAAGTTTTTACTTTTTACTTGTTCACAAACAGAAAACTTAAAGTTGTAAATAATTCATGTCAAACTAAAAAAGTAAAAATATATTAATTAGGGCTACTGATTAAACTGTGTTAATTTGCGATTAACGCGCCAAAAAAAAATTTGCGATTAAAATTTTTAACGCAACACTTAAATGCGTTCATTTGACCAAATGCGGAAAGTTCACTAAATCGATAAATAACAGAATTTCACTCAACCATTTGAAGTTTAAGTTCCGTCCACTTATTAAGTAGATCTACCACCCCCACCCTGTCGCAATTCGCACATACCCTCACCCCCACGTATGTCGACTGAAGCCCCACTTGTAATATATAATGAAGATGTTTTGGTTATTTAGCCCTTCGACAAGTAAACTTCCTGCTCCCTTCTCTATCAGTGTAAAAAGAGAAAACTTTCATTCACTAGTTAACATTATATACTGTAGTGTATCGGTGAAGGTACTATAGCTTATTGTTGTTGAACGTATAATGAACCCGTTTATAATTATAATTCTGTAGCCACGGTTATTGTATGGGAATTTGCGGGTGGTACCTTTCCCAGCCTCCTTTTATTTACCCAACAATATCCCGGGAAAAGAAAATTTCTCGGGACCTATCCTGGGATTCAGCTATCCTGAGAGAATAACCCAGGTTCTAACCAATGTAATGTAACACCAATAAAACTTCGTTCAGCAATCGGCAGTTGTAAATATAGTATTAATTGAAGCAAACTTATCTTTCAACTGCTGCTTACGAAGTTAAAATCTATGTTTCGATTGTTCTGTCAATGTTTGTCGACAGCTAGGCATCATTTATTGCCTGGCAAGTCTATTAATTAACGTTCTGAAACTAGCGATGTCGATATTATGGAAAGGCATATTTTCGTTTGTGCTTTGTATATAGCAATAAAAACATCAATAGATTTTTCTCTAAGAGTTAAACCAGCAAACACTCACGCCTGGTCCCTGATACAACTGTTGCTATAACCAAAATGAAACGAAAGAAAGAATTTTTAATGTTGACATACGAAAGAAAGAAAAGAACAGAAAATGAAAAATGAAAGCCGACCGATCAAAATTTTGCTTTGAATTGCCATGCGGTAACATCAAAGAGTGTCATTTTACAATACAATTTCTTTTCTGTTGTTCACTAAAACACTTAACAAATAGTTGATAGTAAGAAAGTAAATGAATGAAAGAATATAAGAGTAACATTTATAGACATCGACGCGCAAAGCAAAATCTTCAAAAGAAAATTAAAAGTAAATTTGTCCTTCAACTCGCCGACCCTTTTGGTAAATGACGTCATCTTTGTGCTGCTGTGTCTAAAATGAAACTGGGTTGGGCGGGTATAAAAAAAACGCGTTAATGATAAGGTAGCGATTACTTTCTTGCTATATTATTATATTAGAAAGGAAGGCACATATGAGATATAAAACCCATAGTGCCAATATCGGTCCGATACCGATCCGATTGTCGGTCACTCCCTAATTATTTGTATGTCTCTAATCAAGCTGTTTTAACTTATTTCACCGACCTAAGGGGATTATAAAACTCATAAGATTCAATATTATTTTATATCGAACTTCCTTGACCCCTTTATTGATGTTGTCTATTAAAGTGATTTCTATTCAGAACATTCAGACAATTTCAGTCTCTTAATCCTTACACTTGAAATATTCCTGCCTTTTTTGAGGACAATTTTATGAATGAAGGAAAGGTCAAATTTATAATTTAGAAGGTTTTACTTACTCAATGTTTATCTTGAGATGTTCACTGTCTAATGGCTTAATTTTCACATCTGTTATTAGCACCATGTCACTCATTATTGCAATGAAATCTTAGTATAAGTTTGTAGCACCATGTCACTCATTATTGTAATGAAATCTGACTTTCAGTTTGTAGTACCTTGTCACTCATTATTGTAATGAAATCTGACTATTAATTGATTTATAGTAAACGGACTACAAGGAAAAAATATTACATCGGTTTTGAATTCAAAGCAGTAAATATAACGCGGAGTTTACTGATAAATTTAGTCAGATTTTGGTTATGAATATATTTAGGATTAGGTTATAAATATATTTAGATTTAGGTTATAAATATATTCAGATTTAGGTTATTAATATATTTAGGTTTAGGTTATAAATATATTTAGATTTAGGTTATAAATATATTTAGGTTTAGGTTATAAATATATTTAGGTTAAGGTTATAGAGAGAGAACAAACACACACTATAACCAATTAACCATGACCTGAATTTTCCACAGTTCCTCACCGGAGATTGAACCAGGGACTTTCAGGTCGACAGTCGAGCGCTTTACTATGTACAGTGACATAAGTATAGCAAGAGTTGCCAGACCCCTATACCTTACTAATGTCTGTTGGTCACTATAAGCAGTGTATAGAGAGAGAAGAATTCAAGGCATCCCTAACGTGGTAGTCAAAGAATTAAAAAAAAAATTGCGAATATTTCAAGAAATTTTTCCAATTTCAACTCATTCGCAACTAAAACGACGGATATAACATTATAATTTAATGCTGCAATCAGCGAGTCTTATCTTATATCGGTATCATGAATAGCAAAATGTAGGGGATGTTTTAAATCTAAAGGGAGTAAATCTCTTTCAAATACCAGTTCAATGATGTGTTTCAATAAAAAAGATTTCAATATTAATTGTGTCAATAAAAATATCATATGATTGTGAACCCAGTCAAGTTAAAGTTCATTTTTTTTTAATGATCGCGATGCAGATATTTAAACCGTTTTAATTTCAATTGACATTTTCTAATTTATTTCGGAAGATATTTATATTTTCTTTCCAATGTGTCGAGTATCAAATAAGTATCTCTTGAAGAAAATAAAGTTAATGAAGTAAATTATCTTACATTTGTTGATATTAAAGTGAATTACAAGCAAATGAAAATATTATAAAATAAATAACTAAAACATAGTCAGTGATAAAACTTTTATAAGACGCATCACAATGTGTAGACAACGTAAGTCATATGGTTGACATTTGTTGACAGTTCAATGAACATTTCAAAACAATAATTTAAAAACGTTCATATATTTAGTTAGATAGAACCACAGATTAGATATTATACAGATCTCGTAAGCCTCGTTTTGAAACAATGTTTTCATCGCCGCCATTAATGATATTTACTCTCATCAGTCCATTCATTGAATAGAAATGTTTATTATATATATATAAAGCTCCTAAAACCCATGAACTCATGAATTAAAAAATATCGCTTTTTATATTTATAAAACAAATTGAAAGCTTTTTTTATTAATATTTCATGTCTTGAAAAAAACACTAAATATGTCTGTGTGTTTTTATACACAAAACCGAGGACTATTTATAGAACGATGCGGTGTATAATATATAATCTGTGGATAGAGCTTGGAGTATTTTTTTTTCTAACGACACTATAATTAACAGTCTAGACAATTAGAGTAAAATGTTGTGAATGTTTAAAAGTGGGTCATTTTATATACGGTATAAAAACAACTTCTGATCAAAAGTGATTTTTTCTGCAGATATAATTGTATACATTTTTTAATTCAAGTTATGTTCTTTTAGTATTTCACTCATATAATTTGATATATTTAGATTATTAATATTTTTTAACAATTAAAATTCATTTAGCCTAAGACTGTGGTCATCTGATTTGATAGCCCGACTTGACATTTCTGCACTGTTATATCAGCCAAAAAAAAAATTAAGGTTTACAAAAAGCCACCTAAAATAATGAAACTGTCCCATTGACAGTTTATTATATCTAACAGGTTGACGTACCACTCCAACAGAGATGTAAACAAAATTAAATAATCATTTCTCCAGATTGTACATAACACAAAATAATGTTCATATTTCTGTAGTGCTGTTTAGAAATGTTCTTTGGGTATAATTATTGTTAGTTCAGTCAAGTTTATGTATTATTGAAATCCTGTAGTAAATAAATTACAACGGAGTAACATAAAATTTTTGTGGTCTCTAAGTAGGTCACCATTGTAGTTTAGTAATTACCAAATATCCCATACAAGGAGATTAGAATATTTTAAAATGAAGTTTACTGAGCTGATTGTATCACCGTATTTCTTTGTTTCATATTTCACTGTAGATAGATTCTATTGTGAGTCATATGTGGATGGTGCACTGAGTGACTCATGAATTCAGCTGAGAGAGAGAGAGAGAAGGAGAGAGAGAGGGAGAGAGAGAGGGAGAGAGAGAGGGAGAGAGAGAGAGAGAGATTGTGCGGAAGAGGACGGATAGGAACGTATGGGGGAGAGGTTTTAAATAAAAAAAATGGCTAGGATAAGTGTTCGGGGTAGGGCAGGGTACTTTTGATTAATATTCACATCTGTCGCCAAGCTGCAGGCAACCCCTCTACCTCTCAGTTTACATTCTCACACAGACTTCCTAATCCTCTTTCACTTATTCTCACATTCACTCCCGATG
Organism: Bulinus truncatus; assembly: GCA_021962125.1. NCBI lineage: Eukaryota > Metazoa > Mollusca > Gastropoda > Planorbidae > Bulinus > Bulinus truncatus. The sequence goes on from JAGDYQ010000223.1 coordinate 1,093,408, forward strand.
ACATATGGGCTAGGCTAATTAGATGAATAATAAACAGATGTATTTAGGGAGAGATGAAAGACACATGTATTGTGGGGAGAGATGTGAGTGCCATGTATGGTGGGGGAGAGATGTGAGCCCCACGTATTGTGGGGAGAGATGTGAGCTCCATGTATTGTGGGGAGAGGTGTGAGCCCCGTGTATTGTGGGGAGAGATTTGAGCCCCATGTATTGTGGGGAGAGATGTGAGCCCCAAGTATTGTGGGGAGAGATTGAGCGCCATGTATTGTGGGGAGAGATGTGAGCCCCATGTATTGTGGGGAGAGATGTGAGCCCCATGTATTGTGGGGAGAGATGTGAGACCCATGTATTGTGGGGAGAGATGTGAGCCCCATGTATTGTGGGGAGAGATGTGAGCCCCATGTATTGTGGGGAGAGATGTGAGCCCCATGTATTGTGGGGGAGAGATGTGAGCCCCATGTATTGTGGGGGAGAGATGTGAGCCCCACATGTATTGTGGGGAGAGGTGTGAGATCCATGTATTGTAGGGAGAGATTGAGCGCCATGTATTGTGGGGAGAGATGTGAGCCCATTTATAGTGGGGAGAGATTGAGTGCCATGTATTGTGGGGCAAGATGTGAGCCCCATGTGTCTTTGAGAATATCATGAGTTGAGTGAATTCCATACTAAACTTCAGAAAAGTTTAACTTTTTTAAGGAATTTCATTTATTTATGTATCTTAAATTCATCATTCTGTAATCTTCTTAAAGATAACCATATAAAAGGCAGTAGGACTGTAGTGTTATTGATGTCTGAATGTATTTCAGTCATTCAACCTGTGGACTACGCTCTCGTACATTTTAGCTGTAAATTGTTCTGTAAACAAAAGATGACATTTTCAAAGCCTACATTTAACGCTATATCGAGCAACTCTCTAACCCAGACACACAACTTTCATATTTAGAAATATTTCTTTATTCTATGAATTAATAAAACTCATTCTTCATGATGTACACTAAAATCGAATTTCAGCTTTTTGATAAACAGTTTTGGATCTTCGGGACTCAATACATAACAATTCAATTCAACATCAATACACAATTAAAAAAAGTACATTTGAGCTCATATTACATTTGAGTTCATACAATTTTCGTTCCATCGGCTAAAAAATGTATATTCCTTGCAAAGCTGCTAACAGAACTTGAAATACTTTGTATCGGTAACTATCTTTTTTTATATTAGCATTAGAAATGTATTAGTTACTTTCAACATTTATTAATTTACAAATTGTAAGGATATTACAAAACATGTTATTGTCAATTAAAGACCCGTATTCTGGCCTTCTCTTAAGATGAAAAATGCAAGAACATTTGATATCACACTTTCGGCACCCCTGCCTAGTTCGGTGCCCTGTGCACAATCCACAGTACACTTGCCTACGATGCTTTATCTGGCAGTAAAGACCATTTCGATATTTAGCGTCATTCACTTTTGCCGCTTATTTTATAACCGTTTTCGTTGTTTGGGATAAACATTTACACGATTTGAAATCATTTTCTTATATAAATATAGTTTAGAGTTTAGAGGCTTCGCTAGATATTTTTATATTTTCGACTTTGCTGGTAAATATATTGTCTTGTGTGTGGCTCATTATGGAAAACTATAAACGCCCATGCGTGAATATCAATTGTTTATAACAGTGAAAAAATATATTGAAACTTTTAGATGACTATGTCTTAAAATAATGATAGTACAAACAGACTTACGTCTTAACAGCATCATGGGTCTCAAGCAAACCATTCCGTAGAGTCCCCTAAATTATATCTTTAGGCTCCTTGTGTTGGAACATAACAAGTTCATAAATTACTACATAAAATTTAATAAATAGAATACTTTGTTTAGATAAAACAACTTTTAAAATGATATTTTAAAATCAATTCCTAAATGCACATTGCATAAATACAATCAACTAATAAAGTCTAATGAATTATTTACGTTCATGAGTTAAGTGTGTGTGACGTTCCTGATAGGATGAGATGAAAACTCTAAAATGCTATCAACCAATAATGGGACGGTTTTTATTGTGCCCTTTTTTCATCCCAACCATAGCCGCTAGTGCAATGGTCATGGGGGCACTACGGGAGACATAGCGGGAACTTAAGTCATGACCTGAAACATTCATTGGTCCTCACCGGAGATCGAACCAAGGACTCTCAGGTCAATAGTCGAGCGCTTTACCGCATGGCCATAGTCATAAAAAAAACATCGCCGACCTAAATGGAACAATTTTTAGATTTTCATCTCAACCACAGCGGGAGTGTCATGACCATACAGGCACCACGCAAGACATAACAGGAAATCGAGCTAAGACCTGAAAAATTTCCTTGGTCCTCACCGGAGATTGAACCCGGTACCTTCAGGTCGACAGTCGAGTGCTTATCACTCACTGTCAGATTATTAAAGAAAGCCACACATTTTACACGAATGTTATCTTGCTTAGAAAATAATTAGAATAAATATTCTATTTTTATTTACCTTTTTATTTTCTTTCTCATTTATAAAACTAGGGTTGTGATACATTTTAAATTAATTAGCCTGGGGTTGTACACTAGGTTTGTGAGACATTTTAAATTAATTAGCCTGGGGTTGTACACTAGGGTTGTGAGACATTTTAAATTAATTAGCCTGGGGTTGTACACTAGGGTTGTGATAAATTTTAAATTTATTAGCCTGGGGTTGTACACTAGGGTTGTGATAAATTTTAAATTTATTAACCTGGGGTTGTACACTAGGGTTGTGATAAATTTTAAATTTATTAGCCTGGGGTTGTACACTAGGGTTGTGAGACATTTTAAATTTATTAGCCTGGGGTTGTACACTATGCATCGTTAACTGACCGTGGCTTGTATAGTCGAAAATGTTAAAAGATTTATTTTGCAAATATTGCATGTTGTTTCCGCAAAAAGTAATTCGAGGAGTTCAGGGGGCATTTGTCTTCAAACCATACACAACATTTAAAGATTTCAACAAAATTGCATGTAGCCGTTTTCAAAGCACATTGCACAAAGGCTCTCATGAAGATGCAAGCAATTTCGTTGTATTTTGGAAGCCAAAGCAGTTTCTATAGATGAGCAGTTGAACTAATCATTTAGAAGACAAATTCAAGAAAATCGCAACAAACTGGGTCCAATCATTTATACATACCTATTTTGCGGCATGCTTGATTTAGCACTTCTTGGAAAAGAATCAAATTCGGGTAATTTTTAAGACCTGTTAGAATTTCGTGTTGAATCTGGAGATGAAGTTCTTTGTAATAATTTGTCAATTGGTTCATGTAGTGCTAAGTATATCTCGGCTACTACGCAAAACACTTATATCGAAAATTGTGGCTCTCTTTTGCGTGAAGACAGTGTTCGTGAAGCAAATAATTCAGCTGCATTTTCTACACTTGCCAACGAGACATCTGACATTTCAGGCATTGAACAGGCTGGGTTTTTAATTAACATGGGATTTCATTAAACTTTATCAGGCTGGGGTTTCATTGAACTTGTATCAGGCTGGGGTTTCATTGAACTTGTATCAGGCTGGGGTTTCATTGAACTTGCATCAGGCCGGGAACCTATTATTATAGACTGTCTTTAAATTTAGAATTTCAAGGTCTAAGTTTAAATAATCTCATTTAGCCGTGGTTTAACTTGCACGTTAATTAACGAAAGTGAGGAAATGATCGTGAAATTAAATGTAGGCAACCAAGCTGGCAAGATCGTGAAATTAAAATAGGCAACCAATTTGGCAACAAACATACCTGTGACCAATCAAAACACTCATAAATTATCACCATAAATCAAATGTACAAGACACCATCGGGTAGAATACTGCAGCTGGTGTCCACTTTTGTTGAATAAACTATAAATAGAACAAGATGACGTCGGCTAATTTCGCTTATAATAAATGAGTCCAGTCTTTGGGGTCATTGCTTCTGACGACGGACCACTGTTCCATTGGATGAGCGCTAAGTGAAATAATCAAGTAAGTTTATAGCTTCATCTAGCTGGTATAACAATAGGTCATGCAAATATCTTAGACAATAATACACTTTTTTTGATTATTTTGAATTATAAATTAATATCTTATAGAATTCATTAGCTAATTATTTTTTTAGTAATATTTATTATGCGAAAAAATACGAATGCAGATTTTGATGTTAAGATAAATACAGTAGCAGTCTAAAACTGTGATCTAATTCAGTTGTACAAGTACTATGTTATGTGCACCACGTAATTTTATTAGTTTATTAAATCTTTACAAATGAAATCAAAAGAAATTATTAAAAAAGTATATTATAATTAAATAATCAATTGAACATTGGTTTAATTTTTAAAATAAAAATACGCTTTTATTAAAATGTACCAAGCATATTTTATTTCACTTACAATCGTATCCATTCAGCTATTGAAGGTGCCAAATCTGGCACGGTTCAGTTAGAAATATAACCTAACTCATAACAGAAGATTCAAAATTGTTACTAGGAATTACTTTCTTAACTCATAACAGAAAATTCAAAATTGTTACTAAGAATTACTTTCTTAACTCATAACAGAAATTTCAAAATCGTTACTAAGAGTTACTTTCTTAACTGTCAGATAGAGCTTGTCAGTTAAAATATCAATACATCTATATTCCTCAGATTTTTTAATTGTATGTCACATTAAAGGTTAACATTATCTATTGGGCCATCTGAGCTCGACTCAGTCAGTAGCTTCACTAGATGTGTTGAGTCAATAACTCAGTTTAAATAAACATAGATAGATATTTTGTTCTATCAGCAGAACTGAGTGAATTCCTTTGATACAAAGAATTAATATACAAACAATTTTATTTGAACAAGAATAACCGGAAATTTAAAAACAGGGAAGTAAGTGCTAAAAAAAATCTATTCTGGGAATATTTATACAATTTACAGTAAAACTCCAAATAGAGTGGTGAATACCTTTAGTATAGACATTCGTCAAAGTAACTGCACTGATCTATAGCAAATAATAACTGCCGTGTGTCACCCAGAGATGTTGACCTTGTGGAGTTAAAAACGATGTGGTGAAAAAGTATGTTCTGAAAAACCTAATTTTGAAAACTGTACTTTCTATTTAAAAAAATAGCATAGTTTATACAAATGTGCAAGACCAACAATATTAGATTTACTACGTGTAAATCGCGGGTCTGTCGGTCTTAGGGTTCAGGGTTATATCTCCTTTGAACACCATAAAATATTTCGTGGGTCATTGTGAAAGTTTACCTCCATGTTTCCCATGATACTTCCATGGTGATAGCACTATAGGGTTTGTTTGGGGTGTAAGGTGGGGGTAGGGGCGCGTCTAGGAGATAAACTTCTGATCTTAAAAAGAAATTTACAGACACTACTAGATCGTGATGTTTCTACACATTGCGTTTATCTCACGGTCTTTACTAATGTCTGTACTTATAAACACAATATTGAAATGTGTCTAAAGATTATTTACCTCTACACACTCTGGAGTAGTGTCCCTTTAGCACCAGCAAGACGACTCTGTGATGAATCTTAGAGAAAATAATGAATGTAATAAATGTATGCTTGACGTACGTATGTGTGTCTGTTTGTTTTATTTCTAACAAAAGATGACCATACGTGTATGTACATGTACTGAAGATATAATCAATGTGATATTTTCAGTATGTCAGTTTAGTAGTTACCAAAAATAGATTTCTCTAGAAAGGTAAGCTTATGCTTCATATAATTACATTCGTTTCATAGACAAGTGATAGACACAGACGAAGCAGCTATTCAAATGTAGACATACAGCACGAAACGTAAACCAGTTATTTATATATACACCAAAGTTTATTTTTTTTTTAATGACATCTTTGGAACAAAAATAAAAAGAAACTGAGAGTATTCACTTTGATAACAAGGAAGTCAAACTGAAATTAGAACAATTTATATTAAACTATACTGACATGACCCGGGTTTTAAATAATAAACACTTTTAGTTGTTTTTTTTTTACTTCTGCGGAATCTGGATATAATGGCATGGCTCAATATTTATTCCAAATTTCCATCCTCTTAAGTATGAAGTTCATGTAAGGATGAGATGAAATCTTTTAGATCCTATAGGCCTCTAATGAGACGGTTTTCGCAGTGCCCTTCGTTCATCCCCACCATAACCGATAGTGCAATGACCATGGAAGCACTACGGGAGATATAGCATGTCTCACTATTTAGTCCTGAAGTTCCAGGTTCCAGTATTCTACCTCGTTAATTAATTTAACTAATCGGTAAATGACAGCTAAAATCAATTAGGATATCTCAAGATTTAAATTGCTATGTATTAAAAAAAAAACTTGATCAATAACTTTAGGCGTGCAACTTTAGGCATGTGTAATTTCAAAATGTTTAAACTGATCTAACCCCTCTCTCCACTTTCACCACGTGTATCTAGACAAAGTTGAGTTCACTGAGTGAGTGATATGAGTTCACTGAGTGAGGGAGTTGAGTTCATTGATTCGAGCTCATAACAGACTGCATGGTATGCAATATCTGCTTCTGCATGTTTCTGTTAGCAACATATTTGTTAACTTTATGACACAAATGTTTGTGTTTGTATGTACAGGTAAACTAAGCAGCCATCTTGGGCCTCTGTACTAGAGTAGCCCTCGCCCCACCTTTCTTCATTTTGTATTGATGTAAATCATTGAGTTTAAAATGTTATTGGGGTTAATATGATCTGTTGTAAATGGGTTCGTTATTAAGTAGTTTTATACTGATTGGTTGGAAAAGGAAAACCAGTTGTCGATTATTATCAGGGGGTTCAAGATTTTGAAACGTAGCCCCAAAATAATTTATAAATGTCCTCGAAAACGTAAGACTGGCACTGCTAAAACCCGCAAGCAATGTTTAGTTTGTCCATTATGGTTTTGATATTATTAGATGATTAGAACACACTCCCCATCTCTGTCTCTTTCTCTCACACATACACACGAAAATTTTGAAAAACTAAAGCAGAAATATTGGTTTTCGATCCAGTGGACATAACTAAACTTTCCTTGCCCTGTATTTTTCGCTTATTTGATTTAGATACATAGTTATCAAAGTATGGGTCGCAGCAAAACTTTAAATTTATTAATAAAAGATCGATGATAACGTTTATATTTTCCAATATTACAAATAATAATAAACATCTTTATTGTTAAAATTAACGGGAGAAATCATATACACAATGAAGTCCATTTTTTCCTTTAATTTTTTAGAGTTTTTCTCTGTTGGGTGGTGGAAAGAAAATTATTTTCATGGTGGTTCGCGAATCCTAACATGTTGCCAGAGTGAGTGGCGAAGCACACAAGTTTGAGAACCACATAAATATATACAACATTTGTGTAAATGTTAAATGATCAAAACGTATTTACAAGAGATATTGAAAACGAGTTGATTACAATGTTTTGATGCGAATTCCAAAACCAAATCTTCATTTGTATCCCTTGTATGATTTCTTTCCCGAATTGTTTTTTACAATGGTTACCAATGTAAAGTGTGTTTATTAATTTCACTTAGAGATACTCCTGTGAGTTAGTGTAGTTTCTTGTCCTAACTACTAAAAACTAACTAACTGTTAGCTGCTGACAAGATCACCATTTTGTCATTAATTTTTTGTTATTGTTTTCTTTTCAAAATTATCATGGGTGGGGGAAAGGGGGGGCTATAATAGTAAAGATGCTACAAAGAGGCGATTTCGTTTTTTTTTTTTGCTCTTCACCATGGGGTAATATCAACTTACACAAAAATATTTTGGTGTAATGATTAAAAAAGTTCCCCGACCGCTGGTTTAGATTATATAATTTTGTACATATAACTAACAGTGTTTTACAGACAGATATAAGCTAGTACACATAACTAACAGTGTTTTACAGACATAAATAAGATGATACACATAACTAACAGTGTTTTACAGACAGATATAAGCTTGTACATATAACTAACAGTGTTTTACAGACAGATAAAAGATTGTACATATAACTAACAGTGTTTTACAGACAGATATAGGCTGGTACATATAACTAACAGTGTTTTTACAGACAGATATAAGATGCTACATATTTGTATAGCCATACATCTTACTGAAACGTACACTTGCACATCGGATAATTTATTTCAACATTGCGCCGTGTATATAGAAAGGTAAAACCTACCCTCCTCCCCCCAACGAGCCCTTTAAATTGAGGCACCCTAATAATACTTTATTTTTGTCATGTGAAGATTTATCAGCTATCCCAGAATAAAACAATATAACATTTCGGGGCCAATATATTCAAAGATTATTCAAGGCCAAATATTTGTAAGTGGGGCCTTTGCCCCATTTTTATTAGCCTTTGCCCAGGGTCTCCAATTGTTGTCTAAGCCCCCCTCCCATAATAAAAATAGAAGTTAGCACGACTCTGTTAGAGTACATACATTCACGCATAACAATTCTAACTACTTGTGTTTGCCAAATCCTTTATTAAACATAATTTGAAAAAAAAACAAACTACTATGTTATTAGTTCTAAATTGACACAATTCTGTAATCACTTTTTAAATTTCTGATGCCATTTATTTATATCACTTTAATTGTTCACAAACTCTATAATTCATAGAATGAAATCTAAACGATAAAATCTAAATAAAACTAGAGAAAAAAATAATATAATGGAACAAATCACTGACAAGTTGATCTATTTCCTCCCTTCTGAAAATAAATAATATGAATCTGTGATTTGGAAAATTGTACCAATCGGAATGTCTTAATTTTCTGAAGACTTGTCGTGGGCTTTACCATTGTTCAAATCCCATATCAATACCCCCCTCTTCCCACCCTCCACACACATTTTCAGAAATTGCTCTAATACATTGTTTAGCTGCATTGCGTGACATGAAACTGTGCGTGATCAGTTGAAGCTGCTTTATCAAATCTAACCGGCTGACATTGGTAGCAATAGCTGTATATTTATACTAATAGAAATTTAATCTAAAAAATAAAATAAAAAAAAAATATTCAGACATAAATCAAAATAGACGGCTTATAATATTTAGGTTTCTATAGATTAGCATGAGAGAATTAAAAGAAAATATTTACATTACATTTTAAAAGAAAACTTTGTTGATTTCTACATTAACTAATGAGCATTTTGATAACACTTTTTTGTATCAATTGGCCTATTTTTATAATTTTTTAAAATCAATTTGCTTATTTTTTTTTACAAAGTATAACATATATATAAAAGCGATTAGGGCTCTACGTTAAATCGAAAGTAAAGAATTAATACAACAGTATTCCAGTTTAAAATAGAATCATAAAAAATCGGATCTGCCCGAAACCAAAAAAATAACCTAGCCTACCGATCAAGCCTAAGGGGATATAACTCCTTGCAAAGGTTTTGCAGTGTACAACTAGTTAAATAACAAATCTGTTTAAGGAAATTCTATAATTTTGTTTTAATTTTTTTTCCAATAGGCTAATGATTTATAAACATCTTTGATAGCCTAAGAAAGAGCCACATACGTCTCTAAGAGCCAGTGGCGCAACCAGCAAAAAATGCTGGGGGGGGGCGGGGCTCACATATAGAAAAAAGACAGTTTGACAGTCTTTTTATTAACTTTATATAGTAAAATATGTATTGATGATTTAGTCTGGGGGGGGGTAGCGGCTCAGTCTTCTACGTCATATAAACAGTGTAGTGGCAGGGCATAGTCCAGACGTTATTTGACATTTTAAACAAGCAGTTGACCTGAAAATATTTGACTTATTAAAATGACTTGGTCAAGAGAATATGAGTTCCGGTCTAGACAGAAGCATGCTGACCTAGTTTTTTGATTAATTAGTCTCATAGATTTAAAAATATAAAACACAAATCACTGAACAAACATTTGTAACATTTATGTAACAATTAAGTCATTTTTAAAGTAAGACAAACCCAAAGAGGATTTTGAGCACTGCGGTAAAATTAAAGTACATAAATACTTTTACATCCATCCTATAAGGCACGATCGAGGCAGATGAAAGAAGAGTTCATAGTTCATAGTTCATAATTTTTAAAGTCACCAACACTTAATTTCAACAACAAATGTCAAGTACTCATTTTAAAAACTAGGAAGACTTGGTCTTCACTGAGACATTAGAACAATTACAAATATCTCAGAACGACCATCACGTAGACTGTGAGTGAAGTCCCCTGTTAGGATGTCATGTAATATCTTTGATCCCTTAAACCAGTAATGTGACGGTTCTCGCAGAGCAATTATTTCATCCCAACCATGGGGGATATAGTGGCGACTTTAGCCGTGACCTGAAAAATCTATTGGTCCTCACTGGAGATCAAACCAGGGACCTTCAGGTCGACAGTGGAGTTCTTTACTACACGACCATCTGTCCCCATCACATAGACTTTACTTGCGATTTACACACTTTTAGCAACTGTGTCCCAAATACCGGGGTTAATGATGGAGTCATAAATATTGATATTAAGTGTATCTGTAATATCATAAGTATTAGTATCAATTATATGTTTGATATATCTTTGTCATTAACAATACGATTTTATTAATTATATTTTCTCCATGGCTTTTAGAACACTGTATAAACTGTACTTGTAGATCAATTTTATTGTCTCTATAATGTTTACTTCAATATGTGTAATTTTAAATTTTTATTTTTACCATCGACGATCTAATCGTGACCTTACAATCTCCCTTTTTATAAGTTTGACAGGTTGGATTGGTCTACAAAATTTTGGATAAATGTAAGAAAAATAGCTCAAATCTGATAAAAGTCCAATAATGTCTTTTTCCCTATTGTTTTTATCTAAATAAATATATTATTAAAAGTCTAGTAGAAACTTTGCATCTCAATATTACAAGCTTATAATTTCAAAGTTTCGAGTGGAGAGAATGGCTAGAAAAACGGTATGTAGGTCTTCAATACCTTAAGTACAGACAAACTGAGTGACAGAGTTGAAAGTACAGAAAAACTGGGTGACAGAGTTGAAAGTACAGACAAGCTGGGTGACAGAGTTGAAAGTACAGACAAGCTGGGTGACAGAGTTGAAAGTACAAACAAGCTGGGTGACAGAGTTGAAAGTACAGACAAACTGGGTGACAGAGTTGAAAGTACAGACAAGCTGGGTGACAGAGTTGAAAGTACAGACAAGCTGGGTGACAGAGTTGAAAGTACAGACAAGCTGGGTGACAGAGTTGAAAGTACAGACAAGCTGGGTGACAGAGTTGAAAGTACAGACAAGCTGGGTGACAGAGTTGAAAGTACAGACAAGCTGGGTGCCAGAGTTGAAAGTACAGACAAGCTGGGTTACAGAGTTGAAAATACAGACAAGCTGGGTGACAGAGTTGAAAGTACAGACAATCTGGGTGACAGAGTTGAAAGTACAGACAAGCTGGATGACAGAGTTGAAATTACAGACAAGCCGGACGACAGAGTAAAAATTACTGCTAAATCATGAAGTAAAAATGAACGCGAACAAAGGGGACAAAATTACATACTATCCTGACTAAAATACGTTGTTTGATAGCCATATATAATATCAGACTGTCTGCTTAATGCATACATTTTAAATTCCAACTCGCAAAATATGTTACTCTTCTAGTCTTAAACAGGGGGACGGGAGGTTGTGTGTTAAAGTTCTCGACTGTCCTTGGTTCGATCTCCGGTGAGGAGCAGTGGATATTTCAAGACCTGGATAAAGTCGCCCATATATATATATATATATATATATATATATATATATATATATATATATATATATATCCCATGATGCCTCCATAGATATTACACTTTCGACTATGATGGAGAAGAAAGAAGGGCAATGCAAAAATCAAATTATTAGTGGTTTATTGGATCTAAGAGATTTCATCTCATCTTTAAAGAGACTTGACACACTAGTCTTAAATGAAATATTTTGTTTGTACATTGAACCAGTTAATATTCTCCTCAACGATTATATTCTATTCTTTTTGAAGAGGTAATCACAACGTCATGTAAATAGTTCGAGTCTTCCACCATCTAAATAATTTAGGAAATTTTCCCGCGAGAACGTCTAAAACGACAGTTTTGAAACAAGATGGACACTCTTTGTCAAATATTATGAACAGCAAACGACAGTAATCCGGATAATCAATAGTCTACCATGACTCTTATTATGTAATGAGAAAGAAATTGAACAATTGCTTATAAAGAAAAATAGATTCTTAAACTATCAACCTAATTGTCAATCAACAGATTTCTTCTTTTCTTTGTGAAATATGTAGTGTCTTTTAAAAGTTTAGCACTGTAGTAACTTCTCACATGGCTTGTGTTGCACAATTATATTTTTAGAGCATTTTCGAAAAAAAATGCTCTATTGTCCCCGTTTTGTCTGTCTGTCTGTCCGTCATCACCCTAGATCTCAACAACCATAAGTCCTAGATCCATGATGTATTTATCATTTTGTAGGTCTTGACCTGCCAAGTGTACATCAAAAGTCCATTTCGCGATCTGACCTCTGAGGGCCGTAAAAGGGGCTTATAAAGTACCGTATTTTACTATATAAGCTATATTAACAATGGAGCGCCCTATATCTCAGCAACCATAAGTCCTAGACCCATGATGTATATATCATTTTGTAGGTCTTGACCTGCCAAGTGTACATCAAAAGTCCATTTCGCGATCTGACCTCTCAGAGCCAAAATATAAGAGTTTCTTTTGCTTATATTTTAAATATAAATAATAAAAGCTAATCAAAGGGGCGTAATCATTATTTTTTGTAATAGTTATTCAACATGATTACTTCCCTCTCTAAATTTATCAAAATTCATGCGCGTGGAGCAATATTTATGGCTGTAACCCGGACAAAAATACGGATCTCGTCCGGCGTAACCGAAAATGCTCTAAAATGTCCTTTGTCCGAAACGGAAAAGACTTAAATTGCTTGTTTGTGATATTTACATTATTGGATTTTTTTTTTTTTGTTTTTATCAAACAAACAACTTAATATCAGTCTCGAAGTACCTGAGAAGCGTCACCATAGCAACGATATTTTTAAGGCCTCCATATGGTATTTCACTTAGGTGTTTCAAAATGGGCTACAAAAACTTTTTCTATGGCCCCCAAAACTTGACTTTCCAAGTTATCTTTTGTATGCCCCTTTATAAATAAGAACGACCCTGCAAAGTGTAAGTAAAGATCGAAACATGGTGTGTTTTTTTTTTAAAAAAAAAAAACATCTGAATTTGCAAATTTCCTTTATGTCAGCTATTTGTAGCTCTTACTCTGCTCTGCTGACTATTATTTTCTAACTATTAACTTTAAAGACGTTTTTCTGTTTTTCAGACAACATGAAGTACACACTGTTGGTCGTCTGCGTTTCTCTAGGCATCCTTCACCTTTCACTAGCTGACGGAAAAGACGAAGCAAACCGTCAGGAGTACGAGCTGCGCTTTGTGTTTCCATTTTATCCAAAGGAGCTGGACATCCTAATCGGACACCTGCAGACTAAGGTGAGAGCCACACAGAGAGCCACACAGAGAGCCATACAGAGAGGTATAGGGCTTGGTACATTGGATACGACTGTGAGAGCTCCAGATAGTGATGAGTCAGTTGATAATGATGATGATGATGATGATAATGCAGTGAAGCGAAATGATTCTAAAGGTTCTACTGATGTATCAGATGAGAGCCTTGAAGAGCAGATGGGTGATGAGATATTCCGGAAGCACGTCAGACATCTTCAAGTCGAGGTGATCGATGGTGCTCTTCATTCATTGGATGAAAAAAAAACATGAATTATTTGACCAATGTTTGATAAGGCAATGTATATGATTGATATCATATATACTCCTGACTTTATATAAACGCCAACACAAAAAGTAACGCACATTCAAACAAAACTCAAATTACTTAATACGTCAACAAAATCTAAAAAGAAAACACCAGTGTCCGAAGGTTTATGTGAAAGTTTATGTATGAGTACATGCAATGCAATGAAAGTCTTCATATTACATAAGTAAATGTGGGAATACTTTTAAAAAATCGTGTCCCATCAATGGGAATAGTGAGGCTATATTTTCTTTTATTCCACGGGTGGTCGTGAGATAAAGCGCTCGACTCTCAACCTGAGGTACAGGGTTCAATCTACAGTGAGAGCCGAGGGAATTTTTGAGGTTATTTTGAAAGTAACCCCCAGCCATGTCTCCCGTTGTGCTTACATGGCTATTGCACCCTCGGTTATGGGGTATTATGGCGCATATTGCACGAAGTCGGTTATGTGGGCTTACATGGCTATTGCACCGTCGGCGGGCTTACATGGCTATTGCACCGTCGGTTATGTGGGCTTTCATGGCTATTGCACCGTCGGTTATGGGCTTACATGGCTATTGCACCGTCGGTTATGTGGGCTATGAAGGCTATTGCACGGTCGGTGATGTGGGCTTTATGGCGATGGTTGCACGGTCGGTTATGTGGGCTTACATGGCTATTGGTAACTGTCGGTTATGTGGGCCTACATGGCTATTGCACCGTCGAGCATGTGGAATGACATGGCCATTGCACCGTCGGTTGCGGGCTTACATGGCTATTGCACCGTCGGTTATGTGGGCTTACATGGCTATTGCACCGTTTGTCATGTGGTTTACATGGCGACAACCGTCGGTTATGTGGGCTTACTTTGAATATTGCACCGTCGGTTATGTGGTCTTACTTGGCTATTGCACCGTCGGTTATGCGGGCTTACATGGCTATTGCACCGTCGGTTATGTGGGCTTACATGGCTATTGCACCGTTTGTTATGTGGGCTTACATGGCTATTGCACCGTCGGTTATGTGGGCTTACATGGCTATTGCACCGTCGGTTATGTGGGCTTACATGGCTATTGCACCGTCGGTTATGTGGGCTTACATGGCTATTGCACCGTCGGTTATGTGGGCTGACATGGCTATTGCACCGTCGGTTATGTGGGCTTACATGGCTATTGCACCGTCGGTTATGTGGGCTTACATGGCTATTGCACCGTCGGTTATGTGGGCTTACATGGCTATTGCACCGTCGGTTATGTGGGCTTACATGGCTATTGCACCGTCGGTTATGGGGGCTTACATGGCTATTGCACCGTCGGTTATGCGGGCTTACATGGCTATTGCACCGTTTGCTGGTGCGGGCTTACATGGCTATTGCAACTGTCGGTTATGCGTGGGCTACATGGCTATTGCAATCGTCGGTTATGTGGGCTTACATGGCTATTCCACCGTCGGTTATGCGGGCTTACATGGCTATTGCACCGTCTATTATGCGGGCTTACATGGCTATTGCACCGTCGGTTATGCGGGCTTACATGGCTATTGCACCGTCGGTTATGCGGGCTTACATGGCTATTGCACCGTCGGTTATGCGGGCTTACATGGCTATTGCACCGTCGGTTATGCGGGCTTACATGGCTATTGCACCGTCGGTTATGCGGGGAATGAAAGAAAGGCAGTTGTCCATATTATTTGTATAGGATCTAAGAGATAAACATCTCCTTCTTAAAAAAACTTCACAGATACTTATCAATCCAATTTTTTTGTTTACAGTCATTAAGCCCCGTAGCCATAAGGCGAAATATCCCGCCCGCTAGGTGGAAGTGCCCCCCCCCCGCTTAAAAAGAAGAAAAAGAGGAAAAAATAAAGAAAAAGTAACTAAAAGGAGAAAGTACCCCCTTGCTGGGTATTGGTGCCTCCCTGCTTACTTTGACCTGGCTACGGGCCTGCAGCTCTAAGAATATATTTTACTTTTTTTTAATTTGATCGTCTGAATTTAAAAAAAAAAAGAATAAACTTTATGAAATCGTTTTTAAAAAAAGATGTCATTATTTTTCCTCACTAAAAGAAAATGAACAATTGTATTCTAACGGTATTTATTACAAAACAATGACCAGTAAACTTAAAGAAGATTGATTGGAATCATGAAAGTGTTAATACCAGGGTGTCAGTCGTTAAACTATTTTCCGTTTGTTACGGTAATTTATTATGATTATTACTAAATAATGTATGTTGGGGATGAGGACTAAAACTAAGACAAGCTAATAATTAAATTAAAGAACTTAAAAGAAATCGATCAATTCCACGTAAACAAACTTATAACATTGATAACATATTCAACCTCACCAGAAAGATGAAATTTTATTGCACTCATATCTTCATGTTTTATATCTTTAGGAAAACCAAAATATACAGAATTTGTTTACTGCATCCAAAAGTAATTTGAAAGAAAGATATAAGAAAAAGTGTCTGATATTTCTAATTGTCTGATATTTCTAATTGTCTGATATTTCTAATGATCTGATATTTCTAATTGTCTGATATTTCTAATTGTCTGATATTTCTAAATGTCGGATATTTCTAATTGTCTGATATTTCTAATTGTCTGATATTTCTAATTGTCTGATTTTTGTGATTGTCTGATATTTCTAAATGTCGGATATTTCTAATTGTCTGATATTTCTTATTGTCTGCTATCTCTAATTGTCTGATATTTCAAACCATCTTTTTGTCTTTTCAAGTTATATCGAGTTCAGCAATCTCTAGAATCCTGTGAAGAGATCAATACTGGCAACCATGAAGCTGGTAAGTAGTTGAATAATTAAATATGTGTAGGTTGAAATTACATTAGTATGGTTTGGTGTAGACGCTAGACATATGAAGAGAAATAATTGTTTTCTATACCAGTCAAAATTAAATTTAATAAATGAAAATGAACTAGTGACGTGGAATGTATACATTAATACACACCATTAACAACACACACACACACACAGACATATATGCATATATATATATATATATATATATATATATATATATATATATATATATATATGGTTCAAAGGGTGCGAAACACACTGTCGGCAGACAAAATAGGTTTAACCAAGCCTTACATTATAGATCAGAATTTTAAATTCATGAATAAAGCCAACTAAATGTAAAGGGATGGCACGATTCTGAACGCAACCGGGCGGAAAATAGTTTAGGTGTGACATTATATGCATACACACACAAACTGAGAATTCTTAAATTTCAAATAAAAATGAAGAACTACACATCGTGACGGATTTAAGCTCTTTACTTTTTTTTTTATTTTATCATTTTCTCCGTTATTCGTAAACAAATTCTCCGTAATTTAATCTAATGTGGATACAGTGTGATCTTTCAATGTAAATATATAAAACATCAGAGAAACTTTACGGTGTTTAATATTTTTAAATGTTCATAATGCAAGCTTATTCATTTGAATGGTTGTAGCCATATTAGATTTAGATTTTTATTTTGCTGCCAACTTTATCGATAAATAAAAAAAAAATGTTTATTGAGATGAACACAGCAGGCTAAGGAACAATGTTGTCAACCTATATGTCTACTATAGTTATAAATTCATCAATATTTATGTCAAAAAGAACTAAGTATCTCAACTATTTGAAGTAGATATTTAAGTAACAGGCTACTTGACAATAACAGGCTACTTGAAAGTCAAAATCCAACTAAGGCAGATACAAACAAACTAACTCGAGCCTAGATAAGAAACTGATAGCTGTGTAAGGGAGATGTGTGAAATACATCCAAGACACACTACACACCTTACCCATCAATCTGTGGTAGTAATATTATTTTTTTTAATGACGCATCTCTAATCTCGGTTACGTAGAGAATGAACTTTGAGTACAATTGAGGTGTAATGTTTCAACAACCACATTCAGTCAGTCGACCATTCACTGGATGTTTGCGAACTAAGTATACAATCACAACAAGTCTATTTGCGAACTAAGTATACAATTACAACAAGTCTATTCGTGAACTAAGTATACAATTACAACAAGTCTATTTGTGAACTAAGTATACAATTACAACAAGTCTATTTGTGAACTAAGTATACAATTACAACAAGTCTATTTGTGAACTAAATATACAATTACAACAAGTCTATTTGTGAACTAAGTATATAATTACAACAAATCTATTTGTAAACTTAGTATACAATTACAACAAGTCTATTTGTGAACTAAGTATACAATTACAAGTCTAAATATGAATATTTGGGTAGACAGGACCTTCCTGCAGATTTATTTCGAGTTTGTCAGCTATTCATAGAAATAAACTGGAGACTTGCAGACTTGCAACCACTGGCGGCGGAGCAGGGAGGGCAGGGGGCGCAGCGGCCCCCCCTAAAACTTTTAAGGGGGGGGCGGCTCCCCCCTTGAATTTCCAGTCTCCCCCCCCCCCCCAAAATTTTAAATTTTTTAACTTTGTAATTCATTTTAGTTTATATGTGTCATTTTCATTTTCCTAATTCATTTGATTTATTTCTTAAATTTAATATTTGAAAGAAATTATAATTAATTGACATTTTACAACAATCACATTATTGAGAGTTGTTGTGGCATATTTTAAAATTAGTTGCAAGTACCCGGCTTTGCCCGGGTTTAAAATAATGTTTTCTGTTTATTTAAGAAGCGTTATTTGACGTTTAATTAAGATTTAAAATAAGACGCCCACATATTGAAAAGAGACAGTTTGACAGTCTTTTTTGTGTATTTATAACGTAAATTATGTATTGATGATTAGGCCCTTGCCCCCTCCCCCCCGTTTGCGCCACTGCGTGTATCAAATTTCACGTTATTTGGTTGTCTGGATCTTGAGTTTTAAGGGAACAGACAGACAGATAGCAAATGCGTCTTATAAGTATAGAGAAGTATCGCCATCTACCGAATGACGGCAAATGTAATTTTTAAAGCAAATACAATTATTTATTATCTTTTCATAAATTACTTTTGTTTATTGAGTTTCCTGTTTCCGGTTTCATATTCATCATCATTCATGATAATTATCAGTAATTTTCTGATCTAATTTCACTATTAAATTTGTAAACAAACTGACATTACGAATCAGTTGACGACAGAAGTGCTCAATGTTCATTTTTATTTTTTCTAATATATTATTTTTTTAATAATATCGATTAAATACTTGCTACAGAATTACTATATTCTATTATAGAATTAAGGGGGTAACATTTGTCTTTCGGTCATATTTTGTCTTGCCCCTCCTTAAATTTTCAAGGGGGGGGGGGCGGCGCCCCCCTTGAATTTTGGCTTGTCCCCCCCCCCCCCTTAAAATATTTCGTTCCGCCGCCGGTGCTTGCAACCTGTCAAACAAATTACAGTTCCGCAACATGTCATTACGCTTCCTGATTTAAGTTATTTTATTTCATACTAAAATACTTATAAAATATTTAGGCATACAGAGAAACTTTTTTATGTAGGTTGTCAAACATCCGGGTCAGAAAAAGATAAAGATATTTCTACATCCTGCATCTGAACTCTGTATAACATTTTTGATGTTAACTAAACAAACAAAGAAATGTCTGAGGTAACAAAGTTCTACAAATTATTTGTCATCATAGATCGAACAAGTTCCAGGGAATTCTCTTTTACGTATTACTTTTTACTATTTTAGACTAATTTCTTCCTGGGTCCTTTGCATTTAAACAATCATTTTCAAGGCGAAGAATTTTGAAGACTAACTATACATGATGAAAATAGCAAGAACATTTTGTTAAAATAATTTTTTAATAAAACAAAAAAAAAAATGGTAAAAAAAATCATTCTTGGAAATATCATCGCTGATCGTAACAAATACTTTCACTGCTTAATTGACAGGAAACAAAACTATCTTACCTTCTAAATCAAAAGTCATTGGAGGGATTAGAATTCACATTTAAATGTTCGTACCTTCAAACTACATATTGTTAAAGTTCTAACATGTTTGGATTTGACATTGGAATTTATAGTATATTTTGTATATACAGTGGGACGAATGGCCGAGTGGTGTAGATACTCGACGATCGACCTGAGAGTCATCGGTTCGATCCTCGGTGAGGCCAAAGGTATTTTTCCAGAAGAAATTTGGTGCACAGTCGTCCCATAAGTCCACCCAGCTTTAAATGGGTACCTGACTTAAGTTGGGGAAGTAAAGTCGGCTAGGCGTTGTGCTAATCACACAATCCCTTCATATGCCGAGCTTATAGAAACATATTAATTCTACACTTCATCTGCTCCGATGGCCCGTTAGGGCTAAGGGAACGTATATTATGACTTTTATATACAATAAACTTTTGACATGTAGAGTGGGAGTTTTTCTTAGAACATCACAAACATTCGCTCCACAAATGGTGTGCCGCTCCACAAATTGTGTGCCGCTCCACAAATGGTGTGCCGCTACACAAATTGTGTGCCGCTCCACAAATGGTGTGCCGCTACACAAATTGTGTGCCGCTCCACAAATGGTGTGCCGCTACACAAATGGTGTGCCGCTACACAAATGGTGTGCCGCTCCACAAATGGTGTGCCGCTACACAAATGGTGTGCCGCTACACAAATGGTGTGCTGCTCAACAAATGGTGTGCCGCTCCACAAATGATGTGCCGCTCCACAAATGGTGTGCCGCTCCACAAATGGTGTGCCGCTACACACTGGTGTACTGCAAGACGGTGCTAGGTTGTGGTTGGTGAAAGTAACTAAATTTCTTAGGTTTTCATGCTAATTTTTCTACTCTGAACATAAAAGCATTCCTGTCAGGAAAAACAATTACTGTGAGTGAATTGGAAGTTTTTGAAACCGTGTTTACAGTATTGAAAAAGTACGTTGTATGTTAATGACATTTTGGAAAGACAAATATACTAAAACACAATCAAACACAATTTTTTTTTGTTTCTGGCTTCCAAGTTTTACATTTCCACTGCTTATGTCTAAAGTTTATCGAAAATTGACTAAGTTCAGCACAAACTTTAATTTTATAACCACAGCCCAGAAAAATGTCGTATTTATTGTGACTAAACAAGGACATTTTCCTTCATGCGGTCTAATAAACCAAAAACAAAAAAAAAAAAAACAACACTAGAATGTTAAATAGACGAAGACAGTCGAAAATCACTTTAAAAAGTTCAGAAATGATCAGGTTTTCTAGATTAGCGAGTGTACTTCCAATCGTTTTTCCCGAAGAAACACCCAAATGTAGTCCCCCCATCATGTTTTCGTTATACTGTCCTTGGTAAAGATTTTCCAAGCCCAATATAATTTGTTAAAAACTCTCGTCTTGCTACTCTGAGTAAGCTTCAGTGTTCTATCTTAAATTTTCTTTGTAAAATTTTAAACTGTAGTTATTGTCACAAAAATTATGTTACTAATTAAATAACTGTTACCCGAAGTGCATACAATTAATGTTTTTGCGATCAAACATGTAGTAAAAAATTATTTACTGTTAAACATCTTGTTTGTTATTAGTGATATATATGTATATGTATATATATATATATATATATATATATATATATATATATATATATATATAATTGGCTAAGCCACTCGAATGTTGCCATGAGGACCATGCAGTTCGCCGCATTAAAAAAACAACTTTATTTAAAAATAGTTCCAATACTTCTTTCAACGAGATTATTCAACATTTACCTTAACACACACATGGTTATTGAATGGTGAACACACATATGGTTATTGAATGGTGAACACACCCATGGTTATTGAATGATGTGATGAATAAAAAAGCAATACACTATCTCCCAAGAGACATTATTTAGTTCAAGTAACACTAGTATTGTAATAAGGACTTGAGTTTTAAATTGACTTTTCCAAAGTTATTACATGTACATTTCAAAATACAAATATTTGAGGTACTTTTTCTGTTATAAAATGTATATGAGTAATAAAGTGGTGTAAGAAGGGTTGGGAAACTGAACAAAAGTTTCCTTAAAGTATTTGATGTATACATTTAGTATTGTATATGGTTTAAATTCAAGTCTCTAATCGTAATAAAAGACTGATGAACATTTTTTTTTTCAAAATGTGTATTATTGTGTAGGAGTTTTTCTTGGAATGGTCGTAATCTTTTGAATTATAACTTCATACTGATTCTTATATATGAAGGGGAAATACATAATAGGTATGGGACGGAGGGAATATAACATAGACTGGTTAGTGTTAATATATAATAGGAGGTGGATGAAACTATAATATATAATAGGAAGTGGATGGAACTATAATATATAATAGGAAGTGGATGGAAGTATAATATACAATAGGAAGTGGATGGAACTATAATATATAATAGGAAGTGGATGGAACTATAATATATAATAGGAGGTGGATAGAACTATAATATATAATAGGAAAGTGGGAGAGAAAACTAACTAAACAAGCAATTTAAGTCTTTTCCGTTTCGGACAAAGGACATTTTAGAGCATTTTCGGTTACGCCGGACGAAATCCGTATTTTTTTCCCGGGTTACAGCCATAAATATTGCTCCACGCGCATGGATTTTGATAAATTTAGAAAGGGAAGTAATCATGTTGAATAACTATTACAAATATAAATAATGATTACGTGCCTTTGATTAGCTTTTTTTATTTATATTTAAAATATAAGCAAAAACGGTACATAAGAAACTCTTATATTTTGGCCCTGAGAGGTCAGATCGCGAAATTTGATGTACACTTGTCAGGCCAAGACCTACAAAATGATATATACATCATGGGTCTAGGACTTATAGTTGCTGAGATATAGGGCGCTCCTTTGTTAATATAGCTTATATAGTGAAAAACGGTACTTAATACGCCCCCTTTTTCGGCCCTCAGAGGTCCTATCGCAAAATTCACTTTTGATGTTTACATGGCAGGCCAAGACCTACAAAATAATATATACATCATGGGTCTAGGACTTATGATTGCTGAGATCTAGAGCGCTCCTTTGTTAATATAGCTTATATAGTAAAAAACGGTACTTTATAAGCCCCCTTTTACGGCCCTCAGAGGTCAGATCACGAAATGAACTTTTGTTGCACACATGGCAGTCCAAGACCTACAAAACGATATATACATCATGGGTCTAGGACTATATGGTGATATCTAGGGTGATGACAGACAGACAGACAAAACGGGGACAATAGAGCATTTTTTTCGAAAATGCTCTAAAAAGGTAGGTCGTATGAAAACGACAGACTAAAGAGAATGTTTAATAGGGATTTAAATAGAATAGAATACAAAATATGAATAATTTGAGAGAAAAAAGGGGATGGGGAGAGGTGAGCAACAAGTACAGAGGGAGTAGGAGAGAATACACAAAATAGAGTGGTACATACATTGTACAGAGAATGTTGCTTTATGAGAGTAAGAGATAAGATAGAAAATGTAGGACCTGTAGGAATGGGAAAGAGAATGCAGAGTATGCAAGAGGAGGGGGGGGATTCACATAAGGACGGGGCTGGTGAATGAAAACAAAAAATAAAAAGAGAATACAGAATAGAGAGAAGTAGTGAGTACTTTTGAAGATCTATTTTTAGCCTATACAATCTAATGTGCAAAGACTCACCATCCTAGCCTACAGCAGGTACACATAATAGTGTGTAAATATAAACGTAAAGAGAACATTAAATAAATAAACGATAATAATTTCTTTTAATTTTAATTTACTCTAGGCAGCCACGTGATCAGCATTAATGACAAAGGTGACGTCAGCGATCCACCAGAAGGCAGAGTGGACAAACTGAAGACCATCACCACATTGAGAGAGGAGATCAGAGCAGTAGAGTCCAGACTGGAAATTTGCAGATTTCACTTTTGGACGGGCAAATCTAAGGGTCAGTAAAAAGTAAAAGTTCAGTTTTTTTCTTGATTAAAAAAAAAGTCTCTTGAAGAATTCAACGATTGTTTATGAGGAATGACCGCAAATAGACTCAACACATTGTGGTTTTGTTGTCATATTCAAATAATCGTCATCAAACCCAAACTTGTTTATTTTATTAGAAAGTACAATGTTTTGATTTACATACCAAAAAATATTTCTAATAAAACTAAACACAATTCACTGGTAGAAAAATAATGAAGTCAATCACATGTCTCGATATAATTGAATGTTACATAACTTTTTAGTCGTAAACAGTAGACCATCAATTTGTTGAAACGTTTAAAAATAATAGACTTTCTGGATATTGGAATATTTGTTTACTACTTCTGATCTTCTCTCTGTGGGCCAGTTGACAGGTTTACATTTTGGTTGTGGGCAGCGCTAAAATATTATTCATTTCTTTCAAAATCATGCCACTCATTTTACTCTCATAGTTATTAGATTGGGTTTCCTTGTGTTTTGGTGAGATTTCTTATGTTATTAAATGTCTTTGTTTACTGGACATTTATCTAACTGAAAGTATGTAATTGTTATTCTATTAGTGCCAAGGTACAACGGTTATTATTTTTTCTCAGTTTCACGACTTATTTTTATTTTATTGGTGAACAGTTCATTAAAATTATTTCAAACCAATCAGAGTATATGAACAACAAATAAATTCTGATCTTATACAGTATATAAATATAAAATAATATAGAATCATATTTCTCAATATATCAGAAATCATTTAATAGTTATGTACTTGTGTTCATTTGTAATCCCCTAGAAATTCCCATGTTATAATTATTTTAAAATGCCAAATACATTCCCGATGCAAACTGTAACATCTGTACATTGTGTACATTTTATTATACATGTTCTAGCTATAGCGTTATTATTTATTGCTAGACAAATATATATTTTAATTTTTTCTTAAATTAGCTATTTAGTAATTAAGGGCCTATATACTTTCTACAGAAATATATTTTTTTCGTTGTGCATTTTCTGGCCACTTGCGCAACAATGTACCGGTAAATATTTTTCGAGACGGTAGATTATAGATGTCTTACCCAAACATTACAAACTAGAACATCTACCAGAATTCCACACAATGTTATTAACAATATTTTCAAAGTATATTTTTAACATTAAACTATAGAACTTTACCTGCAAAGAGTATGCAAATATGTCGTAAAATTGTCTAAAAATTGACATTATTAAAATTATTATTAAAATAATATGATTTTGTATAGTGTTTAAAATCTTATTGATATAAAATGCTACTAAATGTAGTAGGAAGTATTTTGGCAAAACATTGTTTTGTATTCAATAGGGGCCTACTAAAGATTTATATATAAATCATGCTAAACTAATACTAAAGATTTATATATAAATCATGCTAAACTAATACTAAAGATTTATATATAAATCATGCTAAACTTATACTTAATATTTACATTTAAGTCTTTCAAAACTAACATTAAATGTTTATATTTGTATCTTTCAGTAGTTCTCCCTAATCTTCTATTCACTCAAGTATACCAACCGTTCAATATTTAGCTCTTATCTTCATGAGCTGTATATTTTGTTGTAGCAACAGTAATCTGTTTAGTCAATTGTCACTCCGTGTCACTATCAAAAGAGCACACACCCACGCAATGACACGCTACACATATGTGCACATACATTTGATTTTATTTTTTTTATTCTCGATCGATACCTATCTTAAAAAATCAAATTAACCTGGGGAGAGAAGAACGCAAGAGACAAAATCAATATGTTCTACATTAAAGGAGATTTTTTTTTTATTTTAGTTTTGTTGGGTTGAAATGTTTTATCTAGGAAACATTGTATTGATTGACTGTAGAGTTTAACTGGAGATTTTTAAAACATTCTACGTAATTTATCTACTTGGGCGTTATTATTAATCTAAATGTTCATTGAACAGTTACTGTAAGTTACGTTATATGGACCAAGAATTTATATGACTTTTTCAGGAAAAAAAACAACTCTGAAATTTACAAGAAATAAGATTATACAACTGCTGAAACATAAACCAAATGATTATATTATGTTTACTTTAATGTTTGTATTTTTCAGTAATTTAAAAAATGACTGTTTTTAGTTGTGCGATTAGTAATGTATGGTACACCACTATGTCATTTTGAAGAAATTCCACTAAGCTTTATTGGCTTACTGGCTGGCTTATTTCAATGAACTACAACAACGAAAATAAATATTGTTCTATAAATTATTTGTATGTGTCTATTTATGATAAATCAAGTCACATAAAATGTGTCAGTTCTGTCAAGTTAGAATTCTATATTTTGCTGTATAATGATTTTGTGTTCTTTTCACTAACATTAGCAGTCTATTAGAGTTAAAGCTTACAATAAATATAGTACTTTTTTATGGAAGGAAATAAATTTAACAAAAGTAAATCTTCGTATCTCCATAATTGTACTGTCTGACAGCTCTGGATGAATTTGTATTTCACTTTCTGTGGATTTGTGACTTTGCTTTCAAATTTTGTAATTAACTTTTTGCACAGGTTTAAAATTTGTGAAAATGTCTAAATTGTCAGACTTGTAGATTATAGATGACTATACACGATTTGTTTGGCTTAGATTTAACGAATATAAATTTAATAGAATACGAAGCGAATTATTTTTTAGTATTGGGAAAAAAATGACTTGAGATTATCATGTACAAAAACGCAGTATTAGTAAGCAAATATTATTGTTGTATTTGTAAAGAATTTTTTGGTAACATATGTATTTTTACCGGTATGTCAGGTTTATCCGTGTGTCTATTATGTCGGGTTTATCCGGTTATTTAGTCAGGCAATATCAAGCATTTGCCAATATTCCAACTTACGTTGATAAATTGTATTCATCAATGTTTTTCATCAAATATTGTTGGTAAATATTTGCCGGTAAACTGTCCTGGTCAGATATCTCAGTGATCAATTTCTACTTTTGGTCAATAAATCACGCTGGTCAATGCATCATGCTCTCCACCATACATCGCATGTTTATCTTTCAGGAATAGCTACTAGCTTAGAAATACTATAATATGGGGATAGTATAGATAATAGTATAACATAAGAATAGTATAACATAGGAATTGAATAGGATCGGAATATTATAACTTAGGAATAGTAAAACATAGGAATAGTATAACATAGGAATTGAATAGCATCGGAATATAGTATAACTTAGGAATAGTAAAACATAAGAATGATATAGCATTGGAATAACATAGTAGTTATGTAGAGCGCTCGACAGGAGGGCCCTGGGTTTGAACCTCAGTGAAAACCTTGGAATTTTTTCAGGTCCTGATGTAAGTCCTCAATTCCACCCAACTTTAAATGGGTACCTGACTTTAAGTTGGGGAAGTAAAGGTGGCTGGGTTGATGAGCTAACCATAAGTTCCTTTATATGTCGAGGTTATAGAAACAGATTAATTCTACACTTCATCTGCCCCGATGACCCCTTTGGGGCTTAAGGGAAATTAATTTTTGTGTTAATCTAAAATTGTTATACTCTATTATAGGATTAGTATGACATAGAAGTTATATAAAATGGAATAACATACTATTTGAATAATCTAACGTAGGATTAATACAACATAGAAATGATATAACAAAGAACTAATTTAACATAAATACAGTTGGTGGGACAATTGCAGAATGTTTATCGATGAGGATTCGGTTACGGTTATTCCCTAATACATTGATTCTCGATTTAGATTAAGATTCATGACGTCATTGTTATATTAAAATAGTAACGAAATTTTGTTTTTTTTAATAGCTTCTTCTTTTTATCAATGACCAGTGGGCAGTGTTTGTAGCTGTAAGTTGTTGGCTTGAGTATTCAGCAAGAGATAAAAGTATTGCTGCCAATAGAGAAATAAACCGTTACATAATCTTGACCACAACTAATAATTTGAATTCGAATTTGTACGCGTGGACAGTTGAGTGAATTATTGATATCAAGTGAGGGAGAAAAGTTTTAATATTGAATTACATGTCGAGTATCAACAAGCTACATCCATGACAGCTATTTCTTAAAGAAGCTATTAATCATTACTGTAAACAGATAAACTCACAGAAACGTAAACATAGACACATTTACACATTCATTCATTTGTTGACATGAGCTATCCACTGACACAAACATCTATTAATATGTAATACTGACATACACAATTTTATTGATAGGAGAAACAGACTCACTGACAGATACAAACATCTATTCACAGAAAATACAGACTCACTGACACATACAAACATCTATTCACAGAAAATACAGACTCACTGACACATACAAACATCTATTCACAGAAAATACAGACTCACTGACACATACAAACATCTATTCACAGAAAATACAGACTCACTGACACATACAAACATCTATTCACAGAAAATACAGACTCACTGACACATACAAATATCTATTCACAGAAAATACACACTGAACTATTGACAGTTGATATCATTGATTTCACAAATACGCTAACAACTTAACGTGCACAGTTGATGTCACGTCAAAAATATTTATTTGTTATGCTAACGAATGGTAATGCCGAGCACTTTACTAAAGTTCTTATGTCACGTGAGAAGGCGATATTGTACTGTTGGGTTGTATGTTGTGCACTGATGCCATTTTATATCATAGTATGTATGTCAATGAATGCATTGATGTCATAGTAAACAGAATGATGCTGATGTTCCACAATGTGTAACGTGACATCACACATTTTACCAACACGATGATGTCATATAGATGCTGACATATACACGAATGGTGATTTTGATCACGAGACACCACTGTGATGTCGTTAACTGTAAGTACTTAAGTATTGTAATGAAGAGTTCATAGGCTATTGGGTTTCAGGTTGTGTTTCGATGACATTTCATGTCATAATATGTATTCCGATAAATGCATTGATGTCATACTAAACTAGGGGATGTAATCATGTGAAGGGACCTAACTGGGACAAGGTGACGTGACACATGTCAATAAAAGACTAACTAATGATGTGTATGTGTGTACCACATGAGGAATGAGGAAATAAAGTTAGGTTGAAAATTCCTCCACTTGATTACTAAACCGGCATGAATTACCGTTTCTTTCGATTGTCAGTTACGATTCCTGTTGATATTCCAAAACTAGTAGTGATATTCTAACATAGAGATATTCCAGCTAGGAATAGTCTAACATAGAGATATTCCAGCTAGGAATAATTTTACACAGAAACAATCTTACACAGGACTAATCTAATTTAGGAGTAATATTATTTATGATTAATCTAATTAAGGGCTAATCTAGCACAGAATGGAATAATCTAACACAAGATTAATCAATGAAATTTTCATGAACAGGCACAACTGGCCTTATCACAATTGAGCCAATTTCTCCTAATCATGTTACATTCCTAAATGTTATTGTTTTCTTTCAATTTATATACATATTGACAAAGCCGTGCTTAGCTCATGGCGCCCAGATCAATGAAGTCCCCCCCCCCACACACACACACACTAAAAACAAAAAGACATTGATAAATGACTTCCTATCTTTGTATAATGCAATTACTAGTTAGGCTAATAAAGTATACAATAAGTATATTTACCAAGAAGTCATTTTAAATAATCAATTCAACAATACTAGTATTTTTAGCACGTTTGAGCACAACAATTGTTATTTGAAAATGTAAACAAAAACCTCGAAATTTTTAAATTAACTTTTCTCGCATTTCTTTATCTTAATCCAATCCAACAATATCGATTTCATTTTCAATTCAATCATCAAAAAAAAAGAAGGCCTCTAGTACTGGATAAATTGAAGTCTTTCAGCCTTGATGAGCCCTGAAATTTCAGAATAAGGAGCCCCCCTCCCTCCCTTAGCTACCTAATCATTTTACAGCCCAGTATTTAAAGCATGGGGGCCCCTTAAAGCACACAGCCCTTCCAACACGTGATCAGGTTTCCCTCCTTCCCAGGGCGGGTATGCTGGCTGTAGGATCAAAATACGTCAAACTTTCTTCATACTGGAACATACGACAATATTTCTTCATACTGGAACATACGACAATATTTCTTCATACTGGAACATACGACAATATTTCTTCATACTGGAACATACGACAATATTTCTTCATACTGGAACATACGACAATATTTCTTCATACTGGAACATACGACAATATTTCTTCATACTGGAACATACGACAATATTTCTTCATACTGGAACATACGACAATATTTCTTCATACTGGAACATACGACAATATTTCTTCATACTGGAAAATACGACAATATTTCTTCATACTGGAACATACGACAATATTTCTTCATACTGGAAAATACGACAATATTTCTTCATACTGGAACATACGACAATATTTCTTCATACTGGAACATACGACAATATTTCTTCATACTGGAACATACGACAATATTTATCTTCGAAAAACCTAAAAAAATATCTCTTTACGTTTTTTCCAGATTATCACGAAATCTTTGTAAGCCATCAGCTAGCTACACAACAATAATACTCAAATAATGATTTAGTAATCTTCGTTAATTTTTCTTCTTGATGTTCAACCTGATTTTATCCTAAACTCGTAATTTGTTGTCGATAAGTTATAAATAGCTTATTGATTCATTTTGTATTTGTATGTTCAAATCGTTCACACAAAAAATCTAAAAAAGTAGTTTTTAGACGTTCTAGGAATTAGAATTTTGTAATTTTTATGCTCCGATTCTTTGTTTTTTTTTACTCACGAAATTTGACTCTGGATTAAATAATTCTGTTATTTTGTTTGAGGTCAACTTAGGCTGACGAAATCAATATGATAGTATCATTGACTAAATAAATGTGATAGTATCCTTGACTAAATCAATATAATAGTATCATTGACTAAATCAATGTGATAGTATCATTGACTAAATCAATATAATAGTATACTTGATTAGATCAATGTGATAGCATCCTTCACTAAATCAATATGATAGTATCATTGACTAAATCAATATAATAGTATCATTGACTAAATCAATGTGATAGTATCCTTGACTAAATCAATGTGATAGTATCCTTGACTAAATTTACTTTCAATATTTTATCAAATATTTTACTTATGTCTATTACTCGTAATAAAATATTTTATCTGAGCACAATCATACAAACTGTGTTTACACTCATTGTGACATATAATCCTCAATTCATGTCATGCCTTACATCACACAATGTTGATTTTTTTTATCTCTTAGTGTAACTTTCATCGTGTCACATCATCATCCACCACTAGCTCTACATGTCGTGCAACGGATTGCCTGGCATACCAATACTCTCTGACAATACTCTCTGATCCAGACCGCTGTACTCCACCTTCTCACTTAAAATAATTTTAGCGCTTTATTTACATTCTTCATGCAGAAGTCATATGAATGTGCATTTTACTCGATGGTCCTCACAATCTGTGTTTCCGAGAGACAGATGCGATGAAGCGATTTCTAAAACTTTAATTCTCCAGTATATCTTTTGAAAAAAAAAATTGCTTGGTGTATTTCCAAATGTTTTCTTTCTAAAAACTATTTATTCCTAAAACATTTTACTTCTTCAAAATTCATCCATTACAGTCATGCAATAAAATTGTTATTTTTTCTTTACTTTGAGATTGTTTTCAAAAGTAAGATTTTACACATGTCGGTCTACACTGCAGTCGTAATGTTCTGCATTCCATTGATCCGGGTCTGTTTATGGATATTTTTTATTAAATCGCGAATAATTCTTC
Organism: Bulinus truncatus; assembly: GCA_021962125.1. NCBI lineage: Eukaryota > Metazoa > Mollusca > Gastropoda > Planorbidae > Bulinus > Bulinus truncatus. Next base: position 1,124,935 of record JAGDYQ010000223.1, read on the forward strand.
GAGAAAAATGTTGGCAGTTTGGACAACATAATAAAAATATCATACAGAATGAGTATCTCTTTTTTAAATTCCATTACCGTTGATTAAACAATGTCGCTATAAATGATTTTGGCTTTCTAATTGTGTATCACCTAAATGTTGACATGCAGTAGCAAAATGTATTCAAATGACGCACTTCCGTATATGAAACCATAATAAAAAAAACATTGAGTTCTGAAAAGAAACTTCCGTCTTTTAAAAGAAAAAAAAAATATCATATTAAAAAACGGTAGACTGAAAGTAATATATTCGACCTGTCTTAGTAAAAGTTAACTGCATTTTTTTTTTCATCGATTTTATAGAAGGAGTTAAGGATAAAAAACTGATCCAGATCCAGTTATGCGCAGCTAATCATTATGTCTCGCTTTGTTCAAATATAACAGAAATGTCAACGATTGAAAAAAAATCAATCAAATCGATGTGTATTCTGTATAATTTATATTCTGTAGCATGCACAGACTTGAGACAGAGTGTTGACAATTTTGGTTTTGATTAGGAAAGTGCAACAAATTATGTTAACAAAGTTTTAACCATAAACAAACATGTTTTACTACATATTTCATGTTTGATTGACACTACATGTATTTATTTTGAACACAACTCAAATTCGCAAACAAAAAAATGTCATGAGTACATCGTTAAAAAAACGGAAACAAAAAAAAAAACTATAAATAATTGAAACATAATAAAATTGATCCAGAAATTTAACATTACAAAAAAAAACATGTTGAATGACAGAAACAGTCTAAACATAGGTTTACAGTAGTATGAAAGTACTGCACGACTTTCGATGACGTAATAACTACATGATGTTGTTTCGTGTTCTGTTCAAATCAGCTTAAATTCACATTCAGAGTTATCGGTGTATTCCAGCATGGCAGATGTTGCTCCTTCACCCTTTTAAGTTATTAGTAGTGTCAGAGTAAACGCTTTAACTAGGTTTGGTTGATTCTGCTCCTGATCTATCAAAATTTTGTAAATACTAGAGTTTTTGTAGGATACAGCGATAGATCCATCAATTTACAAGGTTAAAATTTTGACGGCGTCATACATTTTTTGGAGAAAAATCGTTTTTTTTATGGGATTTTTTTTTAGTGTATACTATTTATAGAGGGAACACATTTATAGAGGTTACACATTTATAGAGGGTACACATTTATAGAGGGTACACATTTATAGAAGGAACACATTTATAGAGGGTACACATTTATAGAGGGTACACATTTATAGAGGGTACACATTTACAGAGGGTACACATTTATAGAGGGTACACATTTATAGAGGGAACACATTTATAGAGGGAACACATTTATAGAGGGAACACATTTATAGAGTGAACACATTTATAGAGGTTACACATTTATAGAGGGAACACATTTATAGAGGGCACACATTTATAGAGGGTACACATTTATAGAGGGAACACATCTGAAACATTGAAATATAGAACATGCCATATGGTTTAAGTTTGTCCACTCAGGTATTCTAAATGACGTCACACTCCGTAAACAGATAAGCAGCAGATCTCCATCCTATTTTCGCCAAAGCTTAATCTATTTCTATTTTACTACCCTATCACAACAATAATGATTCTACACCATTAGTATTTATCTTCATAAATAATCAAATGATTTACCTCAAACTGTAACGTCACTACCTGTGTTGAACTCTGTATTACACTACACAGTCGTTATCATCAGTATTACACCCCACAGTTGTGGCCATCAATATTACATTACACAGTTGTGGCCATGTGTATTACACAACACAGTTGTGGCCATCAGTATTACATTACACAGTTGTTGTCCAGAGGTGGGAATGACATTTGATTGTTTTGGGGACAATAGGAAAACTTTAGTTATTAAAAATATTTTTTTGGAAAATTTACTTTGAGATTCCTTTATTATTTCCTTAGTAATGTTTTTTGGTATAGCTTGCTCATTCTTAACACTTTTTACCTTCTAAATAAAAACTAATAATTAATTATAATTAATTCATTGAAAATCGATTATATTTTCGTCAGTTTTCTTATATGGTAAAAGAAATTTAGAAAGAATTAAACGAGTTCATGAAATCGACCTGACTATAGAAGTATTACATCGCTACTTGTGAATATAAGTGCACCTTGTTTTATATATAGATTCATGTTTTTCATTCCTATTAAGGTCAATTGTGTAGTGTGTCTAAATATTATTAAGAGAGAATATGTGTAATGTTTGCTGACATCAAAGATACAAATTGTGTATTGTTTGCTGACATCAATGATACAAATTGTGTATTGTTTGCTGACATCAATGATACAAATTGTGTATCGTTTGCTGACATCAATGATACAAATTGTTCAATTTTGGCTGAAATTAATGATACAAATTGTGTAATGTCTGTTGAAATAAATGATACAAACTGTGTAATGTTTGCTGAGATCAATTATTCAAACTGTGTAATGTTTATTGAAATCAATGATACAAATTTTGTATTGTTTGCTGAAACCAATGATACAAACAATGTAATGTTTGTTGAAATCAATGATACAACACACACTGGATCAGACTTCATATATGACAACTCGCCTCTTGCTTTTAAGCACAAAGTCACGATACTCTAGCTTTCAATAGCTTCTATTTAGTTTCCCATGTGCTGTGTGGTATGTTGTGTTGTGTACTAAATCACATTCAGATTGTAACCATGTTTTGGTTTTACCTCATTTGATTATAAAAATAAGAACATTTTGAATTTTAAATACATACAAAATATCGACATTTAAATAGTCTAAGTTTACAAAGATTTCTTGCAACATCTTGAAGATGGCAACGTACAACATGTAGTCAGTGGCGTAAATAGGTTGGGTGCCGCACGGGGTGGCCTATACAAATGCCGCCCCTTCCCTTATCAAAATCGAAACGCCTTTACAAGTCGATTAACTTAGAAACCTATATTCAAATGCCTTAGAATACGAACATACTTTAAAATCCGAACGTCGAGCGAGTTATTTCTGTGGTATTGTATTTTTTATATGCCAGGTTGAAATTTGTGTGTGTGTGTGTTTAATTATAGTAACTATAAAAAACAACTCCGGTCATTTACCATAGAAATACAGTTTATGAATCGCCCAGTAGTGATCTCAGTGACTAGCAAATGTGGCGATCATTCAAGCCCCGAAGCTAAGGGGAAACTTTTTAAATCAACAACAATTAGATTTTGGAAACATTGTCTAGAACATGTTCAGCGCGTATTGACAGGTTTCGTTGTACTTATGTACCGTACAAATCAAAGTCTCGGAAATATAAACGATGGTAAATCTAGTTTGGTGAGATCCTGCATCGAAACGTTTACGATTTATAATTTTGAACTTATATTGTTATTTTACTAGCTGTAACATGCAAAACCTTTGCATAGAGTTATATTCACTTAGGTTTGATCAGTAGGCTAGGTTATTTTTGGTTTCGGACAGATCCAATATTTTCATGATTTTTTATTACTATTGTTTACTGGATCACTGTTGTATCAATTCTTTACTTTCGATTTAACGCAGAACCCACGCCGATATTATTTATATAGATACGTCCGCACGGCGGCTGGTGCCTCTGGCCGAGAGCTAAAATTTATTTGTATAGATTATCGGCTGACCAATCCGTATTTTGTGATTTAGAAAACAAAAATATGAAACATATGCATATTTGTTATTCGAGCGATTACTGACAAAAGGGAACAGTTAGGTTACTAAACTATTGATGCATTCTTTTAAGGTATTTTAAGTAAAGCGAACTCTAGCTGGCAGCAAAACAAATTTAAAATATAGTTAATCAACCTTCTGCAAACTGTTAAGTCCATGTAAGGATGAAAGGTTTATCTCTTGGACACTATAATTCACTATGTTACAGTTTTTGCAGTTTCTTTCTTAGATCCCCACCATTGTTTAAATTGCAATGACCATGGAGGCATAACTGGAGAATAGTTGGGACCTTTCACAGTGACCTGAAAAAATTCATTGGTTCCCACAAGAGATCGAACCCGGTTTCCCCATGTTGACAGTCGAGCGCTCTAACTATGGTTACTCCTCTGCCAACATATGTATATATGTATTTATGCATTAGTTTCTGTGTGTGTTTGTGCTAAAGTAATCAAATATATCTGCCAGCTCCAGGCTGTGTATAAGTTACTGAGATTCTGTAACTCCTGCCAATTATTGATAGTTGTGCCAGTATAATATGTCAGCTACCAAACTCTACCTAGTCACACCCTAGCCCAGTGTCTGTGTTATTGATTTAGTCTCCTGACAGAACATTTCCCTCTGTTATCTCAGAGAAATAGGAAGAAATAAAAGAAAGAAATGAGGAAGCTTAAGGAAAAGATTAGATCTCTAGAAATCAATGGGGCAGTCTGTCTTGCACAGAAGAACGTTAATGTGTCTTGTGTGCTGTTTATGTGTCTTTATGTATTGTAAAGTTTAACATTACACAATTATTAAATGTTATGTTATTTTGTTTTTGTCTATGTTTAAGCTAGTTATAACTGACGCCAATTTGTTGACAATACTTCTGATTTTGAAGTCTAATTTACCTACTTAGAAATAATTCGTGAATAACTGACAATTTATTTACAAAGAACCACTTTTTACTAGTCATTATATGAATTTAAGTTTATCTTAAAACTATATTGATAGATTCTATGCCACGTAGAAATATTCGTGTTCAAAAGCGTCTGTGTAATTCAATCGTGTTTGTACCGAATGTCTTAAATGTGTTTCAAAGGTTTGGAAATGTTAATATTAACCTATTTTATTTCTCATTTTTTGTAATGAAAAGTGAACTATCTTTCATCACTATAGCCCCTTAACAAATTTTATGTGGGTGGGGGGAGGGCAAAAGGGAGCTGCAATGGACAAGTCTCTTCATTTCATTCTTAGTTGTGTGATCGCCAGTTGTGTGATCGCCAGCTGTGTCGCCAACTTCAACCTGTCTACTCCTTAATGTTAGCGATTCCTTTCAATATAAATCGGTATATCCTTCGTGCGCCTTCCATTTAGTGGCGTTAATAAAGCTGTATGCCACTAAGTGATGTAACAAAAGTTATAAATAAAGTTGTATGCCACAAAGTGATGTAACGATTGTCATAAATAAAGTTGTATGCCACAAAGTGATGTAACAAATGTCGTAAATAAAGTTGTATGCCACAAAGTGATATAACAAAAATAAAAACAAATCGTAAATAAAAAAGAAAAAAAAAAAAGGAAAACAAAAGTGTACAAAAAACGGTTTGATAAGCTGGTGCTACAAAATTCTAAAGAACATTACATATTACAATGCAATGATATACATTAAGGCATACGAAAATTGATATAAAAATTCGAGCGCCCTTGAAATGAACAAACTTGTAAACCTCACTTATTGGCTTAGAATGCGAACAAGATTTGAAATTGAAACGTCAAGCATGTTAATTAAACCTGTGTAGTTCTATTTTTGAGACTTTCGCTATCAGTATGGCATTTGTTTTTCTAATATATCCGGTATTTTTTTTCCCAATATTTTCCATACTAAGCTTATAAAAAAAATACTTCCCTTAGTAGCCGTAGTGAGTGGCTTTTGGGGAAACCGCCTCAGGCTCCGCGCCTGGTGGGTCCTGCGCACCTTGAGGGGTTGGTCCGAGATTGTCAATTTTGTATTGTTAGCTAACAGTATAAAAAATAAACGTATGCCCCAGCCCCCCAAGTAAGACATTCGGTATATCCGTCCTCGGCCCCGACTGCTGGGGTCGCCTCTGTATACAAGCTTTCAGAACAAAATTTTTTCAAAATAAATCAGTTTTTGATTTGTTGGTTGGCTCATAGAAGGTCCCTAGTCAGATGATGGGTGCATCTTCCTAATACTTTACATGGAGACTTAAAATATCAAGAATTTGATTTTAAAATAATTTTCTTAAACGTGGTTATTTCGTATTAAAAAGTTTCAATGTTTATAAATATCTTATGAACATTGGTCTGTTGGGATTGAAAGGTTTTACTGTACGTTTGACAAAATACAAAAAAATGCATAATGTATTTTTAAGAGATCCTGCATCGGAACTTTAACGATTTAGAATTTGAACTTTTACCAGAATTGATATTTTGATCAATATGTAAGTACGGAGATGTCTCCTGACTGACGGCTGTACATTGTGAAATAATGAGTTAGTAACAACTTAATCAATGCTTAAAGATGTACGAAAGAATGTCCTTATCTAGAACGATTTGCAATTCGAGCTATTGCCTGCAACCAATAGGTTGGAATTCAAATGTATATTAGTATGGAACGTGCTGACATGGCCAAAGTTATGGACAATCGAGTTTGTAGAGGTTCTGCAATATGTTGATTCATATTTGACTTAAGTTTTGGAACGCCTTACGGAACACAGGGTCTCTGCAATCATTCGCCAGCACACTCGTTTTTAGGTGACCGTTTTCAATTATCCCCCCCCCCCCCCCCAATGTCTGGTTGCTGCTTTTCATCTCCTGCTCGTAAGACCTTCTCCAAGTGGTTCTTCGGTGGCCAACCTTTCTCTGGCTTTAAGGGTTCCACTGTAGAGCTATTAACGTTATATATATATATATATATATATGTTTTCAAGTGTTTTATTTTATTGTATTAAACACCGCGTCATTACTGTGAGTACTCGGTCCGTGGCAGAGTAAGTGATGCACACAAGCATAAAACAAATGTAAAATTTTATGTTTTGTGGAAATCCTAAAACGGATGAATCAATTCTACGTAATAAAGGGAAATATTGATCCAATGATTGAACTATGAGATTGAATAGATTTAAAACAAATTAAGTTGGTATTCTGGGGGGGGGGGGGTTCATTGTTCTTAAGCACGGTAGATGCCCCCCCCCCCATTACAACAATGGATTTGTAGCTTCAATATGGGCATTACTTCAATTTGTTGAATGAACATGACATATACAGACTTTGTACAATCTTGGTCAAAGAGTTGCACGCAAACCAATTCACTAATACTTTTTGCAATTACATAATAACACATGTTAACAATATTTACTGGGAGACATTTGTGTCACCAACATAAGAAAGTTTTTTTTGTTTCGTAAGTTTTAAATTAAGTCATTGGTTGAAAAAGGAATTCGTTTTATTTATAAGTTCTTTGCTTGAGCCAATTTAAGAATATTTCTATAGATTATGAACAGATAGAAGTAATTAGCAGTGAGAGACATTGTCTAACATAATGGATTATTCCTACATTTCATCAGTTTTCTACCGAACTTTGTGAAAAATATATTTGTTTAAAATCTACTAAAATTTGACTTATACTAAATCTGGCATATTTTAAAAAGAAAAAAAATCGGTTTGGTTTTTTGTGAAAGGGAATGTGCGGTTGGGGGGGAGAGGTTCAGGCTGTCAATATCTAATTTTATCACTCAACAAATGAAGTATATTCAAAGGGTATATTTCTATGTCATATAATTTTATAGATTTTTTTTAATTTTACCCCCCCCCCAATTTATCCCGCCAAATTTCGCCTAGTGAAAAGTTCTTAAAGATTGATTTAATGTAAAATGGGATCAGAGAATGTAGAGCTGAAAAACTAAACTCGGGGACTTTTATTAGGGATCAAACCCGAATTAGATGGGCGATTGAATCTCTAATAAACACTAGAGTCATTGGAATACTTGATGAATATATTTGATTAATACACATTAAAGCTTTATAACTTGTCAAGAATTTAAGGGAACGTTATATATCCTCGAGCTGAAACTTTTAAGCATCGAAAATTCACCAAATTTTCACTTTATCTTTTAATATCGTAGAATTGTTATTCTTTTTCAACGTTTATTATAAATCTGTATAAAATGTCATCTCTATATGTCGGTCAAACTGTTATGTCGTGTCGGTCTCGAGTTTTTACTGACCTGATAAATTTAGAAGTTGTTATGTATTTGTGCCCTAAATATGTACACATATTTTTAAATGTATAAATATGTGACCTAATTTAAAACATAGGAGCTATATGTCAAATCTATCTTGTTGTGTCAGACAGATCATTTCTACTCATTAATCATGAATATGAATTGTAGAGTCTGGACTGATCATACTGACGTATTGATTATTGGTTAATACATTTCAAAGAAAATATAACCAAAGACTGTAGTTTTCACGTAAAGTTAAATTAATTTAAAAAAAAGTATAACGGTATAGGATTCTGATTTCTGCTTACGTCATCACAAAGTCCATAGTTTAATCCTGTTTGGTACTATCTGCGTGCAGCAACAGCTTTTGTTGACCAGAGGACGTGGCCTGACCGCTAACTATTTGTTCAGTCCGAAGGACAAAGGTCATCTAAAGTTGTACTGATTCATTCACACAAGAGGTCGGTTACGTTATAAAGAGATATAGTCGGGCCATTACATTGTCGGTTACGTTAACAACAAGATATAGTCGGGCTATTACATTGTCAGTTACGTTAACAAAGAGATATAGACGGGCTATTACATTGTCAGTTACGTTAACAAAGAGATATAGACGGCCTATTGCATTGTCAGTTACGTTAACAAAGAGATATAGACGGGCTATTACATTGTCAGTTACGTTAACAAAGACGGGCTATTACATTGTCAGTTACGTTAACAAAGACGGGCTATTACATTGTCAGTTATATATTGAATCAACTTGACGTTAACTGGTTACTTACACAAAGACAAGTTCATTGGGAACAATATTTGTTTTTAAATGTCTTGTCAATATGTATTGTTTATATGTCATGCTAATTATGTCTATTTATTGCGCTGTAAAATATTGTCAGAAATTGTATAAAAAGTAAAACAATAGAAATATAAAGGCCTACAAACTCTTCATAATAAATTAAACTCAAAATAATTAATTATGTGAAAAATAAAATCATTTGATATTATCTTGTAGAAACCAAGAAATGAGAAGCGCTGTTTTTGTTTTACTCTAGCCAAGCCAATGTATTAAATTAACATCGTTAGGTGTTTCTCTTTAGTCTTGTTGTTATATAGTCAGTGAGTGACTTATTTAGTTATAATAAAGTATACAAAAGTCATTATTTCTGGGAAATGTAAAAGTGCTGTCATTGTCTGACTCGGATACGAGAATCACTAAATTATTCAATGTAGGCAGAAGATCAAAGAGGATGAACTGAGGCATTGCGATAATAAATAGTTCATTAAAAATGAAACAATAACACTGAATTTTGCATATTATGACATATTCATAAGCATACTATAGTACATATTCATAAAACTAGTTGACTTACAAAACCAAATTGCCCTGCTTTTAATGAATCAATCAAATAACTCAACTTGACACAACCTGATGAGTCAAAGCTGACTCTTATTTTTGTTTACTTTAAAGTAAATTTAGTTGACACACATGAAATATTTTGAGTTCACCAACTATGTTGTGCACCGATGAACTGAATGTTCTATTTATGTTGTTGTTTTTTTTTGGTTCTAACATCAAGATGTTTTAATTAGTTCCTCACAATGCCAGATTTAACAGGATATCTCAACCTAATTAATGAGTAGAAGTATTAAGGATGTACACAAACACTGGGAGTAAAGCTTTACAAGTGTATGACAGTGTTATTTGTTGATTTTTCTATTCATTCACAGCGAAGAAAAAATATGTACCGCCCGACAATGAAGCTGAGTTAAGGTGGTGGAGTATGTTTGTGTTGAGTAGTTTATTTACATTGTATTTATGAAGTCACGTGAATGTATTGATCTCCTAGGTAGCTACATTCTGACTACGTGTACTGACTGAACTTACCTGTTGATTTTGTAGTTAACTCTTTATATACCAACACTCGAACACAAATGTTAGCGTGTCTTTCAATGTACAGATATATGATGTATCAATCTTGTGTCTATCTATTTATGTATTTACCTATTACTATCTATCTCTCTCTCTCTCTCTATATATATATATATATATATATATATATATATATATACATATATATATTTATCGGTGTCAATCTATCTATCTATTTATCTGTCATCTATCTATCATAGATGACATTTTATGTTTTAAATAAGACGTTGTTTCATACACCATATATATTAAACACGTGATTCGGATTTCTGTATGTATGCACGTCATAGTTTTAAAAAATAATTAAAGGTCATTCAAGCTGATATATTTATTGACACATTTCAAGAAATTGTAATAATGGGAAAAGGGAATATATTTATTACAAAGAGAACCATTTAACAAATCGAAAGTTATTTAAATTAACTCACATAAGTAGAATGTATATATATATATATTTGTCTCCTTCATTACTTTTAGTCTTTTTCGTATTTCTTATAAAGATTGATTGCATAAACAATTAGGCGAGTTGGTCAATTTAAAGAAAGAATGGTTTTATAAATGTTTGCAAGTTATTGATTTGTATTTGTTCACTTTTTGATTAACGTCTTGAAGAGGGTGTGGGGGTGTGGGTGATACAAATTGTGTTTAAGAAATGGTAAAATTCGTTCGTTACAAGCTGGTGGGGGAGAGATTAATTACTAACTGAAATATCCCTTAAAATATTGAATATAGATTTAATTATAACTGATTACATTTTTTTCATTACATATTTCAATGTTCTAGTTTCTCTCTATCTCTAGCTGACCTACTTTTGGTCTATTCGGCCATTACTATTTTCTGTTTTAGCAGGCTGCACAACAAGTGACTTCATGACGAACCGTAGAAATACAAAATAATTCATTTTAATATCATGCCGTCATGTTCGGGTCTGCACTTACCATGTTGGCACTATAGGCGTCCTAGCTAAAGTTTATTAATATACATCTGTTGCATAACAATTTCTGCAGCTCAGATTTAAGAAAATAAATTATACAATTATTACACCTAGAAGTAGCTTTATAACATGGTATGTTTTTATCTCCTGACCTTAGACCTTCTGTGTCATTGTACTCTTTGAGTTCAGCATGACAATAATTGTAAGTTTTTAATAATGTAAGAGATACCTTACAGGAACCAGTTACCAGTCCCTTGTTTCATTTACAATGTCAGTACTTTTGAGATGTCCTGTGCAAAGTTATCGTAAACGCTCATATTTGGGCATGTGAAAATGGCTACACATATATATATATATTTAAACTTAGATTTAAATATATATCTAGGTTCAACGGTTGAGGTCAAATGTGTGGTAAATCTCGTGACCTATTTATTTCAACCTGTATTGTCTGCATACCCCCCGCAACCCCCCCCCCACCCCTAAAGCTCTGAATGTAACAAACTTCATTATACAATCCAATTAATTATCAATCAAAATGGAAAAAAAAGTGTAAAACAAAGTAGACAAACGTAAGCGGTAAAATGAAACTTTTGTGAATTTCTCTTTAGGGGGAGTGGGGGGGGGGTGCTACAGCTAGGTAAATGGATGTGAAGGTGGTTTTAGCTAGATGTGTTAGGTCAACTAGTGTGTTGTATGGACATGGGGATGGGGGGGGGTGAGAGAGCTACCTGTATATACCTTGTGTTAAAATGTACAGCTGGAGTTGGTAGGATGGGGACAAGGTGGGGGGTAGGTACATTCCTCATCAGATTATTCAAAATAGACTTTTAGGCTGTACATTAAACTTGGGACATTAGAAACAAAGAAACTTTTATAGTTTAATATAAAAACTGGAGGGTTTGATGTGTACAATGTGGCTGGAGGGTTTGATGTACAATGTGGCTGGAGGGTTTGATGTACAATGTGGCTAACGTATACTCTGACAATTTGTTATGGAAAAATATTGTAGACCTGGTGTCTTAAGTTTAAATTTTTTATTAATCGATAAGTTTTTCTGTAACTCTAATTACCGTATAGTTACTATATGAATTACTTTCACTTATTTTTTTTTTGTAGTATATTAAGATAAAAAAGTAATAGATAGATGGATGGATAGATAGATAGATAGATAGATAGATAGATAGATAGATAGATAGATAGATAGATAGATAGATAGATAGATAGATAGATAGATAGATAGATAGATAGATAGATAGATAGATCAATTGGAAGACATGTTGTTCCAGTGACGTGATTCCCAATAAGAGAAAATGATAAACTTTTGTTGCAGGATTCTTAGATTTCAAAAAATGAATAATTAAATGAAGTCTAAGAAAATTATTGGGTTAATTATAAAATTATTTATCCATGTGAAATTGTAAACATATCTTACATAAATATAATAATGTAGTCTTTTTAATAAATTATGTATGGCAAGGAACCATTTTTTTTTATTTAGAACAGAATAGTAGCTACAGGGTGAGAGGATGGGAACATAATAGTAGTTACAGGGTGAGAGGATGGGAACATAATAGTAGCTACAGGGTGAGAGAATGGGAACAGAATAATAGTTACATGGTGAGAGGATGGGAACATAATAGTAGCTACATGGTGAGAGAATGGGAACAGAATAATAGTTACAGGGTGAGAGGATGGGAACATAATAGTAGCTACATGGTGAGAGAATGGGAACAGAATAATAGTTACAGGGTGAGAGGATGGGAACATAATAGTAGCTACATGGTGAGAGAATGGGAACAGAATAATAGTTACAGGGTGAGAGGATGGGAACATAATAGTAGCTACATGGTGAGAGAATGGGAACAGAATAATAGTTACAGGGTGAGAGGATGGGAACATAATAGTAGCTACATGGTGAGAGAATGGGAACAGAATAATAGTTACAGGGTGAGAGAATGGGAACAGAATAATAGTTACAGGGTGAGAGAATGGGAACAGAATAATAGTTACAGGGTGAGAGAATGGGAACAGAATAATAGTTACAGGGTGAGAGAATGGGAACAGAATAATAGTTACAGGGTGAGAGAATGGGAACAGAATAATAGTTACAGGGTGAGAGGAAAGGACAGTGGGGGGGGGGAGGTTCTAACACAGGTTTTTGTGAGTCACCACGTCCGTGGCAGGGTGGATACTATACAATATGTTAGATATATAGGACATGATGTTTAAAAAAGAAAGAAAAACAATTATTACAATTTTACAGTAATATATTTAACATTGTAAAGAATACAAAGAAAAAGAATTATGCAATAACCAACATTATCTAAATGGAATTTACAGTTCTAAAAATTTATGTAACACTATTTTAGAAAATGTTGCTATTTATGACCTGGAGGATGGATGTTTATTCTAGCAATATTTTCTTTCCTCAAACGGCTCGAATACACAACAATAATAGCGTTACCATGGTTACGGCCAATACATTATTCACTTTTTTAAAAATATTTTTGTTATTTAAAGATATTTTTCAACCTTTTATCTTCAGCTAGAAATGTAATTTGAAATTCAAACAGTAATGCAGTTTATCGATAGTTGTGTAAAGAATCATTTTCTCATTTATTTCTGAATACGATGTTGTTCATCCAAGTTGTATTATTCCCAGTTTGTTTTAAATTCAATAAGATGTTACATCCAGTTGTTAGTTCTGTGAACTCAATAAGATGTTACATCCAGTTGTTAGTTCTGTAAATCCAATAAGATGTTACATCCAGTTGTTAGTTCTGTAAATTCAATAAGTTGTAACATCCAGTTGTTAGTTCTGTAAATTCAATAAGATGTTACATCAAGTTGTTAGTTCTGTAAACTCAATAAGATGTTACATCCAGTTGTTAGTTCTGTGAAAGGTTTAAAAACAAAATGTTAAGAGAAAGAAAAAATTAAACAATTTAAATAAAAATCAGTAACAATAACTCTTATTAAAATCACCTAACGCATTTATCAAGTCATTTAAATAGAGCAATAATTTAAAAAATAGAAATATCCAATGACAATATAGTCTCAAATTTTTACTCTGTGATTCTTATACTGAATATAGTTCTGCTATACGTCACTGAATATCTGCCAGTTAAATAAAAAAGAAGATAAATGCCGTATCAAAACAATCTCTGTAGGGGCGGATGTAAACTATTTCATGCCCCGGTGGCATACGAAAATAACTAGCCCCATTCAACAAGAGCGTTAGATAAATGGATTTATATATGGTCTCTATGTTTCAAATATATAGTTGGTACATGTACATTACAGTACATATATAATTGGTACATGTACATTACAGTACATATATAGTTGGTACATGTACATTACAGTACATATATAGTTGGTACATGTACATTACAGTACATATATAGTTGGTACATGTACATTACAGTACATATATAGTTGGTACATGTACATTACAGTACATATATAGTTGGTACATGTACATTACAGTACATATATAGTTGGTACATGTACATTACAGTACATATATAGTTGGTACATGTACATTACAGTACATATATAGTTGGTACATGTACATTACAGTACATATATAGTTGGTACATGTACATTACAGTGCATATATAGTTGGTACATGTACATTACAGTGCATATATAGTTGGTACACGTACATTACAGTGCATATATAGTTGGTATTGTGGCTTGCTAAAATGCAATTAATTCATACTTTAAAAAAACAGATGTAGTCAAGACACAATATAAATAATAAAACCAAACGGAAAAAACACAGTCAGTTTATAAATGTGTCTTATTTAAAATGTGTACAATTTAAAACGTTGTTTATTTTGTAAAGCTAGAAAACAATTTTTGGCTGAAATATACGCCCATTTATGTTATTATCAACACTGGGCGCTTTATACTGTGTTGTGATCATTGTGACATTTTTATCATTGATGTAATTTATTGCATAGCAGCATCCCGTTGAAGCAGTCAGAGAAATCCTCCCCTCCCCTACTGTCATCATGTCATTATATGGCATTACTAACCCTGGCTAGATCGTTGGAGCTATTCTCTCATTGAGCCAGCAGATAGCTGTTGTCTCTCTTTTTCTAGATTTCTCTCTCTTTCTCTCTAATAAAATACAACAATGATTCAACAATATCAGTACATTATAAAGACAAAACTGCATGAAGCAGGACTCTATTAAGATAATTGTTGAGTGTGGAGCAGGGTTTAGGTTCAATTCTTAATGTTGTCTGTTGGCTATGACCTACTGTATGCATACGACATATTGAATCTTTAAATTAAAAGGGATTAAAGAATTGCGAAATCAATGTTGAATTTAAAGACAATATCTCATTGTGAAAGGAAATTTTAGTCTTTAAGAAGGTTACGTATTTATGTATTTGTGCAGTATTATTGTATTTATGTATTTGTTCAGAATTATTGTCTAGAAGTCTTTTAAAGTACGAAGGGTTTTTTAAATATTTCTTTAAAAATGACTTAATGAATTTAAAGTCGTTTTAAAGGAGGAACGGCTGAATAGTGAAGTCGACAGTGAACTCTACTCACCAGCAACGGGTTCAGGGCTCAATAATATTCGCTGCTGACTTAGAGAGGAGATTGGCGCTACCAAATCAATAAGCCCACAGAAATGACGTATGAAAGCACAACATATATATATATGTTGACGTGCTCATTTGTCCGCTCCCCCCCCCCACCACAACCGCATTGGTAACGGGTAAATAAAAAAGGTCGAACAGCTTGAAAACCGAACAAATTTTATTTAATATCTTAAAATTTGAACAAATTCAAACATACGAGTTTTATTTCTGCGGTTTTCGGTTAGAACTCTTCTTTCTGTGAAGTTATAGAAACCTATCGTCACTATCCAATAAAAATATTCTTAGTTTATTCACGCTTGTTTTTTTTTTTTAATACGTTGCCCTCCCATTAGTACTATATAAATAATAGCGGTCTCGCGTCTGAGTTATATCGAAAGTAGAAATCAATAATTAAAGATGGCGTCTTGCCTGCGTCTTGATTCGATATTTTTTTTTTTAAATCTACAGTTTGGAATAGTTTCTGCGGTTTTTAAACATAAAACAATAAGGCCAATATGTGAAAAAATTCCATTTAAATGTTTGTTTGTTTTTATATTCCTACAACATATTGCATTTTTAAATTGTAATAAAATCATGAAAAAATCGGATCTGTCCGAAACAAAAATTAACCTAGCCTACTGATCAAACCTAAGGAAATATAACTTTATGCATAGGTTTTGCAGATTACTGCTAGTAAGTATTATTATTATCCATACTACCGGGCACTACCGGCCTTAGAGGCTGCTATAGTAGATCAAAGTAACGGTAAACTTTATTAGAAGTCTTGATAAGTGGCTCGGAGAAATTTAACTATGTCACTAAGTTAACTTTCACACATAGGCCTAGTATTAAAAAAAAAGTTAAAAACACATTTATTGAGATATTATTTTTTTCCCCCGCCTCCTTAAAGGTAATGATGACGTATTCATAAATTGTACACTTTTTTGAGAATGTATTGGTCAAAACTTGTAAATAAAAAGATGGCGGATTTGAAAACATATTCGATTGGTCTATGCTAACGTCGAGATGTTTTAAATTATTTTGGATTTGATGAATCGATCAACTGAGGGACTGAAAGAACATTTTTTAATATATGGTCAAATAACAATAGGTACTGGAGGTTTGAGTCAGTGAAATACAAAAATACAAGTATATGATAGATAATATGTATTTGTGAGTGTGCACGGGTGTGTGAATGCATTTTAGATCCGTGTTCAGCCTACACATTACTACAGCTGCAACATTGACCATTATTGAATTACACATTTCAACCAGTCAAAAAAGAAATTGATTGCTTTTGTCTTCCACAGGGGAAACAGCTAAATAGGTCACAGAGGATTTCACACACCTCGTGTACTGCACGTGCTGAGAGACGTTTCATTGGCTGCTCCAGCAAGAGGAAGTAACTCTGGTTAAATTTTGAAATCTTCAGCACAATAAAACAAAATTATACTCATTGAGTTTTTTTTTTTTGCTTGTTATGTTTCTTTGAAGTTTCTTGATTTTTTCTTTTTTCTGTATATAATCTGAGAATAATAACACATACGTGTAAACAGATATAACGATATACAAAAACATAGACACGCATTAAATGGCAGATACACAAAAACATCTTTTTTACCTCTACCACTGAGACCTCTGCTCACATTAGACTTAAATTAAGGAGCTAAGCCTTTGCAATTATACTAAATAAAATTCCTTTATAGATATCGGCCAGTCAGAAGTAAATTCATTTCTTTTCAAGTTTGCAAACAATTTTTATCATTAATATATAGACAGAATTAATCATTTACTGTGTCCAACGAAATTCATTTATCACTTATCAAATTTTAGTTATACTGATTTTTTTTCTCTAGTCTCTATTCCTTTCTTTGTCATGTGGTTACCATTAGAGTCGCTACATTTTAGCCTGTCCATTCCTTACAATTGGTCATTCTATAAAGCCTCTCTAGAAATCTCCCGATGGTACCCAGCAGTATTGTCTTCCTCAGGGTGTAGTAAAACAAGACAAAAATAAGAATAATTTGTCACAGAAAAAGAAAGGTAATGACTAATTGCAAGATGAGATACGAGCAACGTTAAGGAAGAATCAAAGTCTTATCGAGGTACAACTGTACTATGAAAACTTATCGCAACGTATGAAACTATCAATTACTTCTTTAATATCTCCAGAATTTAATTTTTAGATATCTTAAATTGTATGTATGTATAAACTAGCTGTACCCTGCAAAGCCTTTGCATAGAGATAGAATATTGTAAAGCCAGTGCCAACATAGGGATTTGGGGACCCGGGGGCTTGGCCTCTTTTGGGGCCCTTGCATTTTGACGTTTGATACAATGACATGAGATTATGTGTTCAAGCAATACGTTTTTATTTATCTATAGTTAAAAACAGCTCTAGGCCTGAGATACACTAATAGACTCATTTGTATTTGTAGTAAATACTTGAATGTCTTTTATTCAGTGGTGAAAAAAGTGTTAATTAACAAGCCCGGGACAGACTCTGAATAGCCTGCTCCCTTTCTGTAAACCGAACCCCTGTGATCCGCCCATTAGTAAGTAACTAAATAAAACAAACGTCTGTTAATAGGACATACAGACTGTTAGACACAAACGTCTGTTAACAGGACATACGGACTCTCTGACACAAACGTCTGTTAACAGGACATACGGACTCTCTGACACAAACGTCTGTTAACAGGACATACGGACTCTCTGACACAAACGTCTTTTAACAGGACATACAGACTCTCTGACACATACGTATGTTGACAGGACATACGAACTGTCTGACACAAACGTATGTTGACAGGACATACAGACTCTCTGACACATACGTATGTTGACAGGACATACGAACTGTCTGACACATACGTATGTTGACAGGACATACGAACTGTCTGACACATACGTCTGTTAACAGGACATACAGACTCTCTGACACATACGTATGTTGACAGGACATACAGACTCTCTGACACATACGTATGTTGACAGGACATACGAACTGTCTGACACATACGTCTGTTAACAGGACATACAGACTCTCTGACACATACGTATGTTGACAGGACATACAGACTCTCTGACACATACGTATGTCGACAGGAGATAGAGACTCACTGACTTCTACAAACATCGACAGGAGTCACAGGCTGACATGAGACGCCGAATCATTATCTGATACACACAGATATCTATTGATATGATATTTAGTCTGTATTAGTACAAACCAAAGAGGAATGCTAATATTATATATTTCACCAGTACGCCAACAAATGACGCCATACGACTTGCACAGTGTATAATTTTACTTCACGTGATAAATTCCTACATGTTTTGCATTTATGTTGATGGTATGCTGATCACAAAGCTCGATTTGGTATGAAAAACATTTTCTTTAAAATGTTATGGCATATTTCATTCCTATGAGATGTAAAAAATATTAAACTTGGTTTGAACGTAATTTAATATTTCTCTTATTTCACTGTTGTTGTTTTCAATACGTTTAAAATTCATCCAATAGTAAATAAAAGTATTTTTAGGTGTAATATTTTCCCATTTTTTTAGCGCAGTTGACAAGAACATTTCTTACTAATAATAGTTCATTTCAGGTAAATGAAAATTTTTTTTTTCAAAACTGCGCCTTACATTTGATCTACGTCTTCATTCCTTACAGTCTGATTTGTTTTCCTCTATGGCGGCCGGTCCCGAAATAGCTCAAAATGACAATCAGGGAGGAGGTGGGGACGGGAGGATGGGAGTAAACTCGTCTACTGTCTTTCCACCTTCCTCCGCCCCCTGACCTCCAGGTCTACTATCACTATTAAAGAGAGACAGATAATTATCAAAGACATATAAAACCACAGACACACTAGTGCGTGCGAGGAAAAATGTTATGTCAGGGTTGGTCAAACCTTTTGGCCTCGGGTAACAATAGGATCGTTAAATTGACCGAAGGACCGGACCATGAGCATATGGATGACGTGTTGAGATAAAGTAATACGTATTAAATGGACATGTCATATCATAAGATCTAGTAATGCTGTGTTACTCTCCTAAATGATTGGCGGGTTAGGTTTAACAGTCTCTTGGGCCAAATTTGACCCACGGGCTGTAGTCTGCCCATGGCTGGGCTAGACAGTTGTTACATTTGAGCTTATAGTAGAGTTAGGATTTGTTTTTGTTTTTTTGTTTTTTATGCAATTTTTTTATTATTAATTTTATTTTTTTTTAAATTTGTACATTAGGTTCATTAATCTGAACATAGCTTACCGATTTTGAATTATCATATAAATAAATATTCAGGTTATTTTTTATCATTAGAATGTGTTTAATAAAATGCCTGATACATCTGATTTTTTTTACATACAGTAATTTGAAACCAGTGTATTGAAGATAATATAGTGTATATTTGGGGGCCCATGACAAAAGAACTTTCAGACTCTATGCAACAGTTTATTTTGAGAATGAAGACAAGGGTACATTTCTTTAGACGTGGGTACATTTCTAAAGGCAAGGGTATATTTCTCTAGACGTGGGTACATTTCTCTAGACGTGGGTACATTTCTAAAGGCAAGGGTACATTTCTAAAGGCAAGGGTACATTTCTCTAGGCAAGGGTGCATTTCTCTACGCAAGGGTACATTTCTCTAGGCGAGGGTACATTTCTCTAGACGTGGGTACTTTTCTCTAGACGTGGGTACATTTCTAAAGGCAAGGTTAAATTTCTAAAGGAAAGGGTACATTTCTCTAGGAAAGGGTACATTTCTCTAGACGTGGGTACATTTCTAAAGGCAAGGGTACATTTCTCTAGGCAAGGATAGATTTCTATAGGCAAGGGTACATTTCTCTAGGAAAGGGTACTTTTCTCTAGACGTGGGTACATTTCTAAAGGCAAGGGTACATTTCTCTAGGCAAGGGTACATTTCTCTAGGCAAGGGTACATTTCTAAAGGCAAGGGTACATTTTTCTAAACGTGGGTACATTTCTAAAGGCAAGGGTACATTTCTCTAGACGTGGGTACATTTCTCTAGGAAAGGGTACATTTCTCTAGGCAAGGGTACATTTCTCTAGGCAAGGGTACATTTCTCTAGACGTGGGTACATTTCTAAAGGCAAGGGTACATTTCTAAAAGAAAAGGGTACATTTCTCTAGGAAAGGGTACATTTCTCTAGGCAAGGATAGATTTCTATAGGCAAGGGTACATTTCTCTAGGCAAGGGTACTTTTCTCTAGACGTGGGTACATTTCTAAAGGCAAGGGTACATTTCTCTAGGCAAGGGTACATTTCTCTAGACGTGGGTACATTTCTCTAGACGTGGTTACATTTCTAAAGGCAAGGGTACATTTCTCTAGACGTGGGTACATTTCTCTAGACGTGGGTACATTTATCTAGCCAAGGGTACATTTCACTAGGCAAGGGTACATTTCTCTAGGTAAGGGTGCATTTCTCTAGACGTGGGTATATTTCTAAAGGCAAGGGTACATTTCTCTAGGCAAGGGTACATTTCTCTAGACGTGGGTACATTTTTAAAGGCAAGGGTACATTTCTCTAGGCAAGGGTACATTTCTCTAGGCAAGGGTACATTTCTCTAGACGTGGGTACATTTTTAAAGGCAAGGGTACATTTCTCTAGGCAAGGGTACATTTCTCTAGGCAAGGGTACATTTCTCTAGGCAAGGGTACATTTCTCTAGGCAAGGGTACATTTCTCTAGACGTGGGTACATTTCTAAAGGCAAGGGTACATTTCTCTAGACGTGGGTACATTTCTCTAGACGTGGGTACATTTCTCTAAGCAAGGGTACATTTCTCTAGGAAAGGGTACATTTCTCTAGGTAAGGGTACATTTCTCTTGACGTGGGAATATTTCTAAAGGCAAGGGTACATTTCTCTAGGCAAGGGTACATTTCTCTAGACGTGGGTAAATTTTTAAAGGCAAGGGTACATTTCTCTAGGCAAGGGTACATTTCTCTAGGCAAGGGTACATTTCTCTAGGCAAGGGTACATTTCTAAAGGAAACAGTACATTTCTCTAGGCAAGGGTACATTTCTCTAGACGTGGGTACATTTTTAAAGGCAAGGGTACATTTCTGTAGGCAAGGGTACATTTCTCTAGGCAAGGGTACATTTCTCTAGGCAAGGGTACATTTCTCTAGGCAAGGGTGCATTTCTCTAGGTAAGGGTACATTTCTCTAGACGTGGGTACATTTCTAAAGGCAAGGGTACATTTCTGTAGGCAAGGGTACATTTCTCTAGGCAAGGGTACATTTCTCTAGGCAAGGGTACATTCCTCTAGGCAAGGGTACATTTCTCTAGACGTGGGTACATTTCTAAAGGCAAGGGTACATTTCTCTAGGCAAGGGTACATTTCTCTAGGCAAGGGTACATTTCTAAAGGCAAGGGTACATTTCTCTAGACGTGGGTACATTTTAAAAGGCAAGGGTACATTTCTCTAGGAAAGGGTACTTTTCTCTAGGAAAGGGTACATTTCTCTAGACGTGGGTACATTTCTAAAGGCAAGGGTACATTTCTCTAAGCAAGGATAGATTTCTATAGGCAAGGGTACATTTCTCTAGGAAAGGGTACTTTTCTCTAGACGTGGGTACATTTCTAAAGGCAAGGGTACATTTCTCTAGGCAAGGGTACATTTCTCTAGGCAAGGGTACATTTCTAAAGGCAAGGGTACATTTCTAAAGGCAAGGGTACATTTCTCTAAACGTGGGTACATTTCTAAAGGCAAGGGTACATTTCTCTAGACGTGGGTACATTTCTCTAGGAAAGGGTACATTTCTCTAGGCAAGGGTACATTTCTCTAGGCAAGGGTACATTTCTCTAGACGTGGGTACATTTCTAAAGGCAAGGGTACATTTCTAAAAGAAAAGGGTACATTTCTCTAGGAAAGGGTACATTTCCCTAGGCAAGGATAGATTTCTATAGGCAAGGGTACATTTCTCTAGGCAAGGGTACTTTTCTCTAGACGTGGGTACATTTCTAAAGGCAAGGCTACATTTCTCTAGGCAAGGGTACAATTCTCTAGACGTGGGTACATTTCTCTAGACGTGGGTACATTTCTAAAGGCAAGGGTACATTTCTCTAGACGTGGGTACATTTCTCTAGACGTGGGTACATTTCTCTAGGCAAGGGTACATTTCTCTAGGCAAGGGTACATTTCTCTAGGTAAGGGTACATTTCTCTTGACGTGGGTATATTTCTAAAGGCAAGGGTACATTTCTCTAGGCAAGGGTACATTTCTCTAGACGTGGGTATATTTCTAAAGGCAAGGGTACATTTCTCTAGGCAAGGGTACATTTCTCTAGGCAAGGGTACATTTCTAAAGGAAAGAGTACATTTCTCTAGGCAAGGGTACATTTCTCTAGACGTGGGTACATTTTTAAAGGCAAGGGTACATTTCTGTAGGCAAGGGTACATTTCTCTAGGCAAGGGTACATTTCTCTAGGCAAGGGTACATTTCTCTAAGCAAGGGTGCATTTCTATAGGTAAGGGTACATTTCTCTAGACGTGGGTACATTTCTAAAGGCAAGGGTACATTTCTGTAGGCAAGGGTACATTTCTCTAGGCAAGGGTACATTTCTCTAGGCAAGGGTACATTTCTCTAGGCAAGGGTACATTTCTCTAGACGTGGGTATTTTTCTAAAGGCAAGGGTACATTTCTCTAGGCAAGGGTACATTTCTCTAGACGTGGGTATATTTCTAAAGGCAAGGGTACATTTCTCTA
Source organism: Bulinus truncatus (assembly GCA_021962125.1). Taxonomy (NCBI): domain Eukaryota; kingdom Metazoa; phylum Mollusca; class Gastropoda; family Planorbidae; genus Bulinus; species Bulinus truncatus. The sequence goes on from JAGDYQ010000223.1 coordinate 1,148,068, forward strand.
GGCAAGGGTACATTTCTCTAGGCAAGGGTACATTTCTCTAGGCAAGGGTACATTTCTAAAGGAAAGAGTACATTTCTCTAGGCAAGGGTACATTTCTCTAGACGTGGGTACATTTTTAAAGGCAAGGGTACATTTCTGTAGGCAAGGGTACATTTCTCTAGGCAAGGGTACATTTCTCTAGGCAAGGGTACATTTCTCTAAGCAAGGGTGCATTTCTATAGGTAAGGGTACATTTCTCTAGACGTGGGTACATTTCTAAAGGCAAGGGTACATTTCTGTAGGCAAGGGTACATTTCTCTAGGCAAGGGTACATTTCTCTAGGCAAGGGTACATTTCTCTAGGCAAGGGTACATTTCTCTAGACGTGGGTATTTTTCTAAAGGCAAGGGTACATTTCTCTAGGCAAGGGTACATTTTTCTAGGCAAGGGTACATTTCTAAAGGCAAGGGTACATTTCTCTAGACGTGGGTACATTTCTAAAGGCAAGGGTACATTTCTCTAGGCAAGGGTACATTTCTCTAGGCAAGGGTACATTTCTAAAGGCAAGGGTACATTTCTCTAGACGTGGGTACATTTCTAAAGGCAAGGGTACATTTCTCTAGACGTGGGTACATTTTTAAAGGAAAGGGTACATTTCTCTAGGCAAGGGTACATTTCTCTAGGCAAGGGTACATTTCTCTAGGCAAGGGTACATTTCTCTAGGAAAGGGTACATTTCACTAGACGTGGTTACATTTCTAAAAGCAAGGGTACATTTCTCTAGACGTGGGTACATTTCTCTAGGAAAGGGTACATTTCTCTAGGCAAGGGTACATTTCTCTAGGCAAGGGTACATTTCTCTAGACGTGGGTACATTTCTAAAGGCAAGGGTACATTTCTAAAAGAAAAGGGTACATTTCTCTAGGAAAGGGTACATTTCTCTAGGCAAGGATAGATTTCTATAGGCAAGGGTACATTTCTCTAGGCAAGGGTACTTTTCTCTAGACGTGGGTACATTTCTAAAGGCAAGGGTACATTTCTCTAGGCAAGGGTACATTTCTCTAGACGTGGGTACATTTCTCTAGACGTGGGTACATTTATCTAGACGTGGGTACATTTATCTAGGCAAGGGTACATTTCTAAAGGCAAGGGTACATTTCTCTAGGTAAGGGTGCATTTCTCTAGACGTGGGTATATTTCTAAAGGCAAGGGTACATTTCTCTAGGCAAGGGTACATTTCTCTAGGCAAGGGTACATTTCTAAAGGAAAGAGTACATTTCTCTAGGCAAGGGTACATTTCTCTAGACGTGGGTACATTTTTAAAGGCAAGGGTACATTTCTGTAGGCAAGGGTACATTTCTCTAGGCAAGGGTACATTTCTCTAGGCAAGGGTACATTTCTCTAAGCAAGGGTGCATTTCTATAGGTAAGGGTACATTTCTCTAGACGTGGGTACATTTCTAAAGGCAAGGGTACATTTCTGTAGGCAAGGGTACATTTCTCTAGGCAAGGGTACATTTCTCTAGGCAAGGGTACATTTCTCTAGGCAAGGGTACATTTCTCTAGACGTGGGTACATTTCTAAAGGCAAGGGTACATTTCTCTAGGCAAGGGTACATTTTTCTAGGCAAGGGTACATTTCTAAAGGCAAGGGTACATTTCTCTAGACGTGGGTACATTTCTAAAGGCAAGGGTACATTTCTCTAGGCAAGGGTACATTTCTCTAGGCAAGGGTACATTTCTAAAGGCAAGGGTACATTTCTCTAGACGTGGGTACATTTCTAAAGGCAAGGGTACATTTCTCTAGACGTGGGTACATTTTTAAAGGAAAGGGTACATTTCTCTAGGCAAGGGTACATTTCTCTAGGCAAGGGTACATTTCTCTAGGCAAGGGTACATTTCTCTAGGAAAGGGTACATTTCACTAGACGTGGGTACATTTCTAAAAGCAAGGGTACATTTCTCTAGACGTGGGTACATTTCTCTAGGAAAGGGTACATTTCTCTAGGCAAGGGTACATTTCTCTAGGCAAGGGTACATTTCTCTAGACGTGGGTACATTTCTAAAGGCAAGGGTACATTTCTAAAAGAAAAGGGTACATTTCTCTAGGAAAGGGTACATTTCTCTAGGCAAGGATAGATTTCTATAGGCAAGGGTACATTTCTCTAGGCAAGGGTACTTTTCTCTAGACGTGGGTACATTTCTAAAGGCAAGGGTACATTTCTCTAGGCAAGGGTACATTTCTCTAGACGTGGGTACATTTCTCTAGACGTGGGTACATTTATCTAGACGTGGGTACATTTATCTAGGCAAGGGTACATTTCACTAGGCAAGGGTACATTTCTCTAGGTAAGGGTGCATTTCTCTAGACGTGGGTATATTTCTAAAGGCAAGGGTACATTTCTCTAGGCAAGGGTACATTTCTCTAGACGTGGGTACATTTTTGAAGGCAAGGGTACATTTCTCTAGGCAAGGGTACATTTCTCTAGGCAAGGGTACATTTCTCTAGGCAAGGGTACATTTCTCTAGGCAAGGGTACATTTCTCTAGACGTGGGTACATTTCTAAAGGCAAGGGTACATTTCTGTAGGCAAGGGAACATTTCTCTAGGCAAGGGTACATTTCTCTAGGCATGGGTACATTTCTCTAGGCGTGGGTACATTTCTCTAGGCAAGGGTACATTTCTCTAGGCAAGGGTACATTTCTCTAGGCAAGGGTACATTTCTCTAGACGTGGGTACTTTTCTCTATACGTGGGTACATTTCTAAAGGCAAGGGTACATTTCTAAAGGAAAGGGTACATTTCTCTAGGAAAGGGTACATTTCTCTAGACGTGGGTACATTTCTAAAGGCAAGGGTACATTTCTCTAGGCAAGGATAGATTTCTATAGGCAAGGGTACATTTTTCTAGGCAAGGGTACTTTTCTCTAGACGTGGGTACATTTCTAAAGGCAAGGGTACATTTCTCTAGGCAAGGGTACATTTCTCTAGGCAAGGGTACATTTCTAAAGGAAAGGGTACATTTCTCTAGACGTGGGTACATTTTAAAAGGCAAGGGTACATTTCTCTAGGCAAGGGTACATTTCTCTAGGAAAGGGTACATTTCTCTAGACGTGGGTACATTTCTAAAGGCAAGGGTACATTTCTCTAAGCAAGGATAGATTTCTATAGGCAAGGGTACATTTCTCTAGGAAAGGGTACTTTTCTCTAGACGTGGGTACATTTCTAAAGGCAAGGGTACATTTCTCTAGGCAAGGGTACATTTCTCTAGGCAAGGGTACATTTCTAAAGGCAAGGGTACATTTCTAAAGGCAAGGGTACATTTCTCTAAACGTGGGTACATTTCTAAAGGCAAGGGTACATTTCTCTAGACGTGAGTACATTTCTCTAGGAAAGGGTACATTTCTCTAGGCAAGGGTACATTTCTCTAGGCAAGGGTACATTTCTCTAGACGTGGGTACATTTCTAAAGGCAAGGGTACATTTCTAAAAGAAAAGGGTACATTTCTCTAGGAAAGGGTACATTTCCCTAGGCAAGGATAGATTTCTATAGGCAAGGGTACATTTCTCTAGGCAAGGGTACTTTTCTCTAGACGTGGGTACATTTCTAAAGGCAAGGCTACATTTCTCTAGGCAAGGGTACATTTCTCTAGACGTGGGTACATTTCTCTAGACGTGGGTACATTTCTAAAGGCAAGGGTACATTTCTCTAGACGTGGGTACATTTCTCTAGACGTGGGTACATTTCTCTAGGCAAGGGTACATTTCTCTAGGCAAGGGTACATTTCTCTAGGTAAGGGTACATTTCTCTTGACGTGGGTATATTTCTAAAGGCAAGGGTACATTTCTCTAGGCAAGGGTACATTTCTCTAGACGTGGGTAAATTTTTAAAGGCAAGGGTACATTTCTCTAGGCAAGGGTACATTTCTCTAGGCAAGGGTACATTTCTAAAGGAAAGAGTACATTTCTCTAGGCAAGGGTTCATTTCTCTAGACGTGGGTACATTTTTAAAGGCAAGGGTACATTTCTGTAGGCAAGGGTACATTTCTCTAGGTAAGGGTACATTTCTCTAGGCAAGGGTACATTTCTCTAGGCAAGGGTGCATTTCTCTAGGTAAGGGTACATTTCTCTAGACGTGGGTACATTTCTAAAGGCAAGGGTACATTTCTGTAGACAAGGGTACATTTCTCTAGGCAAGGGTACATTTCTCTAGGCAAGGGTACATTTCTCTAGGCAAGGGTACATTTCTCTAGACGTGGGTACATTTCTAAAGGCAAGGGTACATTTCTCTAGGCAAGGGTACATTTCTCTAGGCAAGGGTACATTTCTAAAGGCAAGGGTACATTTCTCTAGACGTGGGTACATTTCTAAAGGCAAAGGTACATTTCTCTAGGCAAGGGTACATTTCACTAGGCAAGGGTACATTTCTAAAGGCAAGGGTACATTTCTCTAGACGTGGGTACATTTCTAAAGGCAAGGGTACATTTCTCTAGACGTGGGTACATTTTTAAAGGCAAGGGTACATTTCTCTAGGCAAGGGTACATTTCTCTAGGCAAGGGTACATTTCTCTAGGCAAGGGTACATTTCTCTAGGAAAGGGTACATTTCACTAGACGTGGGTATATTTCTAAAGGCAAGGGCACATTTCTCTAGACGTGGGTACATTTCTCTAGGAAAGGGTACATTTCTTTAGGCAAGGGTACATTTCTCTAGGCAAGGGTACATTTCTCTAGACGTGGGTACATTTCTCTAGACGTGGTTACATTTCTAAAGGCAAGGGTACATTTCTCTAGACGTGGGTACATTTCTCTAGACTTGGGTACATTTCTCTAGGCAAGGGTACATTTCACTAGGCAAGGGTACATTTCTCTAGGTAAGGGTGCATTTCTCTAGACGTGGGTATATTTCTAAAGGCAAGGGTACATTTCTCTAGGCAAGGGTACATTTCTCTAGACGTGGGTACATTTTTAAAGGCAAGGGTACATTTCTCTAGGCAAGGGTACATTTCTCTAGGCAAGGGTACATTTCTCTAGGCAAGGGTTTATTTCTCTAGGCAAGGGTACATTTCTCTAGACGTGGGTACATTTCTAAAGGCAAGGGTACATTTCTGTAGGCAAGGGAACATTTCTCTAGGCAAGGGTACATTTCTCTAGGCATGGGTACATTTCTCTAGACGTGGGTACATTTCTCTAGGCAAGGGTACATTTCTCTAGGCAAGGGTACATTTCTCTAGGCAAGGGTACATTTCTCTAGACGTGGGTACTTTTCTCTATACGTGGGTACATTTCTAAAGGCAAGGGTACATTTCTAAAGGAAAGGGTACATTTCTCTAGGAAAGGGTACATTTCTCTAGACGTGGGTACATTTCTAAAGGCAAGGGTACATTTCTCTAGGCAAGGATAGATTTCTATAGGCAAGGGTACATTTCTCTAGGCAAGGGTACTTTTCTCTAGACGTGGGTACATTTCTAAAGGCAAGGGTACATTTCTCTAGGCAAGGGTACATTTCTCTAGGCAAGGGTACATTTCTAAAGGAAAGGGTACATTTCTCTAGACGTGGGTACATTTTAAAAGGCAAGGGTACATTTCTCTAGGCAAGGGTACATTTCTCTAGGAAAGGGTACATTTCTCTAGACGTGGGTACATTTCTAAAGGCAAGGGTACATTTCTCTAAGCAAGGATAGATTTCTATAGGCAAGGGTACATTTCTCTAGGAAAGGGTACTTTTCTCTAGACGTGGGTACATTTCTAAAGGCAAGGGTACATTTCTCTAGGCAAGGATACATTTCTCTAGGCAAGGGTACATTTCTAAAGGCAAGGGTACATTTCTAAAGGCAAGGGTACATTTCTCTAAACGTGGGTACATTTCTAAAGGCAAGGGTACATTTCTCTAGACGTGGGTACATTTCTCTAATAAAGGGTACATTTCTCTAGGCAAGGGTACATTTCTCTAGGCAAGGGTACATTTCTCTAGACGTGGGTACATTTCTAAAGGCAAGGGTACATTTCTAAAAGAAAAGGGTACATTTCTCTACGAAAGGTTACATTTCCCTAGGCAAGGATAGATTTCTGTAGGCAAGGGTACATTTCTCTAGGCAAGGGTACTTTTCTCTAGACGTGGGTACATTTCTAAAGGCAAGGCTACATTTCTCTAGGCAAGGGTACATTTCTCTAGACGTGGGTACATTTCTCTAGACGTGGGTACATTTCTAAAGGCAAGGGTACATTTCTCTAGACGTGGGTACATTTCTCTAGACGTGGGTACAATTCTCTAGGCAAGGGTACATATCTCTAGGCAAGGGTACATTTCTCTAGGTAAGGGTACATTTCTCTAGACGTGGGTATATTTCTAAAGGCAAGGGTACATTTCTCTAGGCAAGGGTACATTTCTCTAGACGTGGGTAAATTTTTAAAGGCAAGGGTACATTTCTCTAGGCAAGGGTACATTTCTCTAGGCAAGGGTACATTTCTCTAGGCAAGGGTACATTTCTCTAGACGTGGGTACATTTCTAAAGGCAAGGGTACATTTCTGTAGGCAAGGGTACATTTCTCTAGGCAAGGGTACATTTCTCTAGGCAATGGTACATTTCTCTAGGCAAGGGTGCATTTCTCTAGGTAAGGGTACATTTCTCTAGGCAAGGGTACATTTCTCTAGACGTGGGTACATTTCTAAAGGCAAGGGTACATTTCTGTAGGCAAGGGTACATTTCTAAAGGCAAGGGTACATTTCTCTAGACGTGGGTACATTTCTCTAGGCAAGGGTACATTTCTCTAGACGTGGGTACATTTTTAAAGGCAAGGGTACATTTCTCTAGGCAAGGGTACATTTCTCTAGGCAAGGGTACATTTCTCTAGGCAAGGGTACATTTCTCTAGGAAAGGGTACATTTCACTAGACGTGGGTATATTTCTAAAGGCAAGGGCACATTTCTCTAGACGTGGGTACATTTCTCTAGTAAAGGGTACATTTCTCTAGGCAAGGGTACATTTCTCTAGGCAAGGGTACATTTCTCTAGACGTGGGTACATTTCTAAAGGCAAGGGTACATTTCTAAAAGAAAAGGGTACATTTCTCTAGGAAAGGGTACATTTCTCTAGGCAAGGATAGATTTCTATAGGCGAGGGTACATTTCTCTAGGCAAGGGTACTTTTCTCTAGACGTGGGTACATTTCTAAAGGCAAGGGTACATTTCTCTAGGCAAGGGTACATTTCTCTAGACGTAGGTACATTTCTCTAGACGTGGTTACATTTCTAAAGGCAAGGGTACATTTCTCTAGACGTGGGTACATTTCTCTAGACGTGGGTACATTTCTCTAGGCAAGGGTACATTTCACTAGGCAAGGGTACATTTCTCTAGGTAAGGGTGCATTTCTCTAGACGTGGGTATATTTCTAAAGGCAAGGGTACATTTCTCTAGGCAAGGGTACATTTCTCTAGACGTGGGTACATTTTTAAAGGCAAGGGTACATTTCTCTAGCAAGGGTACATTTTTCTAGGCAAGGGTACATTTCTCTAGGCAAGGGTACATTTCTCTAGGCAAGGGTACGTTTCTCTAGACGTGGGTACATTTCTAAAGGCAAGGGTACATTTCTGTAGGCAAGGGAACATTTCTCAAGGCAAGGGTACATTTCTCTAGGCATGGGTACATTTCTCTAGACGTGGGTACATTTCTCTAGGCAAGGGTACATTTCTCTAGGCAAGGGTACATTTCTCTAGGCAAGGGTACATTTCTCTAGACGTGGGTACTTTTCTCAATACGTGGGTACATTTCTAAAGGCAAGGGTACATTTCTAAAGGAAAGGGTACATTTCTCTAGGAAAGGGTACATTTCTCTAGACGTGGGTACATTTCTAAAGGCAAGGGTACATTTCTCTAGGCAAGGATAGATTTCTATAGGCAAGGGTACATTTCTCTAGGCAAGGGTACTTTTCTCTAGACGTGGGTACATTTCTAAAGGCAAGGGTACATTTCTCTAGGCAAGGGTACATTTCTCTAGGCAAGGGTACATTTCTAAAGGAAAGGGTACATTTCTCTAGACGTGGAGTACATTTTAAAAGGCAAGGGTACATTTCTCTAGGCAAGGGTACATTTCTCTAGGAAAGGGTACATTTCTCTAGACGTGGGTACATTTCTAAAGGCAAGGGTACATTTCTCTAAGCAAGGATAGATTTCTATAGGCAAGGGTACATTTCTCTAGGAAAGGGTACTTTTCTCTAGACGTGGGTACATTTCTAAAGGCAAGGGTACATTTCTCTAGGCAAGGGTACATTTCTCTAGGCAAGGGTACATTTCTAAAGGCAAGGGTACATTTCTAAAGGCAAGGGTACATTTCTCTAAACGTGGGAACATTTCTAAAGGCAAGGGTACATTTCTCTAGACGTGGGTACATTTCTCTAATAAAGGGTACATTTCTCTAGGCAAGGGTACATTTCTCTAGGCAAGGGTACATTTCTCTAGACGTGGGTACATTTCTAAAGGCAAGGGTACATTTCTAAAAGAAAAGGGTACATTTCTCTACGAAAGGGTACATTTCCCTAGGCAAGGATAGATTTCTGTAGGCAAGGGTACATTTCTCTAGGCAAGGGTACTTTTCTCTAGACGTGGGTACATTTCTAAAGGCAAGGCTACATTTCTCTAGGCAAGGGTACATTTCTCTAGGCAAGGGTACATTTCTCTAGGTAAGGGTACATTTCTCTAGACGTTGGTATATTTCTAAAGGCAAGGGTACATTTCTCTAGGCAAGGGTACATTTCTCTAGACGTGGGTAAATTTTTAAAGGCAAGGGTACATTTCTCTAGGCAAGGGTACATTTCTCTAGGCAAGGGTACATTTCTCTAGGCAAGGGTACATTTCTCTAGACGTGGGTACATTTCTAAAGGCAAGGGTACATTTCTGTAGGCAAGGGTACATTTCTCTAGGCAAGGGTACATTTCTCTAGGCAATGGTACATTTCTCTAGGCAAGGGTGCATTTCTCTAGGTAAGGGTACATTTCTCTAGACGTGGGTACATTTCTCTAGGCAAGGGTACATTTCTCTAGGCAAGGGTACATTTCTCTAGACGTGGGTACATTTCTAAAGGCAAGGGTACATTTCTCTAGGCAAGGGTACATTTCTCTAGGCAAGGGTACATTTCTAAAGGCAAGGGTACATTTCTCTAGACGTGGGTACATTTCTAAAGGCAAAGGTACATTTCTCTAGGCAAGGGTACATTTCACTAGGCAAGGGTACATTTCTAAAGGCAAGGGTACATTTCTCTAGACGTGGGTACATTTCTAAAGGCAAGGGTACATTTCTCTAGACGTGGGTACATTTTTAAAGGCAAGGGTACATTTCTCTAGGCAAGGGTACATTTCTCTAGGCAAGGGTACATTTCTCTAGGCAAGGGTACATTTCTCTAAGGAAAGGGTACATTTCACTAGACAATGGGTATATTTCTAAAGGCAAGGGCACATTTCTCTAGACGTGGGTACATTTCTCTAGGAAAGGGTACATTTCTCTAGGCAAGGGTACATTTCTCTAGGCAAGGGTACATTTCTCTAGACGTGGGTACATTTCTAAAGGCAAGGGTACATTTCTAAAAGAAAAGGGTACATTTCTCTAGGAAAGGGTACATTTCTCTAGGCAAGGATAGATTTCTATAGGCGAGGGTACATTTCTCACAGAGCAATGGGGTACTTTTCTCTAGACGTGGGTACATTTCTAAAGGCAAGGGTACATTTCTCTAGGCAAGGGTACATTTCTCTAGACGTGGGTACATTTCTCTAGACGTGGATACATTTCTGAAGCCAAGGGTACATTTCTCTAGACGTGGGTACATTTCTCTAGACATTGGGTACATTTCTCTAGAGCAAGGTACTTTTCACTAGGCAAGGGTACATTTCTCTAGGTAAGGGTGCATTTCTCTAGACGTGGGTATATTTCTAAAGGCAAGGGTACATTTCTCTAGGCAAGGGTACATTTCTCTAGACGTGGGTACATTTTTAAAGGCAAGGGTACATTTCTCTAGGCAAGGGTACATTTCTCTAGGCAAGGGTACATTTCTCTAGGCAAGGGTACATTTCTCTAGGCAAGGGTACATTTCTCTAGACGTGGGTACATTTCTAAAGGCAAGGGTACATTTCTCTAGACGTGGGTACATTTTTAAAGGCAAGGGTACATTTCTCTAGGCAAGGGTACATTTCTCTAGGCAAGGGTACATTTCTCTAGGCAAGGGTACATTTCTCTAGGCAAGGGTACATTTCTCTAGGAAAGGGTACATTTCACTAGACGTGGGTACATTTCTAAAGGCAAGGGTACATTTCTGTAGGCAAGGGTACATTTCTCTAGGCAAGGGTACATTTCTCTAGGCAAGGGTACATTTCTCTAGACGTGGGTACATTTTTAAAGGCAAGGGTACATTTCTCTAGGCAAGGATAGATTTCTATAGGCAAGGGTACATTTCTCTAGGCAAGGGTACTTTTCTCTAGACGTGGGTACATTTCTAAAGGCAAGGGTACATTTCTCTAGGCAAGGGTACATTTCTCTAGGCAAGGGTACATTTCTAAAGGAAAGGGTACATTTCTCTAGACGTGGGTACATTTTAAAAGGCAAGGGTACATTTCTCTAGGCAAGGGTACATTTCTCTAGACGTGGGTACATTTCTCTAGACGTGGGTACATTTCTAAAGGCAAGGGTACATTTCTCTAGACGTGGGTACATTTCTCTAGACGTGGGTACATTTCTAAAGGCAAGGGTACATTTCTGTAGGCAAGGGTACATTTCTCTAGGCAAGGGTACATTTCTCTAGGCAATGGTACATTTCTCTAGGCAAGGGTGCATTTCTCTAGGTAAGGGTACATTTCTCTAGACGTGGGTACATTTCTAAAGGCAAGGGTACATTTCTGTAGGCAAGGGTACATTTCTCTAGGCAAGGGTACATTTCTCTAGGCAAGGGTACATTTCTCTAGGCAAGGGTACATTTCTCTAGACGTGGGTACATTTCTAAAGGCAAGGGTACATTTCTCTAGGCAAGGGTACATTTCTCTAGGCAAGGGTACATTTCTAAAGGCAAGGGTACATTTCTCTAGACGTGGGTACATTTCTAAAGGCAAGGGTACATTTCTCTAGACGTGGGTACATTTTTAAAGGCAAGGGTACATTTCTCTAGGCAAGGGTACATTTCTCTAGGCAAGGGTACATTTCTCTAGGCAAGGGTACATTTCTCTAGGAAAGGGTACATTTCACTAGACGTGGGTATATTTCTAAAGGCAAGGGCACATTTCTCTAGACGTGGGTACATTTCTCTAGGAAAGGGTACATTTCTCTAGGCAAGGGTACATTTCTCTAGGCAAGGGTACATTTCTCTAGACGTGGGTACATTTCTAAAGGCAAGGGTACATTTCTAAAAGAAAAGGGTACATTTCTCTAGGAAAGGGTACATTTCTCTAGGCAAGGATAGATTTCTATAGGCGAGGGTACATTTCTCTAGGCAAGGGTACTTTTCTCTAGACGTGGGTACATTTCTAAAGGCAAGGGTACATTTCTCTAGGCAAGGGTACATTTCTCTAGACGTGGGTACATTTCTCTAGACGTGGTTACATTTCTAAAGGCAAGGGTACATTTCTCTAGACGTGGGTACATTTCTCTAGACGTGGGTACATTTCTCTAGGCAAGGGTACATTTCACTAGGCAAGGGTACATTTCTCTAGGTAAGGGTGCATTTCTCTAGACGTGGGTATATTTCTAAAGGCAAGGGTACATTTCTCTAGGCAAGGGTACATTTCTCTAGACGTGGGTACATTTTTAAAGGCAAGGGTACATTTCTCTAGGCAAGGGTACATTTCTCTAGGCAAGGGTACATTTCTCTAGGCAAGGGTACATTTGTCTAGGCAAGGGTACATTTCTCTAGACGTGGGTACATTTCTAAAGGCAAGGGTACATTTCTGTAGGCAAGGGAACATTTCTCTAGGCAAGGGTACATTTCTCTAGGCATGGGTACATTTCTCTAGACGTGGGTACATTTCTCTAGGCAAGGGTACATTTCTCTAGGCAAGGGTACATTTCTCTAGACAAGGGTACATTTCTCTAGACGTGGGTACTTTTCTCTATACGTGGGTACATTTCTAAAGGCAAGGGTACATTTCTAAAGAAAAGGGTACATTTCTCTAGGAAAGGGTACATTTCTCTAGACGTGGGTACATTTCTAAAGGCAAGGGTACATTTCTCTAGGCAAGGATAGATTTCTATAGTCAAGGGTACATTTCTCTAGGCAAGGGTACTTTTCTCTAGACGTGGGTACATTTCTAAAGGCAAGGGTACATTTCTCTAGGCAAGGGTACATTTCTCTAGGCAAGGGTACATTTCTAAAGGAAAGGGTACATTTCTCTAGACGTGGGTACATTTTAAAAGGCAAGGGTACATTTCTCTAGGCAAGGGTACATTTCTCTAGGAAAGGGTACATTTCTCTAGACGTGGGTACATTTCTAAAGGCAAGGGTACATTTCTCTAAGCAAGGATAGATTTCTATAGGCAAGGGTACATTTCTCTAGGAAAGGGTACTTTTCTCTAGACGTGGGTACATTTCTAAAGGCAAGGGTACATTTCTCTAGGCAAGGGTACATTTCTCTAGGCAAGGGTACATTTCTAAAGGCAAGGGTACATTTCTAAAGGCAAGGGTACATTTCTCTAAACGTGGGTACATTTCTAAAGGCAAGGGTACATTTCTCTACACGTGGGTACATTTCTCTAATAAAGGGTACATTTCTCTAGGCAAGGGTACATTTCTCTAGGCAAGGGTACATTTCTCTAGACGTGGGTACATTTCTAAAGGCAAGGGTACATTTCTAAAAGAAAAGGGTACATTTCTCTACGAAAGGGTACATTTCCCTAGGCAAGGATAGATTTCTGTAGGCAAGGGTACATTTCTCTAGGCAAGGGTATTTTTCTCTAGACGTGGGTACATTTCTAAAGGCAAGGCTACATTTCTCTAGGCAAGGGTACATTTCTCTAGACGTGGGTACATTTCTCTAGACGTGGGTACATTTCTAAAGGCAAGGGTACATTTCTCTAGACGTGGGTACATTTCTCTAGACGTGGGTACATTTCTCTAGGCAAGGGTACATATCTCTAGGCAAGGGTACATTTCTCTAGGTAAGGGTACATTTCTCTAGACGTGGGTATATTTCTAAAGGCAAGGGTACATTTCTCTAGGCAAGGGTACATTTCTCTAGACGTGGGTAAATTTTTAAAGGCAAGGGTACATTTCTCTAGGCAAGGGTACATTTCTCTAGGCAAGGGTACATTTCTCTAGGCAAGGGTACATTTCTCTAGACGTGGGTACATTTCTAAAGGCAAGGGTACATTTCTGTAGGCAAGGGTACATTTCTCTAGGCAAGGGTACATTTCTCTAGGCAATGGTACATTTCTCTAGGCAAGGGTGCATTTCTCTAGGTAAGGGTACATTTCTCTAGACGTGGGTACATTTCTAAAGGCAAGGGTACATTTCTGTAGGCAAGGGTACATTTCTCTAGGCAAGGGTACATTTCTCTAGGCAAGGGTACATTTCTCTAGGCAAGGGTACATTTCTCTAGACGTGGGTACATTTCTAAAGGCAAGGGTACATTTCTCTAGGCAAGGGTACATTTCTCTAGGCAAGGGTACATTTCTAAAGGCAAGGGTACATTTCTCTAGACGTGGGTACATTTCTAAAGGCAAAGGTACATTTCTCTAGGCAAGGGTACATTTCACTAGGCAAGGGTACATTTCTAAAGGCAAGGGTACATTTCTCTAGGCAAGGGTACATTTTTCTAGGCAAGGGTACATTTCTAAAGGCAAGGGTACATTTCTCTAGACGTGGGTACATTTCTAAAGGCAAAGGTACATTTCTCTAGGCAAGGGTACATTTCACTAGGCAAGGGTACATTTCTAAAGGCAAGGGTACATTTCTCTAGACGTGGGTACATTTCTAAAGGCAAGGGTACATTTCTCTAGACGTGGGTACATTTTTAAAGGCAAGGGTACATTTCTCTAGGCAAGGGTACATTTCTCTAGGCAAGGGTACATTTCTCTAGGCAAGGGTACATTTCTCTAGGAAAGGGTACATTTCACTAGACGTGGGTATATTTCTAAAGGCAAGGGCACATTTCTCTAGACGTGGGTACATTTCTCTAGGAAAGGGTACATTTCTCTAGGCAAGGGTACATTTCTCTAGGCAAGGGTACATTTCTCTAGACGTGGGTACATTTCTAAAGGCAAGGGTACATTTCTAAAAGGAAAGGGTACATTTCTCTAGGCAAGGGTACTTTTCTCTAGACGTGGGTACATTTCTAAAGGCAAGGGTACATTTCTCTAGGCAAGGGTACATTTCTCTAGACGTGGGTACATTTCTCTAGACGTGGTTACATTTCTAAAGGCAAGGGTACATTTCTCTAGACGTGGGTACATTTCTCTAGACGTGGGTACATTTCTCTAGGCAAGGGTACATTTCACTAGGCAAGGGTACATTTCTCTAGGTAAGGGTGCATTTCTCTAGACGTGGGTATATTTCTAAAGGCAAGGGTACATTTCTCTAGGCAAGGGTACATTTCTCTAGACGTGGGTACATTTTTAAAGGCAAGGGTACATTTCTCTAGGCAAGGGTACATTTTTCTAGGCAAGGGTACATTTCTTTAGGCAAGGGTACATTTCTCTAGGCAAGGGTACGTTTCTCTAGACGTGGGTACATTTCTAAAGGCAAGGGTACATTTCTGTAGGCAAGGGAACATTTCTCAAGGCAAGGGTACATTTCTCTAGGCATGGGTACATTTCTCTAGACGTGGGTACATTTCTCTAGGCAAGGGTACATTTCTCTAGGCAAGGGTACATTTCTCTAGGCAAGGGTACATTTCTCTAGACGTGGGTACTTTTCTCTATACGTGGGTACATTTCTAAAGGCAAGGGTACATTTCTAAAGGAAAGGGTACATTTCTCTAGGTAAGGGTACATTTCTCTAGACGTGGGTACATTTCTAAAGGCAAGGGTACATTTCTCTAGGCAAGGATAGATTTCTATAGGCAAGGGTACATTTCTCTAGGCAAGGGTACTTTTCTCTAGACGTGGGTACATTTCTAAAGGCAAGGGTACATTTCTCTAGGCAAGGGTACATTTCTCTAGGCAAGGGTACATTTCTAAAGGAAAGGGTACATTTCTCTAGACGTGGGTACATTTTAAAAGGTAAGGGTACATTTCTCTAGGCAAGGGTACATTTCTCTAGGTAAGGGTACATTTCTCTAGACGTGGGTACATTTCTAAAGGCAAGGGTACATTTCTCTAAGCAAGGATAGATTTCTATAGGCAAGGGTACATTTCTCTAGGAAAGGGTACTTTTCTCTAGACGTGGGTACATTTCTAAAGGCAAGGGTACATTTCTCTAGGCAAGGGTACATTTCTCTAGACGTGGGTACATTTTTAAAGGCAAGGGTACATTTCTCTAGGCAAGGGTACATTTCTCTAGGCAAGGGTACATTTCTCTAGGCAAGGGTACATTTCTCTAGGCAAGGGTACATTTCTCTAGACGTGGGTACATTTCTAAAGGCAAGGGTACATTTCTGTAGGCAAGGGTACATTTCTCTAGGCAAGGGTACATTTCTCTAGGCAATGGTACATTTCTCTAGGCAAGGGTGCATTTCTCTAGGCAAGGGTACATTTCTCTAGGCAAGGGTACATTTCTAAAGGCAAGGGTACATTTCTAAATGCAAGGGTACATTTCTCTAAACGTGGGTACATTTCTAAAGGCAAGGGTACATTTCTCTAGACGTGGGTACATTTCTCTAGGAAAGGGTACATTTCTCTAGGCAAGGGTACATTTCTCTAGGCAAGGGTACATTTCTCTAGACGTGGGTACATTTCTAAAGGCAAGGGTACATTTCTAAAAAAATAGGGTACATTTCTCTACGAAAGGGTACATTTCCCTAGGCAATGATAGATTTCTGTAGGCAAGGGTACATTTCTCTAGGCAAGGGTACTTTTCTCTAGACGTGGGTACATTTCTAAAGGCAAGGCTACATTTCTCTAGGCAAGGGTACATTTCTCTAGACGTGGGTACATATCTCTAGACGTGGGTACATTTCTAAAGGCAAGGGTACATTTCTCTAGACGTGGGTACATTTCTCTAGACGTGGGTACATTTCTCTAGGCAAGGGTACATTTCTCTAGGCAAGGGTACATTTCTCTAGGTAAGGGTACATTTCTCTAGACGTGGGTATATTTCTAAAGGCAAGGGTACATTTCTCTAGGCAAGGGTACATTTCTCTAGACGTGGGTAAATTTTTAAAGGCAAGGGTACATTTCTCTAGGCAAGGGTACATTTCTCTAGGCAAGGGTACATTTCTCTAGGCAAGGGTACATTTCTCTAGGCAAGGGTACATTTCTAAAGGCAAGGGTACATTTCTGTAGGCAAGGGTACATTTCTCTAGGCAAGGGTACATTTCTCTAGGCAATGGTACATTTCTCTAGGCAAGGGTGCATTTCTCTAGGTAAGGGTACATTTCTCTAGACGTGGGTACATTTCTAAAGGCAAGGGTACATTTCTGTAGGCAAGGGTACATTTCTCTAGGCAAGGATACATTTCTCTAGGCAAGGGTACATTTCTCTAGGCAAGGGTACATTTCTCTAGACGTGGGTACATTTCTAAAGGCAAGGGTACATTTCTCTAGGCAAGGATAGATTTCTATAGGCAAGGGTACATTTCTCTTTGCAAGGGTACATTTCTCTAGACGTGGGTACATTTCTAAAGGCAAGGGTAAATTTCTCTAGGCAAGGGTACATTTCTCTAGGCAAGGGTACATTTCTAAAGGCAAGGGTACATTTCTCTAGGCAAGGGTACATTTCTCTAGGCAAGGGTACATTTCTCTAGGAAAGGGTACATTTCTCTAGACGTGGGTACATTTCTCTAGGCAAGGGTACATTTCTCTAGGCAAGGGTACATTTCTCTAGGCAAGGGTACATTTCTCTAGGCAAGGGTACATTTCTCTAGGAAAGGGTACATTTCACTAGACGTGGGTACATTTCTAAAGGCAAGGGTACATTTCTGTAGGCAAGGGTACATTTCTCTAGGCAAGGGTACATTTCTCTATGCAAGGGTACATTTCTCTAGACGTGGGTACATTTTTAAAGGCAAGGGTACATTTCTCTAGGCAATGGTACATTTCTCTAGGCAAGGGTACATTTCTCTAGGCAAGGGTACATTTCTAAAGGCAAGGGTACATTTCTGTAGGCAAGGGTACATTTCTAAAGGCAAGGGTACATTTCTCTAGACGTGGGTACATTTTTAAAGGCAAGGGTACATTTCTCTAGGCAAGGGTACATTTCTCTAGGCAAGGGTACATTTCTCTAGGCAAGGGTACATTTCTCTAGGCAAGGGTACATTTCTCTAGGAAAGGGTACATTTCACTAGACGTGGGTACATTTCTAAAGGCAAGGGTACATTTCTGTAGGCAAGGGTACATTTCTCTAGGCAAGGGTACATTTCTCTAGGCAAGGGTACATTTCTCTAGACGTGGGTACATTTCTAAAGGCAAGGGTACATTTCTGTAGGCAAGGGTACATTTCTCTAGGCAAGGGTACATTTCTCTAGGCAAGGGTACATTTCTCTAGGCAAGGGTACATTTCTCTAGACGTGGGTACATTTCTAAAGGCAAGGGTACATTTCTCTAGGCAAGGATAGATTTCTATAGGCAAGGGTACATTTCTCTGTGCAAGGGTACATTTCTCTAGACGTGGGTACATTTCTAAAGGCAAGGGTAAATTTCTCTAGGCAAGGGTACATTTCTCTAGGCAAGGGTACATTTCTAAATGCAAGGGTACATTTCTCTAGACGTGGGTACATTTCTAAAGGCAAGGGTACATTTCTCTAGACGTGGGTACATTTTTAAAGGCAAGGGTACATTTCTCTAGGCAAGGGTACATTTCTCTAGGCAAGGGTACATTTCTCTAGGCAAGGGTACATTTCTCTAGGCAAGGGTACATTTCTCTAGGAAAGGGTACATTTCACTAGACGTGGGTACATTTCTAAAGGCAAGGGTACATTTCTGTAGGCAAGGGTACATTTCTCTAGGCAAGGGTACATTTCTCTAGGCAAGGGTACATTTCTCTAGACGTGGGTACATTTTTAAAGGCAAGGGTACATTTCTCTAGGCAAGGGTACATTTCTCTAGGCAAGGGTACATTTCTCTAGGCAAGGGTACTTTTCTCTAGACGTGGGTACTTTTCTCTATACGTGGGTACATTTCTCTAGACGTGGATTTTTAAAGGCAAGGGTACATTTCTCTAGGCAAGGGTACATTTCTAAAGGCAAGGTAACATTTCTCTAGGCAAGGATAGATTTCTATAGACAAGGGTACATTTCTCTAGGCAAGGGTACTTTTCTCTAGGCAAGGGTACATTTCTCTAGGTAAGGGTACATTTCTTTAGGCAAGGGTACATTTCTCTAGGCAAGGGTACATTTCTAAAGGCAAGGGTACATTTCTCTAGACGTGGGTACATTTCTAAAGGCAAGGGTACATTTCTCTAGACGTGGGTACATTTTTAAAGGCAAGGGTACATTTCTCTAGGCAAGGGTACATTTCTCTAGGCAAGGGTACATTTCTCTAGACGTGGGTACATTTCTAGAGGCAAGGGTACATTTCTAAAAGAAAAGGGTACATTTCTCTAGGAAAGGGTACATTTCCCTAGGCAATGATAGATTTCTATAGGCAAGGGTACATTTCTCTAGGCAAGGGTACATTTCTAAAGGCAAGGGTACATTTCTCTAGACGTGGGTACATTTTTAAAGGCAAGGGTACATTTCTCTAGGCAAGGGTACATTTCTCTAGGCAAGGGTACATTTCTAAAGGCAAGGGTACATTTCTCTAGACGTGGGTACATTTCTCTAGACGTGGGTACATTTCTCTAGGCAAGGGTACATTTCTCTAGGCAAGGGTACATTTCTCTAGGTAAGGGTACATTTTTCTAGACGTGGGTATATTTCTAAAGGCAAGGGTACATTTCTCTAGGCAAGGGTACATTTCTCTAGACGTGGGTACATTTTTAAAGGCAAGGGTACATTTATCTAGGCAAGGGTACATTTCTCTAGGCAAGGGTACATTTCTCTAGGCAAGGGTACATTTCTCTAGTCAAGGGTACATTTCTCTAGACATGGGTACATTTCTAAAGGCAAGGGTACATTTCTCTAGGCAAGGGTACATTTCTCTAGGCAAAGGTACATTTCTAAGCTCCAGGCAAATGTACATTTACGGGTGTAGACTTCTGTAGGCTAAAGTTGTCTTAAGGTCACCGCTTGAAAATAACTGGCACCTAAAAATATCTGAGGGCATCCTCTGTTTATCCACAATTAAGTTCCACTATTTTAGCCCGAGTTCCCTGACAAAACATTAAATTATCCTTCGTTTTGTTTGGCTAAATAAAAGTTCCACTTGGGGGGGGGGGGGGGGGTCGGGGCTTTTTATTGGGGACGAACTAGGCAGGCGCCTATTTTGTATAAACTGTTATGTTTGAATTGGGGAACTAATAATCTATAAACTTGGGGCGACCATGTGAAATCAGCGGTCGCCCATCTGGAATCAGCGGTCGCCCCATGTGAAATCATCGGTCGCCCCATGTGAATCAGCGGTCGCCCCATGTGAAATCAGCGGTCGAACCTCAGTGAGAACCTTGGGATTTTTCAGGTCTGGTGAAAGTCCCCAACTCCACCCAGTTTTAAATGGGTACCTGGCTTTAAGTTTAGCTAGCAATGAAGGCTGGGTGTTATGCTAAGCACACAATCCATTAACATGCTTAGGTTACTGAAACAGATGAAACAGATAAAACAGATGAAACAGTTGAAACAGATGAAACAGATGAATTCGACACTTCATGTTCCTCGATGAGCCGTTTGGGGCTAACGAAAACTTTAATATTCTCTAAAGTACCTAAATACTGTGATGATGGCATTTTTTTATTAATCAGTTTTTTGGTGTGTATCGATATCATGACATATATGTCAATACATGTATTGATATCATGGTAATCAATAGGATGTAATGATGCTTGTACACCACGGTGACGTCAATAATTCATTAGTGCAATAATCAATGACAATATTTGGTTGACAATACGTGTAAGGTGAATGTCGCTTGCAAAATACATTACTTTAAATATATTTACAATTGGTCTTACATTGATTACCAGGTACCGTGTTAATGTCTTTAGTACAAATTAGGGTACATTTCTGAGCTACCAGTGCCACGTGACATAACAATCTTAAACAGTTTAGTGTCATAGAGTGCATAGGTTGTAATGTAAATCGTTATATATATATATATATATATATATATATATATATATATATATATATATATGTATGTATCAACATATGTATTGACTCATTGATAAATTAGATGATGTAATGATGTCATACTAAACTAGAGAATTATTGAAGTCATACAAAACTAGAGATTGTAAAGATCTCATACTAAACTAGAGAATGTAATGATGTCATACTAAACTAAAGAATGTAATGATGTCCTACTAGACTAGAGAATGTAATGATGTCCTGCTAAACTAGAGAATGTAATGATGTCATACTAAACTAGAATATGTAAATATTATCATACTAAACTAAAGAATGTAATGATTAATACTAAAGTAGAGAATATAATGATGTCATGCTAAACTAGAGATTGTAATGATGTCATGCTAAACTAGAGAATGTAATGATGTCATGCTAAACTAGAGAATGTAATGATGTCATGCTAAACTAGAGAATGTAATGATGACATGCTAAACTAGAGAATGTAATGATGTCATGCTAAACTAGAGATTGTAATGATGTCATGCAAAACTAGAGAATGTAATGATGTCATACTAAACTAGAATATGTAAATATTATCATACTAAACTAAAGAATATAGTGATGTCATGCTAAACTAGAGAATGTAATGATGTCATACTAAACTAGAGAAAGTAATGATGTTATCCTAAACTACAGAATGTTATGATGTAATACTAAAGTGTATAATTTAATGATGTCATGCTAAACTAGATAATGTAATGATGCCATTCTGAACTAGATAATTTGATGATGTCATACTAAACTATAGAATGTAATGACGTCATACTAAACTATAGAATGTAATGATGTCATACTAAACTAGAGAATGTAATGGTGCCATACTAAACTAGAGAATGTAATGATGACCAAAAGGTTTGACCAACACTGACGTAACATTTTTCCTCGCAAGCACTGGTGTGTCTGTGGTTTTATGTGTCTTCGATAATTATCTATCTCTCTTTAATAGTGATAGTAGACCTGGAGGTCAGAGGGGGGGATGACATACTAAACTATATAATGTAATAATGTTAGTTCACCACAAAGTGCAAATTTAAATTATTTGTATCACCAATGTAACAAATGATGCTATACGGCTACACATTATGCATACACATTATGTCACGTGACACATTATCCCATATTTAAAAGCATAAGGTTACTAGTGCACCATTCATGGGGTTGTTCTTAGCTCAAGGCAAGACACATCTTTAAAGTAATCCTATATTTTGACAAAGTTATCTTGTGCTATTAGATGTCGTGATATGTACTTATGTCATTGTATTTCATTATACCAATATCTATAATGTACTGATGTCATTCTTAACTAAAGAAAGTAATGATGTTCCACTAAACTATAGAATGTAATGGTGTTATACTCAACAATATAATGTAATGAATTTATACTAAACTATATAATGTAATGAATTTATACTAAACTATATAATGTAAAGATGTCCCACTAAATTATATAATGAAATAATGTTACTTATATATAAATATATTATATTTTGGAGTCCATGTTTTCAAAACCCTTTTTTTAGTGTAGCCAGTAAACTATCAATGTTAGACGTCCGGATGTTCTGAATGACCACACATAATTTTAATAATAGTTTGACATAACTTTCTTCAGTCGTATGTTTATTAGTTTTCATTCAAACAAAAAAAGATATGTTACAAACTGCTTCATGATTTATTATTTTATCGACAAAACTGTCGTCGGACAATTTTACAGGATATTCGCTAAATCAATACTGTAGCTGTTGACGAATTTCATGCAATCGAGACCTGTGTTTACATTGAACCATGAGAAGAACGAAACGAATCAAATCGGTCATTGCAATAAAGTATTACAAAACATTAGGCTGTTTGTCTTCATGCAGTTATACAATCTAAATACTTGCCAACTTTCATCCAGTTAGGCGTTATTAAAAAAAACAAATCGAATCAGAGAAATAAATACTGATTTGTTTATACCCTGAACAATTAGTGCGAAATGGGAAGTCTTTTTTTCTGTTTGTCTTTTCTAGGAAATTTTGTTTGAGAACTAGTTTCAGTTTTACGGGAAGCGTCATCGATTTGAATGGCATGTCATATCAGCGATAACCAAGATTTAAAAAAAAGCTGCGTATAGTTTTCATACACAATTTTCTCACACGTATGTTTTAAAAGAGTGACAGATTTTATAATATCATGTTTGGTTGTATGAATTAAAAAAAAATTTGGCCCGTGAATATCGGCTACAGAGTTGGTTTATATCAAACAATTTATGTATCAACTGCAAATAATAGCTAAACAGTATATTACTGTTGGTCAGTGAAACAGTCCCCACATGCTATTACTGTTGGTCAGTGAAACAGTCCCCACATGCTATTACTGTTGGTCAGTGAAACAGTCCCCACATGCTATTACTGTTGGTCAGTGAAACAGTCCCCACATGCTATTACTGTTGGTCAGTGAAACAGTCCCCACATGCTATTACTGTTGGTCAGTGAAACAGTCCCCACATGCTATTACTGTTGGTCAGTGAAACAGTCCCCACATGCTATTACTGTTGGTCAGTGAAACAGTCCCCACATACTATTACTGTTGGTCAATGACTTGTTTGTTTTCCATTTCTCTATATAATTATGTTTAAAATTAAATCACTTTCTTCAACATTTGGTCATCTATAAATAAACACTTGCAAATAACTTATTTTTTTGTATTTAATTGAAGTGAAAAGTAACATTAAATAAACAAATAATACTATCCTGTTTTAACGACAATATCCTGGTCTAATAACAATATCCTGGTCTAATAACAATATCCTGGTGTAATAACAATATCCTGGTGTATTAACAATATCCTGGTGCATTAACAATATCCTGGTCTAATGAGAAAGTTTGCATTTATAGCGGTTAACACTTTTAGGGGAAATATAAACAACATTTTAATTGAAATAAAATTTTAATTAAAAATCACAGTGTATCTACCAGACCAATATAAACATGTTACAAACTAGTAGGCCTCACATAGACAATTAAATAAAATAGATTGTGTTTACGAAATTAAATCTTAAGATCAAATTTATTTACAATAGCTCTTCAAAATTTCTATTTTTTTAAATTGAAATGACATTTACATAGATTTATGAAGATCGTGATAAATGAAAAGTAATATTATTTTTATTAAAATTCGTCTCTGTTTATCATTATATGAATAAAGCGATGAAGCAATATAGTAATTATCTTTTGTAATGCATAACATAGGACGGGTCTGTGGAAAAGTAGCTGCTAATGCCTTAAAAATCAAACGTATAAACACGAAAATTAAGTATAATAAAGAAGAACACAAAGTATCACGAAGACGAACCATAAACAATACCTTAACAAACAAACATTCTTTGAATGTTGGCAAATCACTGCTGCTGTTGTTGTTTATTTGAATGTCTTTACTTTCAGCGGATGGCGGGGGGGGGGGTGGGGGGGGGCGCTTCGGTAGCGATCTGGATCTTTAGGCTACAGTGTGCAGTGGGTTTAGATTCGACTTCCGGTCACCTAAATATGACTTCCATGGTGCATCCATGGCCATTGCGCTATCAGCTGCGGTCGGGATCAAAGAAAGTCACTTCAATAACCGTCTCCTCATCCTTATTACAACGTTTTTATTAACTTCACTTCTTGTTTGTCTGTCCAGGAATTAGGCAATTCAATTTTAGACCACTTTCCGATAAGCTATAGATTTGATACTTTCAATATAGCTCTGAATCCGATGACAATGTAATATTCTTCCTATTTCATTATGATTTGATGAGTTTCGTAAGTATTTTTCGAAAATAAAATTATTGTGGTTGTAGAATGAATATATTTATTAACTTCACTCCTTTTTTTTATCTTTCCGGGATCACTTCTTGTTTGTCTTTCAAGGGTTAAATAAAAATGAAGGAAAGAAGAATCATCATGAGTAAGGACATTGTATACAACTTTATATCTAATTTGTCTTTAAATTGCGCATTTAAAGTAGGAATAATTGCATTTCACATCCAAGGTACTGGAATAAAATTATGCGATTTCAAATTTTGACCATTCAAAAACTAAAAGGAGAAAAAAAAGTTATAAAAAAATATTTTATAAAAAACAACGTTTTTCTTGCGTACTAAAAAGCAGAAAATAATTTCTGAATAAATTGGTTACATGGTAATAGACTTTATAAGAGCTTCTAATTTTTATAAAACGAAAAACGTTGGGCGCATGAACACAAACATCCAGACCTTTCTAACATACTCTAATTTTTATAAATGAAAACCTGTTTAATATAATTTCACTATATTAATATATTGATTCAATTGACTTAACAAGTATTAAATTCTATAACATGAGTTTAGGTTATACAACACTAGAATTAATTTTACATACTCAACGTTTTTCGTTTTATAAAAATCAGAAGCTCTTATAAAGTCTATTACTCTGTAACCAATTTATTCAGAAATATTATTTTCTGCTTTTTAGTACGCAAGAAAAACGTTGTTTTTTATAAAATATTTTTTTATAATTTTATTTTTTCCCATCAATTGAATGACTTTTTGTAGTGAAAACTGATTGTGTTCTTTTTTTAACACTATTCATGTGTGATTCAAACAATACAAACATGGTTTAGGGTAAATATACGCTCACACTTACATGCACACATATGAATACACTTCAACACCTGTGTGTCACCGTTGAACTAATTTAATTATTTTATTGCATTTGTCCCTAAATAATCTTTTGTCGCGTTGTTCGAGGGGAGGGGGAAGGGGTAATAAGAGATAAAACAACAGGTAGATAAATAACAACAGGTAGAGATATAACAACAGGTAGAGATATAACAACAGGTAGAGAAATAACAACAGGTAGAGAAATAACAACAGGTAGAGATATAACAACAGGTAGAGAAATAACAACAGGTAGAGATATAAACAACAGGTAGAGACATAACAACAGGTAGAGACATAACAACAAATAGAGATATAACAACAGGTAGAGATATAAACAACAAGTAGAGACATAACAACAGGTAGAGACATAAAAACAGACAGAGACAAAACCACAGATAGACATATTCCGTATTCCTTTCCTGACACTGCCCCAAGAAGCCCCCTGTTGTATGCTGAGATTCATGCTCGTGCTATTTTAGATCTAATCAAGATTTGATATGACCACCATTGCTACAGTAGTGCTAGTAATGATGTTAACTGTAGAGGTGGGTTTTTTTTTTAAAAGAGTATAGTCAAAATACCTAAAGTTGTCCACTCTATCCAACTTCTCTCCATTCAAAGTAATTTCTGTTCTACGATCAGCCGAGAGATGGATATTTGTTTGTACTCTGTTATTATTTTCATGCCATTAGGCAAGCTGCGCTGTTGAATGAATGTGTGTTGGTAAGATATTGATATTCCATGTATTAGCTACAATTCAGGACAATTTAACATAATGCTTAAGCTGTATGATCTTCCAGTAAAAACTAAAATAACAAACGAAAACAATCAGCTGGTGGAGCATATTCTGTTAATTAGTTCAGTCTAGATGGTATTTAGTAGGCTAATGAATAGCTTAATATACACTATTTTAAAACGTCTTTAGCCCATGAAGACAGCTTTCAGAATTATGTTTTTATTGCATATTTTGCAGATTTCAAAATTGTATGCACATATGTAACAACCAATGGGGGAAAACTCAGAACTCAGTCCTTAATTAACCCGAATAGTTCGTAATCCTAAACACTGAAAATAATGAATAACAAACAATGCATTTTAAGATGAAAGAAACGTTTATTCTTTTATTAACACCCAGTCGTTGAACTGACACCCGGTCGTTGACTTGACACCCGGTCCTTGACTTGACACCCAGTCGTTGACTTGACACCCGGTCCTTGACTTGACACCCAGTCGTTGACTTGACACCCGGTCCTTGACTTGACACCCAGTCGTTGACTTGACACCCGGTCCTTGACTTGACACCCAGTCGTTGACTTGACACCCGGTCCTTGACCTGGCATCCGGTCGTTGACCAGACATCCGGTCGTTGAACTGACACCCGGTCGTTGACTTGACACCCAGTCGTTGACTTGACACCCGGTCCTTGACCTGACATCCGGTCGTTGACCTGACAAAACCCAAAGAATAATTAGCGTACTAGAATAAATAAATAAAGACACTGAGATTAAATGTAAAATATGTAAATATTTATCTGTCTTAACAAAACGATCATGTGAGTTGTGTCCTTTACTTTGCTATTCTAAATCATCAGTTTCAGAAGTTTGTTGTCACTGTTTCTATGCAGTTCATTGAGAATCTTGATGCACCAAGAAACCATCAAGGGAAATCTTCCGCTTGTAGGCCAATGCGTTACCATTCAATAGGTTTACTCCACACGTTTATGGTAGCTCCGATGTTTTGAATCTTGGCACTCTCTGGCTGTTTTTTATTGGATGACTGCAACCTCCTTGGATGACTGCTACTCCTTTACTGTCCTTAGTTACGGGTTATTTCTATGTAATCTTTAAAATGTGGCTGGCGTGATATCACATACAGAATACAGTTACGTACAAATGTATAGATAAAATCAAACACTTGTTGATGTGCAATATAAATCCAGTTGAACTTTATTCAAGCTACTCGTGACTGCACTTTCAATAAAATTCCGTCAATTTCAATCTCTGAATTTAAAAACTAAAAACTCCTGCCTCGATCGACTGCTCGCCCCCGAATGAGGTGGGAAGGGAATAGGGGGAGGGGGCGTTTCCTACATTAAAGCCTGACTGAGGGGCTTTGATCTTGGTCAGTGGCCAAATGTGCGAAGTCGCATCTTCGTCCCAGCTCCTGAGCGCCTGGTGGCTTTGATCTCGCTCTGCTGACTACAGATCTAGAAGGGTGGGGATGAGGGGAACATAATAAGGGTTAGCTGTGGTATGAGGGGGGGGGCTGCGATAGTAGCAGTGTGTATATCTACTTGTTTAGTGTGTATACCCCGTTGTTTAGTGTGTATACCCAGTATTTTAGTGTGTATACCCAGTTGTTTAGTGTGTATACCCAGTTGTTTAGTGTGTATACCCCGTTGTTTAGTGTGTATACCAAGTATTTTAGTGTTAATACCCAATATTTTAGCGTGTATATCCTGTTGTTTAGCTACAGCTCCGTATCTCACAGTTTTAAAGTTTTATTTGTATTTGAATTCAGTGATTATTAAAATGCATATATATATATATATATATATATATATATATATATATATATATATACAACCGAAAAATATCATGCAAATCGAACTGTTTGCTGATTTGCGATGAATCCTTCAGAAATATTCTTCATTCTACTAGGCTACTTGTGTCTGCTGAGATCGTTTTCTAATCTGTTTGCAGGAGCAATGTGAACTTGACCACATTGGTTTGGCAGCGATTTGAAATGAATCTCACACTTTGGTAGAAATTAAAAGAAAGAATAGCAATTGCAACATAAATTCTGAAGGAGCTTAATAAATACGATTTTCATTCCAAAATATTTCACAAAAATTGTATTCAAGCAATATTCGATTCATTCCGGTCTAGTTTTATTCTGCAAATATCTTAATATCTTCAGGGGAAATCAAACCCTGGACATTTTTTTTTCATAAGAGTGAATACCCCTTCTACTGATTGCATCACGGACAGTGAAAGATTAATCCTACTTTAAATATGTATATTGGGTCTGGAATACATTCCTTGTCATCACCTTCTGACGCAGATTATTTTTTCTGAGGCGTGTCGGTTCTAAAACTGCTGATGCCTCTTAATTG
Organism: Bulinus truncatus; assembly: GCA_021962125.1. Classification (NCBI taxonomy): domain Eukaryota; kingdom Metazoa; phylum Mollusca; class Gastropoda; family Planorbidae; genus Bulinus; species Bulinus truncatus. The sequence continues at coordinate 1,176,150 of JAGDYQ010000223.1, forward strand.
ACTGCAGTTTTAGCTGCGTTCCCGGGTTTTTTTTTTTTTAGTTTTTGTTTAGTTCCGTATCATTTCTAAAAGTAAATTTCTCTTAGCTCTTAATGGTCTTTTGGGCAGAAGACGTTTAACTTTTGTAACCACAAACATAAAAACTCAAATCATGTATTCAATAAGGCTGAATAGACTTTGGGGGCTTTTAACCAATTAGGAACTAAAACTATATTACAATGGTTCTCAGTGAGTATCGAACCCGGGGCATTTAAGTCAATCTTTCTACACCGCTCGACCCATGGGTCTTTTCTAAGGTCTGTGAGAGTCTTCTTTGTTTCATTCAGATGATGGGTGGTGTAGTGTATGTATTATTGTTGTGAATGAAGTTATTAATCAATCGGGTATATATCAGCAGGTAAATAAAAGGTTTCAAAACATTATTTCGACTTGACCATCATATTTCATTCAGTGGCTTAACAGTCAATCTAGAAAAATGTTGATATAAAAACTTCCAACGACACTTTGATGCATAATAGAACACATAAACACATCAACACATTGATGTTGCTAAGCCAGATTTTTTTTTTCAAATATTTAATCCATTTATTACTAAAGGGCGGTAATATTTCTTTTTTATTTTTCTTTTTCTTTTATATTTTATTTTTTAGTGCCGCCCCCAGAATGTTTCCGTTTGTTAGGTCAGTAAGACTTAATTTCAAAGCTGCAAAAGAAATAAGTTTTTACCTGAATGTTTTGGTGTTGGTATTAAACACCCGTATGTTATTTTTTTGTATTGTAGAAGAGAGATGGAACAATAGAATTATTAATTTTGAATACAAAAATCGAATTTAATACAAATAAAATATGAATATTGGTGCGATACACGTTTAATCTTATCATACTGTCCCGGGTGTTTTTGTAGGCTACACATGCTATTTATTGACCGAAACGTAGAAATGAAGGAGCTAATTGAAATGATCTAAAATCATCAGGACTAACTTTAACATGCCTAAATATTAACAGGACTAACTATTAACAGGACTAACTATTAACAGGACTAACTATTAACAGGACTAACTATTAACTTAATGCATGGTATTTTGTCATTTATGTGTTAACACATTTTCTTTTAAAAAAAGAGCAAAAAGAGTTCCTTAAAATGACTTAATAATATTATAAGTTGCTGATAGTAACTCATTAAAAATTGACCAAAATTTGCCTTTAAAAACTTGGAACAGCCCCCCCCCCCACACACACCAAACAAAATCCTGGCTACGGTCTTGTTATGGGCAGACACTAGAACATAACTCTATAGACATTTTAGTCTAGTCTATTGAAAACGTATGTAAACATTTTTTTTCCATATCTCAAATTCTAATGCAGTTCAGTATTTGACTTTTTTCAAAGATTCAGTAATTTTAATCAGACAGTCCTTGTGAACTTGGAAATGATATTTGTGTTGTTATGGTTACAAATTATTTATTTATTTCTATACGTCTTTATTATATCTGTTCTGTCTGGCTGTGACCTCTAAGTTTGAAAACATTTGAATAAACTTCACATTATTTTGTCAAAGCCTGAAAGATTAATAAAAGCGTGGGTGCCAGAAATAATTGATCCATATTTTATCTCTCGCTTTAAAAAAAAAAAGCAATTCTTTTTCTATTTGGCAGATCTAATCCAAATGAAATATATATGTACTATTTGGCACATTCTAGTGAAATTCCGTTTTTCAAAGATTTTCTTTATATAATTTGTTTAAAAGCTGCAAGACTATAAAATGTTTTCGTCTTTTTTTTAAAAATAAAACAAAAACATGTGTAGAAAATAAATACAAGTTTATTTTATAATCAATAGATACAAAATGTAGAAACAGATTTGTATTTCATTTATTTTTAAAGCATAAATATAGTTTGTGTACCATCCCAATGTAAATATAGTTTGTGTACCATCCCAATGTAAATATAGTTTGTGTACCATCCCTTTGTAAATATAGTTTGTGTACCATCCCATTGTAAATATAGTTGTGTACCTTCCCATTGTAAATATAGTTTGTGTACCATCCTATTGTAAATATTAGCCGCCACAAAAAACACATTTATTAATTTATATGTCCAATCATTCACGTAGGCTTTTTTTTTTCCCTCACGATCTAGCAATAATATATGGATAATAAAATCAATCAGTAGTTCGCTATATACCTTTCAGATAACATTCAGTATATATTTGTGTCACGTGGTGATACTGAGGTTCAATAACAATTATAAATTTGTTTGCTTTTTTTTTTTAGAAAATTTCGTTAATAGTCATAACCCAGCCAGGTAATCGTTCGGAAATAAAAGCCATGCCGGTCATAAAAACAATAAAATGAGCGAATCATAAAATTATGGAAGTGGTCTGTCATTGTTTCATGTAGGTATTAGAAGTAAATCACCGTGCTGCTAGATTTATAGCAATTGAGAAGAAAAAATATTTCGAAACAGTTTTAAAAAAAAGATTGTCTAGAAATCGTCCAGTACATGCTGGGAACTGGAAAATTATCAAGTTTCGTTTATTGTGGGGAAAAAAAAGAATTGATGTATATATCCAGTGATATAGCGTTGGGTGGTCAGCTGTTGGACGAAAATAAAATAGTTTATTGCGTGATTAAAACGTCAGAATCCGACAAGTCAGTTTACGCACAAATACATTTATAGTGATGTCATTGAAATAAAAGTTTAACTAAAGGAATTTTAAAGCGAATGTGTAAAAAAATCAACGAATTTATAAAAAAAAAAAATTAAACTTCATACAATTCAGATTTTTAAATAAACTACCGTTAATTTAATTGTTTTGAGAAGACAAAATGACAAAACACTTCATATGTGAAATGCCCTTATGTGATTTGACATTTCACAAATCTGTTTCCAGAAGAGTTATTTAGATTTCTTTCTATATCTTATCAGATATTTAGGTGAAACATTACTGGGATCCTAAATATCAGATAAACCGGGGCCAAGTAGGGCCCTATAAACATAATAGGCCTAGCCCTATGTACTATGTAATTATAAACTATGTCTGTACTTGTGTTGTTTATTTTCCAATTGGGCAACATACTACAGTTAAAAGATGTCAATGTGTTGCCATTGTAATAATTAATACACATATTGAAATAAGTAATTATCCTGTGCGTTTAGGGGTCGTATATTTATTACTTAACAATTTTGCAAAACATTTTAGACCCCCCCCCCTTCCTCACACACCAACAAAAACTTTTTATAATTTATCCAAATTTCCGTGAACTTCCCCCCAAACCTAAACAATTACGTCAAAAATATTTAAAGTTCAATTCAATGCAAACGCAGGAACAGTTCACGTACCACAATAGGCGGAAAAAATATTTCTATACCCATCCTCCCCGGCCCATTAACTATAGGACAACCCAACTCATTACTGTTAACTATAGGACATCCCAACTCATTATTGTTAACTATAGGACAGCCCAACTCATTACTGTTAACTATAGGACAACCCAACTCATTAATGTTAACTATAGAACAGCCCAACTCATTACTGTTAACTATAGGACATCCCAACTCATTATTGTTAACTATAGGACAACCCAACTCATTACTGTTAACTATAGGACATCCCAACTCATTACTGTTAACTATAGGACAACCAGTGATGGGCAAAAGTTTCAAAATTTTAACTAAAATGTAACTAACTTTTAGTTTAACTCTTTTTAAAAAGTTAAATAGAAAGTTTAACTTTTTAAAAAAAATTAGTTAAATCATCAGTTTAACTACATTTTTTTAGTTATAACTAAAAAAGTTTAACTAAATTATTGTACCTAAAAATATTTCATTTCCATTTATTGAATATTTCGGAAAATTTCAAATTATCACTTGAAAATTTTGTCTTTGGCCTTTTCTTATTCATAAAATTTCTTTATTTAACGTCTTTGGTTTTTGTATTTCCTTCTACACTTTGGGCGCGTTGTTTCGATCAACCTGTGCACCACAACCGCAATTGTTATGAAACTGGGTTTTTTCATGATGTATCAGGATTTTTACAACGACTTGGTTGATTTCAAAATGGCCGACATAATGAACAAATGTTCACACTTTAAACAAAAAGGATAAATTTTCAACCAGTTCTATTATCAATGTTGTTAGAAGACATGATGCCTTTACCTACTGTAGAGCGCAGCGGATTTAATACATTTTGTGCAAAAATAGTCCCAGGATATGTTTTACCTAGTCGACGTACGCTTACTAGAAGAGTTACAGAACTTTATGAAGAACAAAAAAATATTGTAATCGACAAATTAAAAAAAAAAAATTTCATGTACAGCAGATTTATGGAGCAGCCATAACATAGGTTTTCTAAGTATGACAGTTCATTAGAGAGCGTGTCAGGCACGCTTGTATGCAGACGTTTTGAAAGTAAACACACAGGAGCAAGAATAGCACAAAAGGTTGTGGGCATATTGAATGAATTTGGTATCACTGAGAAAGTTGTAAATTTAATTACTGATAATGCTTCAAATATGATAAAAGCATTTAAACTACTTTCTGAAATGTGTTTGGATTATGAAATCTCACAAACTGTTGCTGAGGAAAATAATGTTGCTATATTGGATGTATCTACACTTATTAAGGCTGCAGATAATAATAATGACTTGATGGAAGATGAAGATGAGTTACCCAAATCTGTTTTAAATAAATTGCTACAACACAAGAGATGTGCCAACCACACTCTTAACCTTGTAGCAGCAGTTGATAGCTTTAAAGCTCGAGAAAATATAAAAGAATGTATGATGCAGCTATGAGTAAAGTGCAAGCTATTTCTAATGATGTGCATCACTACACAAAATATGCTTATAGCAGAAGAGGAAGCTGGTGTAACATTTCTGAACCCAACATGTACACGTTGGAGTTCGAGCTACCTTTCGGTGCAACGTATTGTTGATATTGGAATTGAAAAAGTTCGTCAGTGTCAACACAAAATGCTTTTAGAACCAATTTCAGAAGATGATATGATTTTTTGGAAGCAGATGTGTGAGTTATGAATCCAGTGCCAATGACAATGGATATGCTGCAAAGTGAAAATGACAGTTTTATTGGTATAGTTATTCCAACTATTAAGGGTGTTACATACAAGTTGGTGCCATTAATTAATGTGCTTATAAATGGTTTAGCAACACGTTTCCAAGAAGTTTTTAAATCTGATGATTATAATTTGGCAACTATGCTCCTACCAAAGTTTAAATTGAATTATCTAGACCCAAATGAGAGATTGTCAAAGAAAGAACTACTCATACAGAATGTACAGGACATGACAACTTCCGAACTAGAGCCAATGGAAACTCAAGGTGGAACACATGCACTTTTGTCATCAGATGTACAAGATGATTTATACAGTTACATGCATGAAGATCGACAGTCAGCAAATACAGTTGAAATTGTCAGTGAAGTCAAACTTTATTTTAGAAAACGTTCCACAGAAAATTCTTCATTGCTTTCATGTCCACGATTGGCTGCTGCATTTTGTAGATACAATGCAACACTTCCCAGTAGTGCAGCTGTTGAACGACTTTTTAGTGTTGCGGACCAAATTTTAACATCTAGAAGTGTAAAATGTCCGATGTTCTTTTTGATGAATCAGTTTTTCTTAGATATAAATCAAAAAACTAGTTTGAAAGTTGTTATTGTTATAAATCTTTTGAAAATGTTAACATTATAAACAAAATGATTAATGTGAATAATATTGATATTTTCATTAATTTACATATTTCTTGTTTATTAAACCTTTTAAAATTTTCATTCCAAAATATGTTTGTTAAAATTCACTTAAATTAAAAAGTTAGATCAAAAAAGTTAAACTAAAAAAATAAAATTTTTAGTTAAAAGTTACTCTTTTGATTATAAAGTTAGTTAACTGATAGTTTAACTACTTTTTAAAAAAGTAGTTACAACAAAAGTTTAACTATTAATTTTTAGTTAATGTTAACTATAGGACAGCCCAACTCATTAATGTTAACTATAGGACAACCCAACTCATTAATGTTAACTATAGGACAGCCCAACTCATTAATGTTAACTATAGGACAGCCCAACTAATTAATGTTAACTATAGGACAGCCCAACTCATTAATGTAAACTATAGGACAACCCAACTCATTAATATTAACTTTAGGACAGCCCAACTCATTAATGTTAACTATAGGACAACCCAACTCATTAATGTTAACTATAGGACAGCCCAACTCATTAATATTAACAATAGGACAGCCCAACTCATTAATATTAACAATAGGACAGCCCAACCCATTAATATTAACAATAGGACAGCCCAACTCATTAATATTAACAATAATACAGCCCATCTCATTAATATTAACAATAGGACAGCCCAACCCATTAATATTAACAATAGGACAGCCCAACTCATTACTGTTTAATAGGCACCCAAACTATACTTCATTTTCAATTTTGAACAAAAATTAAACAAAGAAATTGCCTTAGCCTGTATAAGAATCAGCGACACTCTGTACCTCCATGGCACCTTTCCCAACATAAAATGTGACATGATATGTGGACGACCCGTATTATACCATATTTTCAGACAGAAATGCCTGGTATTGAGTTGACTACAAAAACATTTAAAATTTATTTTTACTTGCTGAGAACATTTAAAATTCACCCTAAAATATTAAAAAAAAATTAGATTTAAGGACAATTTAACCCCCCCCCCCTTATCAAAATCCATGAGACCTACGCCCCCCCCCCTTTCCCCCTACCATTTTATTGATGCAATAAATGGGCGAGACCTTAATTTTTGTGTGTCTGTTTTAATTGTATGTATTAGTCATATATCCCACGTGTGCTTAATATAGATGTTTGTTGTACAGTTTGAACAGAGAGCTACATTGTATTGATGACAAGGTTTTGAAATGTTCCCATTAACATACTCGTGAACGTCATGTTTATTCTAAGTTAAAATAGAACAGTCTGTGTTATTTTTATTTACAAATGATCTAAAGTAAAAGGTAACAATCCAGCAGGTAAAATTGAAGTCATGCTCCAGCTAAATTTAAGTACAAATTGAAGTTAATATTGTATTTGTTAATTTATTAAAGTTAATGTTGTATTTGTTCATTTATTAAAGTTCAGCAAAGATTAAACTCTGTATAACCTATAGATAGTTCTGGATGTTTTGAAAAGAACGAGGAAAACAATACAATAGCTTAATACTGATGTATAAATTAACATTACAAGAAATTATTACATTTTATACATACATATTTATATTGGTGGATATTGAACATTACAACTACTTGAATCATTTGTATCTGTGGATGTCTCCGTTGAACGATTCCCCACCCCCCACCCCTCATTGTAATGTAGATGAATACTATTTCCATAGTCCACTAGTATTTTATGTTTTAATAGTTCATTCTACTTATTATTCATTTTCCACTTGTGTAGAATACAACTAATACTAAGTAATGAATGAAGTGAACCAAATGTTCATGTAGTCACTCCATTTGAACAAATATTTCATCTCCATCAATTTTTGTTTTATATACCATGTTTTGTGTTTACTTCACTGAATGTTTAGGGCCTAGGAGCAGGCCCCCTCTGCTTATTTGTTCTACTTTGTAAAATGTATTACATGGCCACCCCCTGCTATTGCCTGGCCCCTGTTCTAAAATGCCTGGCCCCTCCTGTAGAATTTTCACGCTACGGGGCTGCTTAGGAGTATATTGTCTTTTTTTTTTTACTTAAACATAAAAACAATAATCCCAATGTATTTAGGGTACCATTTTGGATTGTCTAGTCTTAAATATTTCGTCTTTTACACCTTTACCGATACACATTATAAACAAGACCCATAAATAAAAACCTTAAGTCTCTCGTTATGCACCTCAGATCGCTTTATTTTTGTTTCTCCACAAGTCAAATTTGTAACGTGTTAAGGCTAGACATTTTTTGTTATTATTTAATGCTTATCCCTAGTCTCTAACACAGCTATTTATAGATATGGGAGAGGGCAATGCATTGAATGGGATGTGTCGAAGACTTCATCTTGAGCGGCTATAGATAAATTAGGTCATTTAGCTCTCTCAATAGTTGCCTATCACGTGTCAGCAATAATTTTGGTGTGTTCATTTAACACGGTTGTGACGTCACCGCTGTGTGTTTTTGTGTGTGTGTGCGTGCTGTTGGTATCTAGCTCGTGATTAAAGGCTCGCTAGGTTGTTTTGTTAGGTTAGTAACCGAGGCGTGTTGAGTGGGCTGACGTTTTCAGGTTTAGTCGATAATAAAAAAAATTTGCTGACTGGGTCATTGTGTTTCACTTTTGTACTAAGTAGAGCGGGAACAATGGAAGAATAGATCATCAAATGTAGAAATGACACATTAGTTAGTACTGATTGGTTGTAGTTTATATAGATACAGTACAGTCACTGTTACATTTATAGGCTTACCTTTAGTCCTATTAATAAATGTATTTGCTAAATTCATATGTATATGTTAAATCTAATTTAAAGACAGTTAAAGAGAGTTGGGTTTGTTGAAGTTTGGCTTTTTGTTTTGGTAAAGAGACATATTGCGTCTAGCGGTGTATGGAATAGATCTGGGTAGAGCAGTACTTTAGTAAACATTTGGTCTGTCTATTGATTTATTATTTTTTTTTAAATTGAGAAATGTATGTAATAAGATGTTTGTTATGAGATGTTGATAAGAAATGAATGGAGTAACAAGTATTATTGGAAATTGTATGGGAAGTGGTTTGCATAATAAAGATCTATGTTTGTACATCTGTTTATAGTAAGATGTTATAGTAAGGTGTTTGCTGTTTGAATTGAATTAGAACCTGGAAAAGTAATTAAAAAGAAAGTTTCATGTACACCGTCTGGTACTCGGATTGTTTTCCCTATCAAGTTCCCCCCCCTCCACATCAACCCTTTTTCTCTTCCACCCCTCCCCCCCCGCCCCATTCGTGACTGTCCCTGCCTTGCTGCAGTGTTGTCTTTCATGGTTACTCTATAGATGTATGCAGTGCTTCATTTAAGAAAAAAAACCAGTGCCGAGGATGAAAACAAATGTCTGCAGAGCCGGGGATAAATGTCTATGGTTTCATCCCCGGCAGGGATATATTAGCTAAAGCAGAGCCGGGGATGACAGTTCTCAGGTAAATCGAGCCCTGGATTTATGATAGTTACCCTATATATCTATGTCGTCACTAAAGAAGTCCTCCTGTCCTACACAATGATGTATTCCATCTCATGATGTTTCTCAGGAAACACTTTAAATGTTCTGCAATATCAAATTGAATGCGCTGGAACATTTCCGTTGAAAATAAGATTTCTTGGAAATTGAATATTTCCAAAAAATGGTGTACAATTATTACCCTTTTCCTAAGGAAAAGTCTAACGTGGGTTTACATTTGGGGATAAAATTTTAGAAATCAATATCTGTTTCTTTAACTTTCAATCAGGTTTGATCCCTTCAAAGATCAAAGATATAACCGTATTAAGCGATATCAATAACAAGATATCATAATTATTTATTTACATAAACCCTATCGATAATAAGTGAACAGAATGCACGTTTATAGATAACAAATTAGTCAACATTGATTTGACGTGCACTGCATTGCTGAAAAAAATGTACAAATGTATAGAATCATGTTGCAGTTTTCCAATGTATAAAGTCATGTTACAGTGTTCCAATGTATAAAGTCATGTTACAATGTTCCATTGTATAAATAAAAACCAAGTCCATGTTTTGTCACCCGTCATGTTATTTATAAAATTAGTGAAGAAAAAAATCTTTTCAAATAGACTTTTATTAAAATGTACCAAATAGTTTTAAAAAAATAATGTTGTAAGGCTTAAAAGAGATCATACCAATATATTTATAGAAATTATGTTGACTAAATAACCGTGAGCTCATTTCAATCTATTTTATCATCTCTTACTGGTGCTCACACTAATTTTAAACATTTCTATAAATATTTCTTTGATCTAAGCCTGAGGAAATATATTAATTTTGTTTTTATTTCTAATATATTTTAATTAAAGTCTATATTTTAAAAGTTTTTTTTTTATTATTTGTTTATATTATATTTGTTTATTTTAAACTTTTACCGTCAAAAGTGTTTATCTTGTTTAAATAAATAATATCAACTATTAATTGGTCTGCCTAGTGTCTAACAGAAATACTACAATTAATGTTAATTTATTTTTTTACTTTAAATTTTTTAAAGAATTTTACTTTATTCTGTTTGTTTTTTTTTTTTTAAAAAAGCAAAGTTCTCTTTACCCTAAGAGGTCATCAGAGCAGATGAAGTGCCGGTCAACATTTGACCTCTCTACACCACACGACTTCCCGCCTCCTTTATTTTGATGTTAAGAATACATTTTTAAAGAACCACCAGGCAAAATAAATTTTCCCTCAAATGATCGCGTGCTAAACTTGAGAAACCATAATCTCTTTCCGCTCTTTCCCTCCTCATATACAAGTTACGTAATAAATAATTAGCATAGGAATCATTAATAATTTAATTGAGTCGAACGTATCAAAACAATATGTGTCATCGATAATACACACATTTTTACGAAATCAAATCGATTTGGTTTTGATAAGTGGGAAATAATTGATTAAAAATTTTACAAAAACAAACCTAGATTAGATTAGTAGCTTACCGCCTCCAGATACTGCAAATGTAATTATACTAAAATCTGAAAATTTCAAGTAAAAATGTGTAATAATGTAAATCTCCTTTTTTTCTGAACGTTATTTTTGAAAAATCTATTTATTTTGTATATTTCTGCATACATGTACATTTATAAAGTATTCTTCTTTTGTAATATATTCCTACATTTAAGACTATATTTCATCAGCTCATATTTTGTATTTATATAATGGGAGTTTTGATCCAATGACACACACACACACACACAACACACACACACACACACTACATACAGACAGCACTCACACACACATATAATAGCCAAGCCCATCTGCCCCCAGGGAGCATCCTAACTCCCACCCCCCCTCTCTAAAAAGATTTTGACCACTGACTTCATTTTATTTCTTACTGAACAATAAAGTATAGTTAATTTCTTGTAGGAAATTTTATTTTGTCAATTTGAGAAAAAGCCTCTAGAAATTAGAGAATGAGTAATTGTGTGGTTAGCACAAAGCACAGCGGACATTCCCAACTTAAGTAACATACTTAAACATACCCATTGTCAGCTGTGTCAACTTGAAGGACTTTGGTTCTCAAAGAGGATCGAATCCTGGACTCCCAAGTCTACAGTCGAGCGCTCTACACACATACCATGTTGGCTAAATATGATCGAATGTCTGGGAGAGATAAATTCATAAGCCTGAGGTTGGTTGACTCATTGCTGGTTACAAAACATATTTAATTCCTGTTCATTAATGAAATCCACTGCAAAAGAAAGAAGACTTTCAATATTTATTGTGTTTCTTCACAATGTTTGTAAAGATTTATGTTATAGTTGAATTGTTGCTGGTAGATATCAATTATTGAAAACTTGATTGAGCAATGAACATTTCTTTAATCAAATCTTACATATTTTGATCTAAAACTGATTTCAAGAGCTGAGAAGTACAAATGTATTTTGAGTGAAGCTTTAGGACTTTTAATTAGTACATCGTTATGACTTTTCATTAGTTCATCGTTATGACTTTTCAATAGTTCATCGTTATGAATTTTTATTAGTTCATCGTTATGAATTTTTATTAGTTCATCGTTATGACTTTTCATTAGTTTATCGTTATGACTTTTCATTAGTTCATCGTTATGACTTTTCATTAGTTCATCGTTATGACTTTTCATTAGTTCATCGTTATGCTCAGATTCAATATTTTCGGGCATGGCCGGACAGCAGGCAGAGCAGGGAATTCAAACTCCAAATGAACTAATTTTTCGAGTCTCTTTGCGTCAGCTGAAAGCTAACGAAATATATCCTCATTTCTGATACATTTTGCACACATCTATTTAAATTGATCTCTCAAAGATTAGTTTATATTATTATACAAACATTAGTTTATATTACTATACAAACATTAATTTATATTACTATACAAACATTAATTTATATTACTATACAAACATTGATTTATATTACTATACATTCATTGATTTATATTACTAAAATACATTAATTTATATTACTATAAAAATATTAGTTTATATTACTATACAAACATTAGTTTATATTACTATACAAACATTAGTTTATATTATTATACAAACATTGATTTATATTACTAAAAAATATTAATTTAAATTACTATAAAAACATTAGTTTATATTACTATACAAACATTAATTTATATTACAATAAAAACATTCATTTATATTACTATACAAACATTCATTTATATTACTATACAAACATTAGTTTATAGTATTATACAAACAATACACTGTGCTTATACTTTTGAGGGAATACATTACAATCTTGCAGAATATAGAATTACAGAGTTGATTGTTTTAAGTAATGTTTATAATGGGAACAAAGACGCAATGAAATTTTGATGCCGAAATAATTTCGGAAAAAAGGAACCGGTGCATTATTGTACAATAAGACAGACTATTGTTAGCTTTATATTGACAGTCTATTGTTAGCTTTATATTGACAGCCTATTGTTAGCTTTATATTGACAGACTATTGTTAGCTTTATATTGACAGTCTATTGTTAGCTTTATATTGACAGTCAATTGTTAGCTTAATATTGACAGACTATTGTTAGCTTTATATTGACAGTCTACTGTTAGCTTTATATTGACAGTCTATTGTTAGCTTTATATTGACAGTCTACTGTTAGCTTTATATTGACAGTCTATTGTTAGCTTTATATTGACAGTCTATTGTTAGCTTTATATTGACAGTCTATTGTTAGAATTATATTGACAGTCCATTGTTAGCTTTATTTTGACAGTCTATTGTTAGCTTTATATTGACAGTCTATTGTTAGCTTAATATTGACAGACTATTGTTAGCTTTATATTGACAGTCTACTGTCAGCTTTATTTTGACAGTCTATTGTTAGCTTTATATGGACAGTCTATTGTTAGCTCTATTTTGACAGTCTATTGTTAGCTTTATATTGACAGTCTATTGTTAGCTTTATTTTGACAGTCTATTGTTAGCTTTATATTGACAGTCTATTGTTAGATTTATATTGACAGTCCATTGTTAGCTTTATATTGACAGTCTATTGTTAGCTTTATATTGACAGTCCATTGTTAGCTTTATATTGACAGTCTATTGTTAGATTTATATTGACAGTCCATTGTTAGCTTTATATTGACAGTCTATTGTTAGCTTTATATTGACAGTCCATTGTTAGCTTTATATTGACAGTCTATTGTTAGATTTATATTGACAGTCCATTGTTAGCTTTATATTGACAGTCTATTGTTAGATTTATATTGACAGTCCATTGTTAGCTTTATATTGACAGTCTATTGTTAGCTTTATATTGACTAGCCAAATAAGGCTAAGGTATATAATAAAACAAGGAAAGTTTGATTTTTTTTAAACTAAAAAAGTATAAAATTAAAAAAAAAGCAATTTTTCATAACAAATTTTATTAAAATGAAAAAAAAAAAAAAATAAAAACTCCTTAGGGGCTGTCCATTAATTACGTCAACAAAATAGGGGGGAGGGGGGTCAGAAAATTTTTGACAAGGGGGAGGGGGGGAGGTCAAGAAAAGTTGACGTCAACAAAGTTACTTTTTAAAATTGAATATAATTACTTAATAAATAGGAAAATTAAGCAGCGTTTGTAGTTCTGTGTTACACACTCGCTTAACGTTCAGTATTTTAATTAAACTAACTATATTCCTACTAATTTTGCCACATAAACATTTTGGAAGCCATCTTTTTTAGGGGGGGGGGGTAATCAAATGTTGACGTAATTTTATAGGGGGGTCTCTGGAAGTTTGACAAGTTGTCGACAAGGGGGGGAGGTAAAAATCGCCAAAAATTTGTTGACATAAATAATGGACAGCCCCTTAGATGATAGAAACATTAAACAGTGGGCGCCATTTTAGAATTGTAATATGTTATTTGAAAATATTAAAATTCAAAACATTCTGGACTAAGTGAACACAACATAATCAAATTAATATACCTTCAGTTGTTGCACTATCTGCTATAGTGGGATGAAATTATGGCATTGCAGAATCCGTACCATTAGTCTTTTACAGGATCTAAGTGATTTCATCCTTACAGGGACTTTTGACCTACATCTTTCTCTTTCGTCGACCTGAGGGTTCTAGGTTAGAGTCCTCACAGGGACCTCCCCCCCCCCACACACACACATATCGGGTTAGATCGTCTGTGTGCACCATGGGAATTGTTCAGATTGTGGGTAAAGCTACCGCTGTGTCCCCTGTGGTGCCATTGTAGTAGTATCTGTTATCTTGAAGATGAAAGGAAGGCAGAATAAAAACAGGTTCATCAGAGGCGTCACTAGGGTTGGTGTCACCCGGTGCGGTAACTCATGGTGTCACCCCTCTCATGACACCCCATAGACATACAGGATTCTCAGCAAAATTTATAAATAAATTTACAACGACAATAGAAGAATAAATAATTGATATCTATAGGTCAGTGCAAGTATACCAATAATTTCATTAAAATAATTAATAATAAAAAGTACGCAGTGTCTGTTAATAATCGGAGATATCTTTATATTTGGCATTAATTTTTTTCGAAGCCTTATAAAGTCATTTGCTGTTAATATAATCGGAGATATTTTTATTTATTTTTAAAAAATAAATACGGCTTTGAATTATTTTAAATTACAAAATAAGAATATAGGTCTAAAACTAGATATTTTGCATTTTGGTGTCACCCCTTGTGAGGGTGTCACCCGGTGCGGTCCGCACCCCACGCACCCCCTAGTGACGCCACTGAGGTTCATTGATTTATAGGATCTCAGAGATAAACATCTCATTCCTACAGGGACTTCAAACATCTATCTAGCGGCAGAGTTAAGCAAACTGTACAATAAATAAATTGAACATTCTTTCATCTATATAAACAAACATAACTTCTTCTTCTTCCTTTGGCTCTACAGCCCATTTAGGGCCCTGGCCTGCCATACTACACTTCTCCACTTTTCCCGAACCAGGGTCTTCTTCCTCCACTCTCTCACTCCTATGGCTTTAAGGTCTTTCTCCAATTCCTCCAACCATCTGCTTCTTGGTCTGCCTTTAGGCCTTTTCTCATTGGGTGTTGTCTTATAAATCGTTTTTGGACCTCTGTTGTTTTCCATTCTTTCTATGTGCCCTACCCACCTTAATCTATTCATTTTAATTTCAGCTGTTATATTTGGTTCTTCGTACAGTTCGTACTGCTCTGAATTGGTTCTACTTCTCCACTCGTTATTGTCCTTTACTGGCCCATATATTTTCCTAAATATTTTTCTTTCCCAAGTGTTTAGCATATTTTCTGCTTGTTTGCTGATGGTCCATGTTTCGCTACCATATGTTACTGCTGGCCGGATCATTGTCTTGTATATGGTTTTTTTAATTTTTCTGGAGATCTGTCTGTTTTTCAGTATTTTATGCAGTGTATAATATATTCTGTTCCCTACTTCTATTCTGTTTTTTATCTCTATCATTATATCGTTTTTCTCACTTATGGTTGATCCCAGGTATTTAAAGTTTTCTACTCTTTCAAATGCTCTATCACTGATTTTGAAAAATTTTTCTCTTCCTTCTTTTTCATTTCTTTGTAACAGCATATATTGAGTCTTTGTTTCGTTTACTGTTAAACCTGCTTTCTGAGCTGCTGTTTCTAATTCTATGTATGCTTTTGCTATATCCTTGCTTTGCTTTCCTATCAATGTTATGTCATCAGCATATGCAAGGTATTGGATGGGTTCTGTAAATATTGTTCCTGTTTTCATAGACTTTGTTTTTTTCACTTCTGAGGTAATGTGTTATAGTTCCTCGCTTATCCAACTGGACGTTTCTTATGACTTTTTCTAGGGTTAAGTTGAAAAGTATGCACGAAAGGGAGTCTCCTTGTCTAAGTCCTTGGTTTATTTTAAATTCTCTTGAGCTTTCCCCTTGGATTTTCACTTTGCTTCTTGAGTTGTTTAATGTCATACGTACTAGTCTAATGAGCTTGTTGGGGATACACAACTCCTGCAATGTTTTGTAAAGATAATTTCTATTGATGCTGTCATATGCCATCTTGAAATCTATGTACAGCTGATGTAGGTTTATATTATGCTCATAACATTTTTCTAGCGTGTTTCGAAGGGAAAAGATGTGGTCTGTGGTTGCTCTGCTAGGCCTGAAATCACATTGATAGTCACCTAATACTGTTTCATTGAAATTCCCTATTCTGCAGGCTATTATTTTTGTTAGTATTTTATAAACAGTGTTGAGAAGTGAGATTCCTCTGTAGTTGTTGCAGTTAAGTTTCGAACCTTTCTTGTGTAGTGGAACTATTAAGGCTGTTTCCCATTCTGTTGGCATTATCTCTTCTTTCCATATTTTATTGACCATCCTGTGTATTTCTAAGTGTAGTGTGCGTCCTCCATATTTGAGTAACTCAGCATTTATGTTATCTTCTCCTGGTGCTTTATTGTTTTTGGTCTTTTTAATAATATTATTTATTTCTTCTATGGTTGGTTCTTCTATTTCTGCCCCATTGTCCTCTGCAATGTTTGGTACATCATTTTCGCTGTCAGTTTTAATGTTCAGCATTTCTTCAAAATATTCCGCCCACCTTTCTAGAACCATTTCATTTTCTATAAGCAGGTCGCCTGATTTGTTAAGACACATGTGAGATCTTGCTCGGAAGCCGTTACTTTCCTCTTTGATGGCCATGTACATTTTTCTTGTTTCTTTTTCTTTTGAGTATTCCTCTAGTTTTACTAGTTTTCCCTTTTCCCATTCACGTTTTTTCTTTCTGCATATTTTAGTGGCCTTCCTTCTAGCCTCAGTGTATGCGTGAGTTGACTTTCTGGTTGCTTTTTGTAGCATTATCATCCTCAATTTGTTTCGTTCTTCCACTTCTTTTTTGCATTCATCGTCATACAATTCAGCTCTTTTCTTCTTTTGCTTGTACCCTATGACACTTTCCGCTGTGTTTTTTATGGTTTGTTTAATCTTTTCCCAGTGGCTATTTAGATTTTCAGTATTATCTATATCTAGTGTTTCTAGTTTGCTTTTAATTTCTTGTGCATATTTTCTTTTGTTCGTGGCTCTTTTATTAGTTTTTCACAGTCAAATTGGTTTGTTATCTTTGCTTTTGTGTTGTGAAAGATACTTATTTTTTGTCTATACTTTATTTTGACTAACATGTGGTCTGTGTCGGCATCTGCTCCTCTGAAGCTTCTGACATCTTGAATATCTGAACCATGTCGCCTGTCTATTAGCACATGGTCTATTTGATTTCTTGTCACCCCATCTGGTGACCTCCATGTTTCTTTGTGTATTCTTTTGTGTGGAAACTTAGTGCTACTAATGGTCATGCCTTTGCCAGATGCAAAATCAATCAGACGCGTTCCATTATCATTGCTTTCTTCATGTAGACTGTAGCTTCCAATTGTCGGTCTGTATACTGTTTCTTTGCCAATCTTAGCGTTGAAGTCTCCTAACACTAATTTGATATCATGTCTAGGTGCTTCTTCATATAACCTTTCTAGGGCATCATAAAATTCCTCTTTGGTATTCCCTTCTGAATCTTCAGTGGGTGCATGGGCACATATTAGGGTCATATTGAACATTTTGCCACGAATCCTGAGGCTGCACAATCTTTCATTGGTTGGTTTAAAGCCAATTATTTGATTGAGGATGTTTTTCCTGACGGCAAAACCTGTTCCTAATGTATTTGTGGTGTTTCCACTATAAAAGATGGTATACTCTGTTGTTTTTAGTATGTCTGAATTTTTCCATCTGATTTCTTGGAGTGCTGCTATTTTTATTTTGTATTTTCTAAGCTGTTCTGTGAGGCGGGTTAGGGCTCCTGCTCTGTATAGGCTTAACACGTTCCAAGTCGCTAACCAGTAATCATGTCCGTGATCATGCGAAGGTCGGTTTCCATTTGAATCAGTCCGGTTTTTGAATTGTTGATTGGCTTTCGTAACTAGTGTTTTTTTTACATGACTGGGTAGTTAGCCCTGTGCACAACCACTAGGGTGTTGCCCTTCACAGCCTTGTGGGTAGCTGCCTTTGTTTAAGGTTAGGTCCCTTAGCCTTTGTGGATCCCTCCACTAACTACAAGGCAGTAGTTGCCTGCTTTGGTCCGCCCCGAGAATTGTAATTTCATCGGCACTCACCATATCTGGCGAGCTTTCCCCTATCCGCCACCTGGGGAGGCGCCAGATGGGAGTTCGGCCTCTCCACACGAGAAACAAACATAACTACCTTCCTTCAAATATGATATCAACTGTGTTCTGTGTTATTCTCTTACAACGTTTTTTTTGTTTCAAATCTAGTGTCAGTTACATGTGTCATCACGTATAGCAACCAGGACGTCCTGTACTGAACAAACCTAGTTCTGTTCATTTTGACTTAGGTCACACACCGGGCAAACCGTTTTGAATGAGTAAATGAGATAGAATGATACAATACTTTAATGTGTGGGAGGGGGGATGAAAATATACTCATTGACTCCCCCAGATGATAAACTTTTGTTTTCTTGAATACGTCACACCATTTAGAAAAAAAAAAGGAAATGCATTCTAATATCTATCACTTGATCAATAAAATCCTCTTTTAAGTGAATGATTCAGTTGACCTTTCATTGACGAATACATGTTTTTGTATGTGTCTTATATGTAAATTAGTGGGACGGATGGCCGAGCGGTGCAGATACTCGACTGTCGACCTGAGAGTCCTGGGTTCGATCCTCGGTGAGGCCGATGGAATTTTTCCAGGTAAATTTGGTGCAGAGTCGTCCCACAAGTCCACCCAGCTTTAAATGGGTACCTAACTTTAAGTTGGGGAAGTAAAGGCGGCTGGGCGTTGTGCTAACCACACAATCCCTTCATATACCGAGGTTATAGAAACAGATGAATTCTACACTTCATCTGCCCCGAAGGCCCGTTAGGGCTAAGAAGGGAACTTCACTTTTTTATATGTACATTATCGAAACTAAATATCGAATTAAAG
Organism: Bulinus truncatus; assembly: GCA_021962125.1. Classification (NCBI taxonomy): domain Eukaryota; kingdom Metazoa; phylum Mollusca; class Gastropoda; family Planorbidae; genus Bulinus; species Bulinus truncatus. The sequence continues at coordinate 1,195,305 of JAGDYQ010000223.1, forward strand.
TGATATAATAGTGACTCATTGACTGCGTTCATCATTTACGTCATAGCCTATCCAGCCCCCCCCCCCTTCAACCCCATTAGTCTTACACGAAATTACGCCCTCTGTTTAACATCTGTATTAGAGAAGTTCTGTTGAAACATCTTGATTTGAAAAAAAAAATTGTTGGAACATTTGAAAAGTCTATGGTCACAACAACATATTCACAATCATCATAATACTCCCTAGAACGATAAATTCAGTGTCCGTGTTTCTGTATATTTTTGTCTATATATGTGTGTTTATGTCTGTCTGTGTGTGTGTGTGATACGTTATCATTGTCACGTCTTTGATTGCTTTAAAGGACTCACCATTAGATTCTTAAGGGAACAATAGGAAATTAACATAAAAATGTTCTCTTTACTGACGATGCTTAAAACAATTTAAAACTTTTCAAAAATGAATCAAAGATCTAAATAATCCACATTTTTTCTCGTTATAAATAGTGACCCGAATCTACCTTATTTGTTACAAAGATAAACATTTTTTTTAAATTTATCTACAGTAAATCTAATTTAGATGTACGCACCATCATTAGGGTGGTCCAAAAAAATTATTTTGAGATTGCACACACTGTCATTTGTTTCCTTATATAAAAGTAAACTTGCATGTAAAATTTTATTGAATTCAGACAATAATTACAGCTTACTCATTAACCATTTATTTTTTTGAATAATATGTTGCATTTTTACATTCCGTCTCGTCACAGTAATCAATTACAACACAGGTCAATGCGCTAATTATTGTTCATTAATCATTAGGCAGCCACAGCAATACATCAAGCAATAAGTAGTCAAGAAATAATCACAATAAGTTGCAATAAAACATATTGTCAAGTCTGATTCACTGTTATTGGCATTATTGCAGATACCATCTTGTTGACAGTCACTTCATAGCCACTTTGGTAGAAGTCAGGCTGACCTTTGAAGGAATGCGCTCACGATTATCTTTGACCTCCTGAATCAGTTTTTGTATTTCAGTCTCAGATTTGGTTATTGACTGACTGAAGATTGTCATCAATGCAGTAGAACGTTCTGCTGTGTCGTTAACGACTTTTAGGCTTTTCACAACATTGACTGCTTGTTGAAAATGTGGAATACCACTCCACCTTTCAGGATCAATGCCATCTAAGTGTGCAACATCCAGTCCCATTGAAAGCAGTGCAGCAGTTGTGGTGGATGATATTAGTTCATGTAATGGTGTTAGTTTCAGTTGCTTAAATTGGTGGGAGAAAATTTAATTCCTCTGACACTGGCATCAGAACAAGCTGCAATCATTGCCTCCACCATCAATTTCTTTTCAGTGTTTACTACCTTATTTGAGAATAATGCCAGTCAGACCAATTCTGGGCCGAGATAACAAAAATTATTTTGTAATTTTTGCAGGCAGCAGTTGAATTTTTTGTTGATTTCAGATTACTGACCAATCATTGTCAACAGTTGTAGATCATTAATTGGTGCATCACTTGGCACAGGACATGAAATCCATGCATACACATAGATATGAGTGGCAAATACACAAGATTCTGTCAAATTCTGATTTTAAGATACAGTCAGTTTAAATTCGCCTCTAAATAGAAACATTTTCAAACAGTGTATAACTTTGGCCATCCATCTGACCATATGGTAGGCCCCTGGAACACGAAAGCAGTACTGACTATCAGCTTGGTCATTCACTGGACAGCCTAAAAGTGTAAGACAGAGTTATATCATTTCTTTGTAGTCTTCTCGTGGTGTGTATGATATTTCGGCTGACAGAAAACTTTTTAAAAATGGTACAACATCTGATCGAAGTATCTGTAGCACATGATGACTTATAGTGGAATTTCAATTTCATAGTCTTTGTCTTTGTGCTGTTGTTGTTCTTCTGTGTTTTCTTCACTTTCACTGTAGCTACTGTCAGGTATTTTTGTTATTGATGACTGGGCACTTGCTTTATTTTGATGCTCTTCTCGCATTTTTCTGTCATCTTTTTGTTTACGTTCTTCAGCACCATCTTCCTTCTTTGATAGCTGTTTATCAATGCCACACATTTTCTTTGCCTAGTGCTACTCTGGTCCTCCAAAAATACTCTGTCCTCGTGAATTTTGATAAGCTGTACAGCTTCTTGGTGAGCAATATCTAATAGTTTACGTGTTTTTTATTCAAAGTTTTTTTCTCTGAGTCGTTGTGCATCACTTGCTCTTCCCTTATTCTTCTTAATAAGCTGGTATTCTTCAAAAACAGATTTTAGTTTTTCAATAACATGTGTATCATATGTTGTTGGAATTCTAGCCTTATTCCATAGTCCCAGTATCTGATATGAAGTTAGTTGTGCACTTTCAGAAACTGTTTTCTATAAGATGATGATATCAAAACACTTTTCAGCACATCACCAGTTGTGGGCAAGACATTTGCTGATAGTACCCTTGTTAATGTCCAATACGCCAAACTTCAGTTTTACTGCGAGTTAAACTAGCTTCAACTTTTGGTTTTTCCATGAATCTCTAATTCTGTACTGTAGTCAGCATCAGAGAAACATCACGTGATTAACAGATTTTATTTGTCAAAATGACAGGCAAAATTATCAAAACAACAGCAAATTTTTCAACAAACAACATGGCATCTGTGAACATAAACAATAAAACATTGCTATAGAATATTTATTACCATAGAATACATTAGACAATTATTCCGGGCACTAAGAGCAGATATGAGTGAATGAATAAGTAAGCAATAACCAAAACCGATAGTATTCTGTGCATTACAAGACTCTGGTGTCTTGAGCAACCTATAAATGTTGATATATTTGGCCAATTTTTTGTTATGCAAGTGCTTGGGACCAAAACAAAAGTTTTCAGATGGTGTGCTATTAAATCAGAGACATTTTTCGTTCTCCATTCATTCATGGACCACCCTAACCATCATGCTAGTACACAATTATTTTTCAAAGGATGCAATCAAATTAGACAGTCTTTTTTTTTTACATTGTAGTATAACTAACAGTTTAAAAACAAAAAAAAAACAACCGGCTAAATAAAAATGTCAAACCAGGGTTGTTAACAATACTCTTAAATTGTATCGTCAATACCGATACCAATACTTCATGAAAATAGTATCGCCAATACCAATACAAATACTCAAGTAAAAATGTATTGCCAAAATCGATACCGATACAATACCGATACTTTTGAGAACAACAAACTATTTTTATTTAAAATATAATGAGTGCAAGTTTTTTAAAAAAAGTGAAAACAAGTAAATACAATGTCAAAGCACAAATTTAATGCTAATCCCTTTAGTACTTGACGGATGGCCAAGTGGTGTAGATACTCGACTGTCGACTTCAGAGTCATGGGTTCGATCCTCGGTGAGAACAACGGGAATTTTTCCACAAGTTCACCCAGTTTTAAATAGGTACCCGACTTTAAGCTGAGGAAGTAAAGGCGGCTGGGCGTTGTGCTAACTACACTACCTCTTCATATGCCGAGGTTATAGAAACAGATGAATCCCCGATGGCCCGTCAGGGCTAAGGGAACTTTTCTTTACTATTTCACCATTTGGCAGCACGTAAGAAGACCATCATTTAAAAACAATCCTTGCTTAATGGCATAAAAAGACGCGCACCTAATGAAAACAGGCGCTCAACACAGCACTAGCCGATCAACTCATCAATATAGTTTCTTAATGCTTGTAAAGTTCCCTTAACCCTAGCGGGCCATCGGGGCAGATGAAGTGTAGAATTCATCTGTTTCTATAACCTCGGCATATGAAGGGATTGTGTGGTTAGCACAACGCCCAGACGCCTTTACTTCCCCAACTTAAAGTTAGGTACCCTTTTAAAGCTTGTGGGACGACTTTGCACCAAATTTCACCTGGAAAAATTTCAAGGGCCTCACCGAGGATCGAACCCATGACTCTCAGGTTGGCAGTCGAGTATCTACACCACTCGGCCACCCGTCCCACTCTTAATGCTTGGGTAGGGTGCTAACGACAGCATTTCTGATGAGTTATCTTCAAGATATCTGTCTACTTCAGCAGAACGTCACTCTTAAGCTGGTTCTGCCGCCGTGCAGTAAAACTGCACAGCTGACTGTATTGAAGCTGCAACCACTCTGCCGAGTAAGTTGAGTAAAAACTGCACTCAGTGCAAGAACGCTTTAAGTTTTGTTCAACTTCAGCCTTTTGTTCCAAGTTGTCTTGTTGGGGAGGTGGGTGGTATTATTAGTGGTAGGGTTGATGGTTATCATTACAAGCAGTGATTGAATTTATGAAGATTACTTTAAAAAAAAAAAATCTATTAAAATCGCTATTGTTATTCTACAATTAGCTAATAGTGGCAACAGAAAAGTATTGGTATCGAGTATCGAAAATTTTTCGTTTAAAATGTATCGGCGATACACAAATCAATACTTGATACAAAAAGGATCGGCAATACAGCAACCAATACTGAAAAAAGTATCGGCGATACTGTATTGGCCGATACCGATACTTCGATACTAACAACCCTGTGTCAAACTCACTCAAATTGTAAGTGGCGATATTATGTAGATATATCAGCAATTAAAACAAATTACAATGTATAAGTTAACGATTTAACATGGATTGTTTTCTTTTAACAACACAAGTAAATAATAAAAAAATGACATGTTTAGTTTGTTACATTATTCTAATTTTAAATGGTCCATTCCCTTATTGTTTTTTTTTATAATTTTTACTGTTTCATTAGTTCTGTGTTTGATGCAGTAAATACATTTCTGTACTCTATTTCAGAGATACTGCAGTAAATACATCTCTCTACTCTATTTCAGAGATACCGCAGTAAATACATTTCTCTACTCTATTTCAGAGATACCGCAGTAAATACATTTCTCTACTCTATTTCAGAGATACCGCAGTAAATACATTTCTGTACTCTATTTCAGAGATACCGCAGTAAATACATCTCTCTACTCTATTTCAGAGATACTGAAGTAAATACATTTCTGTATTCTATTTCAGAGATACTGCAGTAAATACATTTCTCTACTCTATTTCAGAGATATTGCAGTAAATACATTTCTGTATTCTATTTCAGAGATACTGCAGTAAATACATTCATGTATTCGATTTCAGAGATACTGCAGTAAATACATTTATGTATTCTATTTCAGAGATACGGCAGTAAATACATTTCTGTATTCTATTTCAGAGATACTGCAGTAAATACATTTCTGTATTCTATTTCAGAGATACTGCAGTAAATACATTTCTCTACTCTATTTCAGAGATATTGCAGTAAATACATTTCTGTATTCTATTTCAGAGATACTGCAGTAAATACATTCATGTATTCGATTTCAGAGATACTGCAGTAAATACATTTATGTATTCTATTTCAGAGATACTGCAGTAAATACATTTCTGTATTCTATTTCAGAGATACTGCAGTAAATACATTTCTGTATTCTATTTCAGAGATACTGCAGTGAGTACATTTCTGTATTCTATTTCAGAGATACTGCAGTAAATACATTTCTGTATTCTATTTCAGAGATACTGCAGTAAACAGATCTCTCTACTCTATGTAGCCTAGTCATTTGTTCTGGCCAGTCCGTTGTCCAATGATATATATTTATATATATATATATATGTACAGGTTCAGTTTATCCTTTTTTTTTCTTCTAGGACGGCTTTCCAATGAAACGGCCTCCAGAATTCCTGCGTGACAGTTTGACAGAGAATTTCGTGACGTGACAAATCAGATTTCACTTTTCAGATGTAGCCAGGAGTGTTTAGGAGATCAACAGGCTGATTAGATGACACCGTACAAAAGATTTGTATCGAACGCTTGGAACATATTTCTAAATTTATACATCAGCATGCAACTTTCTATGATTCCTACCTATAGAAAATGTTGTGGATCACCAGTGGTTTAAAACAATGTGTTTGGTGCTTAAACTGGTCCTGTGTTTAGTGCTAAAGCTGGTCCTGTGCTTGGTGTCAAAACTGGTGTTTGTTGCAGATTGCAAATGGGAGGGGGGGGGCAGATTAATCCTTCTTCCTACCTCCTACTCCTGTCAAAGAATACCCAACCCCACATCATTTTTCAGTCCGTCCCAAACTTTCCTCCTGCCCCAAGCCTGCCCATGCCCCCCATCCCACACCTTCCTTTTCCTAGTCATGCCCTGCCTCCCACCATCCCCAGTACTATATGTAAGGGCCTTAATCATGCGATTCTTAAATGTATTCTGTGTAATATAATTACATAGGAGGTTTTTGTTTTATTCAAAACTATTGGCAACAATGAACTGTGGCCAGGGTCTAATGGGAAATGTGTCTAATTCATGAACGGTTGAAAAAATCGTCATAGAACCGGTTTGCAAAAACTACTGAATACACACCAAAATTTAGAAACTTTTTTTGGAATGGCATAAAACATACAATACACACCTGCCATACGTATGTGATCTATTTTTAGAACATGCAGACAGTGTTATTAAAATAAAATAGGGTAATATAAACGGATTTAAAACCAGATTTGGAGGGTGGGGGGTGTGGGGGCGTGGGTTGAGAGATAGTCACCATTTTTATAACTACTCCTTACATATTTAACCTGATTTTACTTTACAAGTCACCTATGTTTCCCGTGGTGCCTCCATGGCCATTGAACTAACGGTTACGTTAAGGATTAATGAAGGAGTTCTAATTCAAGAAAACATTAAATACAAATTATGTAGATATAACCTTTGTGCATTTCATAAAGCGTATTTTTTAAATATATTAGTTATTATTAAGAATGTCCCTAGAATTAGATATGTGAAATTTAAAAAAAAAATTGAAATTGGTACATTTTAAGACTCATATAAACATCAACAAAGTTAATATATGTTACTTAATTTACTTTTATTTAATCTTAATATAGCAAAGTTAATATAATTTTAACTTTACTTTTATCTTATTTGTCTAGAAAACAAAAGGCCATTTAATAAAAAAAAAATGTGCACCAGATATACTCTCGAACACGGAAGTTGTCAATTTACAGTGTTATGATTGGTGCGTAGTCGATAGATTGTAAAGAAAATAGGTCACTGAAATAAATGTAGATACATGTACTGTCACTTCAAAATTAAAAAGCTTAAATGGCATAATCGGAATACTGTACAAGGAAACTTAATGGAGGCATCTCTTTAAAAATTCATATACTGAGTGGTATGACAAATTTATTGGTTTTCTGTTAGACAATGTGGATTTCTAGGTGAACAAACAATCGAATATGTTTGTGATATAGATACATGAAATAAGACATAATGCATAGCCTAGTTTCTACCGCCCTTCGTGAATAATATAGGAGATCTAAACCAGGAACAATAAATTTAAAGTTCCTGTTCACAATCAAGTTATCTCCCCAACTCTAAATCTGCTCGACCCGTTATGTCTGTAGTTCACATTTTACTTTCATTACGTGGCGCCACCTGTTATGTCTGTAGTTCACATTTTACTTTCATTACGTGGCGCCACCCGTTATGTCTGTAGTTCACATTTTACTTTCATTACGTGGTGCCACCCGTTATGTCTGTAGTTCACATTTTACTTTCATTACGTGGCGCCACCCGTTATGTCTGTAGTTCACATTTTACTTTCATTACGTGGTGCCACCCGTTATGTCTGTAGTTCACATTTTACTTTCATTACGTGGCGCCACCCGTTATGTCTGTAGTTCACATTTTACTTTCATTACGTGGCGCCACCCGTTATGTCTGTAGTTCACATTTTACTTTCATTACGTGGCTCCACCCGTTATGTCTGTAGTTCACATTTTACTTTCATTACGTGGCTCCACCCGTTATGTCTGTAGTTCACATTTTACTTTCATTACGTGGTGCCACCCGTTATGTCTGTAGTTCACATTTTACTTTCATTACGTGGCGCCACCCGTTATGTCTGTAGTTCACATTTTACTTTCATTACGTGGTGCCACCCGTTATGTCTGTAGTTCACATTTTACTTTCATTACGTGGTGCCACCCGTTATGTCTGTAGTTCACATTTTACTTTCATTACGTGGTGCCACCTGTTATGTCTGTAGTTCACATTTTACTTTCATTACGTGGCGCCACCCGTTATGTCTGTAGTTCACATTTTACTTTCATTACGTGGCGCCACCCGTTATGTCTGTAGTTCACATTTTACTTTCATTACGTGGCGCCACCCGTTATGTCTGTAGTTCACATTTTACTTTCATTACGTGGCGCCACCCGTTATGTCTGTAGTTCACATTTTTCTTTCATTACGTGGTGCCACCCGTTATGTCTGTAGTTCACATTTTACTTTCATTACGTGGCGCCACCCGTTATGTCTGTAGTTCACATTTTACTTTCATTACGTGGTGCCACCCGTTATGTCTGCAGTTCACATTTTACTTTCATTACGTGGTGCCACCCGTTATGTCTGTAGTTCACATTTTACTTTCATTACGTGGTGCCACCCGTTATGTCTGTAGTTCACATTTTACTTTCATTACGTGGTGCCACCCGTTATGTCTGTAGTTTACATTTTACTTTCATTACGTGGCGCCACCCGTTATGTCTGTAGTTCACATTTTACTTTCATTACGTGGTGACACCCGTTATGTCTGTAGTTCACATTTTACTTTCACTACGTGGCGCCACCCGTTATGTCTGTAGGTCACATTTTACTTTCATTACGTGGTGGCACCCGTTATGTCTGTAGTTCACATTTTACTTTCATTACGTGGCGCCACCTGCATTAAAAAGTTCAGTGACCGATTCCGCTATTTTCGAAACTTTCATTCTTTTTTTTAAACAGCTAACCACGTGACTTAGATTCTGCCTTTTCGTTTCTATATCACAAATTAAAAAATAAAAATTCTTACAATAAAATTGAGCTTAAAGAAATGTTTTTTTTTAAAGCTCATTGTCAACCGGAGAGTCCCGGGTTCGAATCTCAGTGAGAACTTGGGATTTTTTCAGGTCCTGGTGATAGTCCCCCAAGTCCACCCAGCTTTAAATGGGTACCTGACTTTAAGTTGGGGAAGTAAATTCTACCCACACAACCCGTTCATATGCCGAGGTTATAGAAACCAATGAATTCTACACTTTATCTTCCCGATAGCCCGTTCGGGTTAAGGGAACTTTACTTTTTTCATTGTTAATTAATATTTGGGTCCATGCAATATGTCTAAACGTATGATTTAAATAACATATTACATTTTTTTTTCTATTTGATGTGCAGCCTAAATAACGTTACTGACCAGTGCTCGATATAAGAAAAAACAGGTGCCGGGGATGAAAAACAATTTGTGCAGAGCCGAGGATAAATGTCTATGATTTCATCCCTGGCAGGGATATATTAGCTAAAGCAGAGCCGGGGATGAAAGGTCTCAGTGCCGGGGATATCCCCGACATCCCCAGCGGTAAATCGAGCCCTGTTACTGACAGAAAGAAAGAAAATGTTAAAAATGACCATCTATCTAAACCACCTATCCATGTTGAAGGTTCAACTCAGTGTCCAGTCACCTGTCCATGTTGAAGGTTCAACTCACAGTTTCCAGTCACCTGTTCATGTTGAAGGTTTAACTCAGTGTCCAGTCACCTGTTCATGTTGAAGGTTCAACTCAGTGTCCAGTCAACTGTCCATGTTGAAGGTTCAACTCAGTGTCCAGTCAACTGTCCATGTTGAAGGTTCAACTCAGTGTCCAGTCAACTGTCCATGTTGAAGGTTCAACTCAGTGTCCAGTCAACTGTCCATGTTGAAGGTTCAACTCAGTGTCCAGTCAACTGTCCATGTTGAAGGTTCAACTCACAGTGTCCAGTCAACTGTCCATGTTGAAGGTTCAACTCAGTGTCCAGTCACCTGTCCATGTTGAAGGTTCAACTCAGTGTCCAGTCAACTGTCCATGTTGAAGGTTCAACTCAGTGTCCAGTCAACTGTCCATGTTGAAGGTTCAACTCAGTGTCCAGTCACCTGTCCATGTTGAAGGTTCAACTCAGTGTCCAGTCAACTGTCCATGTTGAAGGTTCAACTCAGTGTCCAGTCACCTGTCCATGTTGAAGGTTCAACTCAGTGTCCAGTCACCTGTCCATGTTGAAGGTTCAACTCACAGTATCCAGTCACCTGTTCATGTTGAAGGTTCAACTCAGTGTCCAGTCACCTGTTCATGTTGAAGGTTCAACTCAGTGTCCAGTCAACTGTCCATGTTGAAGGTTCAACTCAGTGTCCAGTCACCTGTCCATGTTGAAGGTTCAACTCAGTGTCCAGTCACCTGTCCATGTTGAAGGTTCAACTCAGTGTCCAGTCACCTGTTCAAGTTGAAGGTTCAACTCAGTGTCCAGTCAACTGTCCATGTTGAAGGTTCAACTCACAGTATCCAGTCACCTGTTCATGTTGAAGGTTCAACTCAGTGTCCAGTCACCTGTTCATGTTGAAGGTTCAACTCAGTGTCCAGTCAACTGTCCATGTTGAAGGTTCAACTCAGTGTCCAGTCACCTGTCCATGTTGAAGGTTCAACTCAGTGTCCAGTCACCTGTCCATGTTGAAGGTTCAACTCAGTGTCCAGTCACCTGTCCATGTTGAAGGTTCAACTCAGTGTCCAGTCACCTGTCCATGTTGAAGGTTCAACTCAGTGTCCAGTCACCTGTTCAAGTTGAAGGTTCAACTCAGTGTCCAGTCAACTGTCCATGTTAAAGGTTCAACTCACAGTATCCAGTCACCTGTTCATGTTGAAGGTTCAACTCAGTGTCCAGTCACCTGTTCATGTTGAAGGTTCAACTCAGTGTCCAGTCAACTGTCCATGTTGAAGGTTCAACTCACAGTATCCAGTCACCTGTCCATGTTGAAGGTTCAACTCAGTGTCCAGTCACCTGTCCATGTTGAAGGTTCAACTCAGTGTCCAGTCACCTGTTCAAGTTGAAGGTTCAACTCAGTGTCCAGTCAACTGTCCATGTTGAAGGTTCAACTCACAGTGTCCAGCCACCAATCCATGTTTTCCAATGAACGAATCTGTAGTTGAAGGTTCAACTCGGGGATGAAATAAATAGGGACTCTTCTAGACCGTAAGATTAGCGGTTACAAGATCTAGGACAGCGGTGGAGAATCTATGGCACGCGGGCCACAGTCGGCACATATAGCCTCATCAGTTGGCACTTTGCTATAAATAAATGTTTTTTTGGCCCCAATAAGATTCGTCACCACTGATGTAGGACATCTACATCACCTGTGGTCACCCTCAGGTCTAGAGTTTAGAACAAGTGTGCACAGACCAGCAGACGACAGTTATATTGATTTAACATTAAGTAATGTGCATGCTAATAGAGTCATATATTTTAAAATTACAAGCTTTCCCACCTTTCCTAAAAAAACTAATTTCTTCATTATTAGTTCAAGTAACCAAGTTAACTTTCATTCTATTGATGTGCACACCAGGCCAGTAGCGCGGGAGAGGGTTTTGTCTGGCCCCCTCTGCTTTTTTGCTCTACTTAGTAACATTTATTTCCTGCCCCCACCCTGCTATTGGCCTGGCCCCTGCTGTAGAATTTTCACGATACGGGACTGTGCGGACATTAGATCCCCCTATGCACATACACACACCATCTTTGGGATGCTCAGACCCTACTTTTAATAAAGGTAAACATATTTAAAATCATAATAAAACTCTTAACCGATGTGGTCGTTGCGGGGACGAATGGACACATCAACAGACATATTTATCCATTGTTGTATATCCTGAGCGTTTGTCTTTAGTTCATTCATTGGTAGCCCTGTCAGTTCTTTTATGCAAAGTACATACTAAATGCTCTGGCCGAAATGATTTACCGGTAATCAGTGGTTCTTAAACTGTCCCTATTGGCGACTATGTCAACAGTCTTGGTTTCGTGAACAGCCATGGTATGCTTGGTTTAAAAAAAAAAAGATGATAAAGCATAATTAATTGTATGTACCAACTTGTAGCCTACTTAAACCGAATCGAGCTATTGGCAGCCAGTGCAATTATGATATGTGGGTCAAATGCCGTGCTACGAGACTGTTCGCCTACAGTTGTAATAGTTAATTACCAATTCTGTTATCAGATGGAGGAACTACTTCACCCATTTATGTAATCATTTCTTAGCGTTCGTCATAGTATATAGCAGTACTTTGCATCAGAATAAAATGTAACAAGAAAACATTCAGTTTAAGTAGGCAGTTGATAGCATTTTCTTTTTCAAGGATAGATAAGTCAAAGTAAGGTGTAGTAATTAAATATTTTATCACTATGACTGTAGGACATCTCAGTTTCACATTTCCTTAATAAAATTTGGAAAAGTAGTGATAAGTTATTGTAGCAAAAACACGAGTGTAAAGAATTAAAACAAAACTAAAATGATAAAAAAACACTTACCAATTAGAAAGCCTCCCTTTCCAAGGGTTATGCATATGGCTAAGTGAGCTGTAGTTAATATTATAGTTACTTATACATTTAGATATGTGAGTTACAGTTGGTACAATAGTTACTTATACATTTAGATATGTGAGTTACAGTTGGTACAATAGTTACTTATACATTTAGATATGTGAGTTACAGTTGGTACAATAGTTACTTATACATTTAGATATGTGAGTTACAGTTGGTACAATAGTTACTTATACATTTAGATATGTGAGTTACAGTTGGTACAATAGTTACTTATACATTTAGATATGTGAGTTACAGTTGGTACAATAGTTACTTATACATTTAGATATGTGAGTTGCAGTTGGTACAATAGTTACTTATACATTTAGATATGTGAGTTGCAGTTGGTACAATAGTTACTTATACATTTAGATATGTGAGTTGCAGTTGGTACTATAGTTACTTATACATTTAGATATGTGAGTTGCAGTTGGTACAATAGTTACTTATACATTTAGATATGTGAGTTGCAGTTGGTACAATAGTTACTTATACATTTAGATATGTGAGTTGCAGTTGGTACAATAGTTACTTATACATTTAGATATGTGAGTTGCAGTTGGTACAATAGTTACTTATACATTTAGATATGTGAGTTGCAGTTGGTACAATAGTTACTTATACATTTAGATATGTGAGTTGCAGTTGGTACAATAGTTACTTATACATTTAGATATGTGAGTTGCAGTTGGTACAATAGTTACTTATACATTTAGATATGTGAGTTGCAGTTGGTACAATAGTTACTTATACATTTAGATATGTGAGTTGCAGTTGGTACAATAGTTACTTATACATTTAGATATGTGAGTTGCAGTTGGTACTATAGTTACTTATACATTTAGATATGTGAGTTGCAGTTGGTACAATAGTTACTTATACATTTAGATATGTGAGTTGCAGTTGGTACAATAGTTACTTATACATTTAGATATGTGAGTTGCAGTTGGTACAATAGTTACTTATACATTTAGATATGTGAGTTGCAGTTGGTACAATAGTTACTTATACATTTAGATATGTGAGTTGCAGTTGGTACAATAGTTACTTATACATTTAGATATGTGAGTTGCAGTTGGTACAATAGTTACTTATACATTTAGATATGTGAGTTACAGTTGGTACAATAGTTACTTATACATTTAGATATGTGAGTTACTGTTTGTACAATAGTTACTTATACATAAAGATTCTACATTCTAAAGCAAATAAGCTTGTCCGGGTCGCGCGGGTCGCGTTTGGGGAATCCGTTCTATAAAAAACGACCTCCGTAAAAGCCGTCGGCTGCGCATATGGCAGAAATAAATGAAACAATAGTATTTGATAAAGTAATCACGTGACCAACGAAAACAAAAATTCAAAATTGCGTCATGCCCGTGTCTCGATTCGATTTTTTTTTTTTGAAAAATCTACAGTTTTAAATAGTTTCTGTGGTTTTTTATTATGAAATGTAATAGTTCCAAATATTAAATAATAATAATAATAATATATAATATCATTCAAATTATTTTAGTTTTTATTACAACAGATAGCATTTTAGTATCGTCAAACGTAAACAATAAGACTAGGTCACTAGCGAGTGCGTTCGTGAATAAAGTTCTTTTTTAAAAGACAATAAAATATTAAAAAAAAAAGAAATTCTGCAAATTTCTATACAAATTAAGTTCTCAGCTATTATCATATTTCATTTTTTATAATTAAATAGGGCTTTAATTTATTTTAAATTACAAAATAAGATTTTATAGGCTTAAAATAAGTCAAGTGGATGTGAATAAATAATCGAGCAATTTTTTTTTTAAATAATACATTTAAATTTTCGCTTTTTGTACGCGGTGGCCGAATTGATAAGTAACATGGGATTGGCGTTCTATGCTGACTATTCAGGTTCGATTCCTCACAGGGACATTTTTGTTCATATATTTTCAAGTAACTAATTAGATCTCTTTGACATTTTTTTAAATTGAAGTAATTTATCCTTTAGGATGTTGTAAGAAGAATAAACAACTAATTAGATTTTTAACTATTTCATAACTTAAAAAAAAAAATATTTTGAAAAAAATTATCAAAGCTGAACACAGAGGCGTACCTAAGGTGGATGAGGGGGTTCAAAATCGAAATATTAAGTACATAATGTCATGGTATTAAATGTTAAAATGCAGGGGCCCCAAAAGAGGTCAGGCCCCCCGGGCACCCAAATCCATAGGTTCGGCACTGGCTTTACAATAGTCTATATTTATGCAAAGGCTTTGCAGGGAACAGCCGTCTGTTATCAAGTGTGTGTTTCTGTTCCACCAATAGTATTGTTTGTGAAAAATATAAACTTCCACCCGTCGATCGACGGGCTAAATAAAATACTTGTAAAAAAAATAATTCTGCACTTGGAAATCCGTGTTAATAGTTACTATTAAAGAAGACAGTAAGACAAAATTTGCACACAATACATTTGCAGCGGATCAATTAAGTACATTTTTTTATTAATTTAAATGTATACTATTTGTAAAAAAAAAAGCTCTACAAGTAATCAGCCAGTTGTAAATATTACATTGCTAAGCATATAGTAAATGAACCGATTGTTACTCGGCCTGGCAGTAAGTCCAGAAGTCTTGCTGCCGGTTTGCGTGTAGTTTTAAAACTTTGAAACAAAACTCACTACTTTTTTAAAACTTACAATAGACCGAAAATCCTTTAGATTGGCAGTCTCTGTTATTAGCCATGGATTATATCGACGCTCAGCTTTTATAAAATTTCGTTGATGGAATGTGATCGTAATCGAATTAGCAAACGCCTCTGTTTATGACATGATATTCTCATATTAAACATTTTATTGAGATAAAACCTTTAGTTGCGAATGCAACGGGAAACTACTAGTAGTAGATATGTGAGTTACAGTTGGTACAATAGTTACTTATACATTTAGATATGTGAATTACAGTTGGTACAATAGTTACTTAAACATTTAGATATGTGAGTTACTGTTGGTACAATAGCTACTTATACATATAGATATGTGAGTTATAGCTGGTACTATAGTTACTTAAACATTTAGATTATTGAATATGTGAGTTGCAGTTAGTATTATAGTTACTTATACATTTAGATTATAGAATATGTGAGTTACAGTTGGTAAAATAGTTACTTAAACATTTAGATTATTGAATATGTGAGTTGCAGTTGGTACAATAGTTATTTATACATTGTCATATGTGAGTTGCAGTAAGTACATACTAAGGTTAGCTGTTAGTAAAATAATCATTATATGCACATTTAATTTGCTAAGCTGTAATTACCAAAATCAACGAACCAATTTTGAAAAATTTTATTTTGGTTTTCATTTGGCAAGAGATTGTCTGGGATTGACATTAAATAATTTCGTCTTGTCATGCCTGGGGAATTATTTCAGTTTTCAATGAAGCCAATCAGTCCATTGAATTGTTCTATCCCAGCCAGACTATCAGTCCATTGAACTGCTCTATCCCAGTCAAACTATCAGTCCATTGAATTGTTCTATCCCAGCCAGACTATCAGTCCATTGAACTGCTCTATCCCAGCCAGACTATCAGTCCATTGAATTGCTCTATCCCAGCCAGACTATCAGTCCATTGAACTGTTCTATCCCAGCCAGACTATCAGTCCATTGAATTGCTCTATCCCAGCCAGACTATCAGTCCATTGAATTGTTCTATCCCAGCCAGACTATCAGTCCATTGAACTGTTCTATCCCAGCCAGACTATCAGTCCATTGAACTGTTCTATCCCAGCCAGACTATCAGTCCATTGAACTGCTCTATCCCAGCCAGACTATCAGTCCATTGAACTGCTCTATCCCAGCCAGACTATCAGTCCATTGAACTGTTCTATCCCAGCCAGACTATCAGTCCATTGAATTGCTCTATCCCAGCCAGACTATCAGTCCATTGAATTGCTCTATCCCAGCCAGACTATCAGTCCATTGAATTGCTCTATCCCAGCCAGACTATTAGTCCATTGAATTGCTCTATCCCAGCCAGACTATCCGTCCATTGAATTGTTCTATCCCAGCCAGACTATCCGTCCATTAAGCAGCTCTATCCCAGCCAGACTATCCGTCCATTGAGCAGCTCTAACCCAGCCAGACTATCAGTCCATTGAGCAGCTCTATCCCAGCCAGACTATCAGTCCATTAAGCAGCTCTATCCCAGCCAGACTATCCGTCCATTGAGCAGCTCTATCCCAGCCAGACTATTAGTCCATTGAATTGCTCTATCCCAGCCAGACTATCAGTCCATTTGAGCAGCTCTATCCCAGCTAACTGCTTGTTCTGCTCTGATGATTAAAACGTTGATTTTCAAACCTTCTCTTTTTATCTTTGTTTAAATATTTGTATAGGAATGAAGTAATCTATTCCATACAAATTATATTTACATGTATTTTTTGTTTAGTACATGCCAGACCCGTAGCGTGTAAATTCTACAGCAGGGGCCAGGCAATAGCAGGGGCGGGGGGTGCATGTAATACATTTTACTAAGTAGAACAAATAAGCAGGGGGGGCAGATAAAACGCTCGGGGGGCGGACCCCCTGGCCCCCCGCACGCTACGGGCCTGGTACAGGCATATATGTCGGTCTAAATATCCACAACAATTTAAATGAGAAAAAAAATATTTACGTTTGGATGAGAATGAAAATAACATCTGCATAAAAGAATGTTAGTAAATATCTACATGATAATATTCGCAGCCTAACGATGCTACAAAATTAAAATGAAATAAACTGTTCGCCACTGCTACGGAAATCATTAACGTTTACATAATGAGCACAATAATGGGATTTCATTGTTTAGCACAGTCTCGGAAATCAATGCGTTTTAAAATCCCTCTATACCCTGGAATACTTTAATATACACTATAAATATCTGTATCTATCTGTGCATCTAATTGTTCTGTATGTGTATCTATTTTCCTCAGTCGCAAATCAAATTGTTTTATCTACATCTCACTGCATATCCATCGATGTTGTTATCTGTCTGAATATATATGAATACATACATTAATACTTCTATATGAATACATACATTAATACTTCTATATGAATACATACATTAATACTTCTATATGAATACATACATTAATACTTATATATGAATACATACATTAATACTTATATATGAATACATACATTAATACTTATATATGAATACATACATTAATACTTATATATGAATACATACATTAATACTTCTACGCACAACAGTCATTGTAAATTTCACAGATTCCGTTCCTAAAGGTTTCACTCATTATTAATTCCCATTCTAGATTAACCCCCTTGATGTCCCATGACAGACACATGTTAAATAGTTTTCATCAAAGTGAATAATACAAATAGGTTTACACAATTTTATTTCTTAAAATATTAGCGTGTGTTTCAATCTGGGTACTTTGATTATTTATTTATGTATTGCTACTTATCAATGTAATGGGCCGTAGACCTGCCTACCGAATTTTTTTTTTAAGTTTCGGCTGGCTGACATAATTTTTCGGCTGATAGCCGGCGTAGCCGAATTTGACCGTAAATTGAGTCAATTGATATTTGCGGCTGATTTTCGGCTGATTTTTGGCAGATTACAAAATATTTGGCTAAAATTCGGCTGACGCCTAGACAATATAGAATTGATAAAACTTCAGCAATAAAACAATTTTACAATACTTGGGGAAAAGTTTTATTATTTAAAACAACAGAAATAAACAGTTGTATCATCATCATCTTTTCAAGTCAAGTATAGACTGAATCATCATCGGTGCTGAATTCCAACGCGTTGGACATGATGCCTTCACTGACTTATCATTGTATTGTGTCTATGACTGTCATTGATGGCGTTAGTGCTGCTCTTAGATGCATCCATTATTGATGCACTAAGCTGATCATCTACAAGAAGCAATATACACACTGAAAACATACCTTCTTTCAGGGTCTTTATCATTTCTTTATCCTCTGTGAATGCTGCATCGTCTTCTATAATTGCGGTCTTGAAATTCTTCATTTTTATTGATGCTATCGGTAGTCAGGGTTGTTAGTATCGAAGTATCGGTATCGGCCAAAACAATAACGACGATACTTTTTCAGTATCGGTAGCTGTATTGCCGATCCTTTTTGTATCAAGTATTGATTTGTGTATCGCCGATACATTTTAAACGAAAAAATGTTCGATACTCGATACCAATACTTTTCTGTTGCCATTATTAGCTAATTGCAGAAAAACAATTGTGATTTTAATAGATTGTTTTAAAAGTAATCTTCATAAATTCAATCACTGCTTGTAATGATAACCATCAGCCCTACCACTAATAATACCACCCACCTCCCCAACAAGACAACTTGGATCACAAGGTTGAAGTTGAACAAAACTTAAAGCGGTGCTTGCAGTACACTGAGTGCAGTTTCCACTCCACTTACTCGGCAGGGTGTTTGCAGCTTCAATACAGTCAGCGAAGCAGTTTTACTGCACGGCGGCAGAACCAGCTTAATAGTAAAGTTCTGCTGAAGTAGACAGATATCTTGAAGATAACTCATCAGAAATGATGTCATTAGCACCCTACCCAACCTACCCCAAGCATTAAGAAACTATATTGCTGAGTTGATCGGCTAGTGCTGAGTTGAGTGCCTGTTTTCATTAGGTGAGCGTATTTTTATGCCATTACGTTCTAGGCTAAGCAATGATCGTTTTGAAATGATGATCTTCTTACGTACTGCCAAGTGATGAAATAGTATAGTTCCATTAGCCCTGACGGGCCATCGGGGATTCAACTGTTTCTATGACCTCGGCATATGAAGGGATTGTGTGGTTAGCACAACGCCCAGCCGCCTTTACTTCCCCAGCTTAAAGTCGGGTACCTATTTAAAACTGGGTGAACTTGTGGGAAAATTCCCATTGTTCTCACCGAGGATTGAACCCATGACTCTGAAGTCGACAGTCGATTATCTACACCACTTGGCCATCCGTCAAGTACTAAAGTGATTAGCATTAAATTTGTGCTTTGACATTGTATTTTATTGTTTTCACTTTTTTTTAAACTTGAAAATAAAAATAGTTTGTTGTTCTCAAAAGTATCGGTATTGTATCGGTATCGATTTTGGCAATACATTTTTACTTGAGTATTTGTATTGGTATTGGCGATACTATTTTCATGAAGTATTGGTACGGTATTGACGATACAATTTAAGAGTATTGTTAACAACCCTGTCGGTAGTATTAAGGTGCAATACGTGTGCTGTAAAGTGCTGATAAGAGTCAACCTTCAAAAGCTTTGAAGTCTTTATCATAATTGCAGCACCACCTTGACAGCTAGTATTTTTTGATCAACAGAAAAGCTTTTCAAGACAGAGCTGATATGGTCAGTAAGGTCATGTGCAACAAGATTAAGTAATGCGACAGTTAATATAACGGCGAACGAAATACGGCGGCTAATGAGGCGCGCCGCATATTTTTCGGCGGATTTACGGCGGACGAAAATTCGGCGGCGTAGCCGGAGCGCGGCTCCGGGTGAGGGGTCTATAATGGAACATTCATTTAACTATATCTTAATCGTCCACGCTTTTTTTATTCCTGTAATAATAAATTATATAAATATTTCTTTAATATAATAAATTATTTTCTTACTCTGCAGTGCTTTATTATTATAAAAGCTTATAATTGTTTTTTTTTAAAAAAAAAGCTAAACTGAGATGTTTATCAAATTGGAAACTTAAAGGCAACTTTAAGCTGGTCTTTAGCACTAGACACAGGGCCAGCTTTAGCACCAGACACAGTACCAGCTTTAGCACCAGACACAGGACCAGCTTTGCACCAGACACAGGACCAGCTTTAGCACCAGACACAGGGCCAGCTTTGCACCAGACACAGGACCAGCTTTAGCACCAGACACAGGACCAGCTTTAGCACCAGACACAGGACCAGCTTTGCACCAGACACAGGACCAGCTTTAGCACCAGACACAGGACCAGCTTTAGCACCAGACACAGGGCCAGCTTTGCACCAGACACAGGGCCAGCTTTGCACCAGACACAGGACCAGCTTTAGCACCAGACACAGGACCAGCTTAAGCACCAGACACAGGATCAGCTTACGTTTTTTTTTATAGTTTTTTATTTTAATTTCATACTTTCACGTTGTGAAAGAATTAAATTTGCTATTGTTGCACAATTCCTCCTAATTGTGTTTACTCTCTAAGCGATGGAAGCTGATATAACTCTGTCATTGTTCACACTACATTACCCCCCTTGACTAGACTAGAATTACGGGAGAATGGAGGACAGGCCGTCCTATAAAGACCTGGGTTACCAGCATTTAGAAGTGGACAGGTCAATATGTAGCGACTATTATGGCGAGCACACAACGAGGATAGAAGTGAGAGGACCTAAACAGAGTATATTGAGTACTCTGAGTACACTGAAAACCCTGAATACACTGAAAACCCTGATTTCACTGAAAACCCTGAGTACACTAAAAACCCTGAGTACACTGAAAACCCTGAGTACACTAAGTACTATGAGTACAATGGATATACTGAATACTGAGAACACCATGAGTACACTTAATACACTTAAAACCCTGAGTACACTAAGTACACTGAGTACACAGGGTAGAGTAAGTGCCCTGAGTATACTGAATGCACTAAAAACCCTGCGTATATTGAGTACATTAAGTACCCTGAGTACACTGAGTACGCTGAAACCCCTGAGTACACTGAGTGAACTAGGTACCCTTAGTACACCCAGAACACTGAGTACACTAATTACTATGAAAACACTGAGTACACTGAAAACACTGAGTGCACTTAGTACTCTGAGTGCACTTAGTACCCTGGGTACACTGAAAACCCTGAGGTCTCAGCACTGACAAAACGTGTACTGTCGGGCGAACGATGAATGAATGATGAAGTCATAGACCGTACCAACCGTTGTAGAGATGTCTCAGTCAAACCGCTGCATTCAGATTAAATTAAACTTTGTTTACAATTTCTGTTAGTTCAACTGAGTTAACTACATCTTTTTTGGTGGCCATGTGGAATACTGTACATTTTCATTGAGTTTATAAGGACTTGAATACTGATATTTGTTTATAACTAATAAACTGAAATACTTAACGTTTTCCCATAGTTGATGAATTCATTCATTATACATTCAACTCATATTATACGTTCATCTCATATTATACGTTCATCTCATATTATACGTTCATCTCATATTATACGTTCATCTCATATTATATGTTCAGTTCATATTATATGTTCAATTCATAAGCAGAGCGAACGCAAAGTAAAAACAGATATTGATTAAATATTAAGTAATGTATTGATCGTTGACGTCATGCACCCATTAATTTATTCTTTCATTCACACGTTTCAAATTTCAAGGAACGTTTCTTTTTACGTCTGTCTTTAAGTGAAATCTAATATGATGGCCTTTAAAAAGAGTTTGATAGCAAGAAACTGTTTTACTTCTCAAAAGCTAAATAATGTAAACGGCATAGTAAACTGTAAATAATAAGTAAAAAAAAATGAAAATTCCTGTATATTGTTTGTCTATATTTATGATATAGAACTAGACGGAATCAAATGTAAATGTAGTTCTGGAAGAAATCAAATGTAAATATAGAACTAGATGGAATCAAATGTAAATATAGAACTAGAAGGAATCAATTGTAAATATTCAACTAGAAGGAATCAAATGTAAATATAGAACTAGAAGGAATCAATTGTAAATATTGAACTAGAAGGAATCAAATGTAAATGTATACCTGGAAGAAACCAAATGTCAACATAGAACTATAATGAATCAAATGTAAATATAGAACAAGAAGGGATCAAGTGTAAATATAGAACTAGAAGGAATCAAGTGTAAATATAGAACTAGAAGGAATCAAATGTAAATATAGAACTAGAAAGTAACAAGTGTAAATATAGAACTAGAATGAATCAAATGTAAATATAGAACTTGAAGAAATGAAAGATTTTTAAATGCAAGAACTATAGCATTTTAAACAGAATTTTCTTTTTAAATTTAAACAGAATTTTAAACAGAATTTTAAACAGAATTTTAAACAGAATTTTCTTTTTAAATAGGGGGGGGGCGTTGCCCTCCTGCTCCGCCGCCAGTGGTTACATTGAAAGTTTATATAAACTCACCAAATATGTAACAATCAATATGTGCTAAATATTACGTTGCTTTAAAGAGACTGTTATATAAAACAGAACTCAGTGCAGTACACAATATAACAAATACTTTAATACAACTATAATACAACTTTGCTTATTTAAAGACCTTTTGGCTACTCCTACTATAACAAATTACTTAATATCTACTCTAAGCCTGTCAGCATTATACTGCATCTTTCTCTCATCTCCTGAATATTACCTTATTCTAACTTAACTTTATAATGGTCGGAGGGGGTAGAGAGGGTGATCACTAGGGAGCGACCGATAATCGGATCGGTATCGGACCGATATTGGCAATATCGGTTAATATCGGATCGGCCGATATTGCCACGGCGAACGACAAGTAGTCGAGACCGATATTGGCACTATGGGTTTTTAGATCTTATATGTGCCTTCCCTTCTAAAATAATAATATATGTATAAAGTAATCGCTCCTTGTCACCATTAACGCGGTTTATGCCCTCCCCCCCCACCTCCGCCCAACCCAGTTTCATTTTAGACACAGCAGCACAGTTGACGTCATTTACCAACAGTGTCGGCGAGTTAGAAGGACAAATTTACTTTTAATCTTCTTTTGTTACTCTTATATTCTTTCATTCTTTACTTTCTCACTATCGCTATTTGTTAAGTGTTTTAGTGAACAACAGAAAAGAAATTGTATTGTAAATGACACTCTTTGATGTTACCGCATGGCGATTCAAAGCAAAATTTTGCTTTCATTTCATCTTCTGTTCTTTTCTTTCTTTCATTCAGTAATCCAACATTAAAAATTCTTTCTTGCGTTTCATTTGGTTATAGCAACAGTTGTATCAGGGACGAGGCGTGAGTGTTTGCCGGTTTAACTCTTAGAGAAAAATCTATTGTTTTTATTGCTATATACAAAGCACAAACGAAAATATGCCTTTCCATCATATATCGACATGCTAGTTTCAGAACGTTAATTAATTAATAGACTTGCCAGGCAATAAATGATGCCTAACTGTAGACAAACTTTGACAGAACAATCGCAACATAGATTTTAACTTCGTAGGCAGCAGTAGAAACCCTTCACCGATACACTACAGTATAATATTAACTAGTGAATGAAAGTTTTCTCTTTTTACACTATGACAGAAGGAGCAGGGTTTACTTGTAAGGCTATCTTAAACAATATTTATTATATATTAAATTGGGGCTTCTGTCATTACTAGGGTGAGGAGGTATACTTGCATTGCGACGAGGTGGTGGTAGATGCTAATATAAGTGGACGGAACTTAAACTTCAAATGGTTGAGTCAAATTCTGTTATTTATCGATTTGGTGAACTTTCCGCATTTGGTCAAATTAACGCATTTAAGTGTTGCGTTAAAAATTTTAATCGCAAATTTTTTGGCGCGTTAATTGCAAATTAACGCAATTTAATCAGTAGCCCTAATTAATACATTTTTTACTTTTTAGTTTGACATGAATTATTTACAACTTTATCTTACTTTTCTGTTTGTGAACAAGTAAAAAGTAAAAACAACAAATTGTTTGTTATAAGTTTAATTTTAAACAATAAGCATTGTGCAGATTTCTGAGGTTATGCGACATGGTTTATTTTCTGACTTCGATCTTTCGGTCTGTCTTTCAAATCTTTGTTTTTCTAATCTTCTATTATCTCAGACACCTTTCATTATGCTTAAATATGGTATCGGTAAAAATGCGGGGAAAAATATCGGTATCAATTATCAGTAAAAGGCATATCGAAGGTCGCTCCCTAGTGATCACGCTCTCTATCCATGTGTCATGTGGACCAACAAAGTAATTTGGG
Source organism: Bulinus truncatus (assembly GCA_021962125.1). Lineage (NCBI taxonomy): Eukaryota > Metazoa > Mollusca > Gastropoda > Planorbidae > Bulinus > Bulinus truncatus. The sequence goes on from JAGDYQ010000223.1 coordinate 1,219,730, forward strand.
AGTATAGGCTTGAGGACGTTAGAGGTATAAATACGGCTGGATTAGGACAAATTAGTTAGTTAAGGGTGGTTGAGTTTTTAGTTTTGAAAAACTTACCGTGAAGTTTATAAAATCAAGAATAGGAAGTGACATGATTTCGTTCCATTTCTATCCTGTTTTAAATCAGGTTTTAAATCATGTGACTGTATGTACCTAATTCAAATTAAATGTTATTTCAAATTCATTTAATTCATCGGGAGCTAAATGAAATGTATTTTTTTCAATTTCTTTTGCCTTGAATTGTTTAATAAACGATCAGAACGATTTGTTGTATGTGTGTGTTCAGCTGTTGTCAGTTGTCTGATGAATTAGTCTTTGTTTTAATACAGTCGCTATTGTAAAGTCGCTCAACTGACAGTCGCTGACAAGTCGCTCAACTGACAGTCGCTATTATGAACAAGATCGGGTTAGACAGTGGTGCCCAAGGACTGAGAGTTTGGCGGGGTACGCCACGGGCTGTGAACAGCTAAGCGAAAACAATGAAAGAGGAAACTATGACCGTAATTAGGCCCCTACAAATTTACATTGAGCATGTCATGTCTTGTTTTATAAAAAAAATGAAGACGGGCCTCGCAAAGCATCCGAAAATTGGGCCCCGCAATTCATGAAGGCAGCCCTGACAGTATTACGAAAATTGATAAGGGAGTGCAGAAGCTTGTTGGATAGTTGAATCGCCATGGAAGCACCACGGGAAACATACGTGACTGAAGAAGTAAATTATGTAAAGCAAGTGTTGAAAGTAATCATGACTTCTCCCCCGGTTTAATACCATAGGTGACCTGTTTTCTTTTGATAAATTTCTATATATACCTAAAAATAGATCACTTCATATATTAGGTGTACATTGTATTATGACGTTGTTTCGGACCATGAATCAGACGCGCCTTATCCTTCGGGCCATGGAAAAAGTTCATTATTTAAATAAGGCAACACACCTATATAATTAACCTACTTGTAGGAGCACACTGAGGGATGATGATTAAGCCTACGGTGGTGACGTGACGGGGTGAATGCCGTGTGGGAGTCTGGGAAGGAGATTGGTGCTGCTCTCCTCTGATATAGATTTGTTAGTTCGATCTATTTACAGTATTCAGAGGCTCTAATTGACAGTCATTGTGGATTTACAGAATTCAAGATGAGGAAAAGAAAAAATCAACACACAAAATAATTTTAGTTTCAATTTAATTTTGTACTGCTTGATGATAAAATCAAAATATTCAAACTGAAGTTCTTTAAAAACTGACTACTCATCTAGTTTAAAAAAAGAGACACAATATCCACATATCTATTCAAGAAAAAAGTCATCTTCTAATACTAAATAATTAATATACATCCTAATATATAAAGGAATTATGTTCTACAAAATTATAGTTTGATCTTGATGTGTAGATGGTGGTAGACAACAGCAGTGATTTTAAGAAAATATTTTTAAAAGTTTTACAATAATAACACACAGTACAAAATTTTTAAATATATATAAGGTGGAAGTAAACATCTGTAACTAAATAAAGTATTATTTAATCATGGAACTAAACAAAGTAGAACAAAACTTTACTTAAAAAATTATGCAAATAACTTAAACTATCTGGAAAAGGTAAAAAATAGGAAATGTTAATTCTAAAGTGATACAAACAATTATGATGAATTATATCAACAATCTTGAACTAAAGATTTCGACTGGGCAGAAACCTAGTAAGTCAAATGAACAAAAACTAAACATGTAGTAATAAAACTATACATGTAGTAATAATTGCAACATACAACTAATAAAACATAAGTCTCACTGTGATTAAAATGAATAATTGGCTTTAATACTGAATAAAGCCATTTGTAAAAAGAACATTATCAGTTTATTGTTGCTTCTTGGAATATAACCAATATAAAAAATGAAAAGGTCTCAACTAATCTGAAATTGTGCTCATTATAAAAAGCAGTTGCCAATACTTATAACACATTTTAATGGTCTTTGTACATTTTTACCAACTCAAGGACTCTTTTTCTGAGCAAGTAATCAAATCAACAAATGTGTAAATATTATTTAAAATTGAGCTGACCTCAGTATTAAATGATTGCATTCCAGAAGTGAAATAAATCTTACAAACACTTTAACACTTAGATGACTGTATTCACAAAACACATAAATAAAAAACATTAAGCCTAAGATGACTGCATTAACAAGACAAAAATATAAACATTTTAACCACATAAAGCCCAGTGATAGATCTTGTGACAAATGTATATTTCATATTGACAGTTTTCAAGAGTCATTGGTAAAGAGGTGAAAGAAATAACTATTAACAGATTAAATGTTTTTCAAGATAATTTCTATGTTAGTTTTCAAAAATTAAAAAAAATGTTTTCCACCTTTATAACCTCATACTTAAGACAAACATTGAAGCCTAGAGTAGGAAACAAACATTGAAAATGGTCTATAGTTTGATTAGAACCTACAAAATACGCAAGAATAGCTTGAATGAGATATTCTTATAAAACATAGGAGTCTCACATCAACCCATTTGGAAGAGTAAGGAACGTTCATGCTACCTTTTACATTCATCAAACAAAACAGAAGTGATTAACGAAAAAAATATGTGTTGAACAATACTTTGTTTTTTTATAAATTGAAAATAAGCTTTGTGTAACAAAATCATACAAAATAAAAAATCAATCATTTCAAAGAATATTTTTAGTAATAAAGATACTGACAAGAGTTTAGATCACATTTAAAACATTACTTATACAGACAGATATTTTTTAATCAGAGAAATAAAATATAGAAAGCATTTCTTTTTTACCATTAATTTTGAAGAATATTAGAAGTGACAGGTAGAGATTCATTAAGTTACAATGATTTTTTCAAAGTGAAAAATGACAATAATTTAAAAAAGTCATAAATACAGATTTTTAAAATTTAAAAAATCTGACCAAGTGCTTTCGAAAATAGCAAATAAAGGATATGTAAACTGCTACATAACACATACACAATTTAAATAGGTGAATTCATGTGTATTCAAATTTGAAGAATATGAATAAAAAAAACAAGTAAAATTACTTCATTTTCAGTGACCTCATGGAATTGTGTTATGTACATTAAAATCAACCAATATTAATTTATATCTTCACTGAAATATCAATGTAACATTTATTTAAAGATGATAAAAAAACCTGATGCTGGAAATAATGAACACATTATTAGAGATCACAAAGTAAAAAAACTGAAGGTAACAAGTTTCTGGAAATATCTAACATATTTTCCAATAAATGTAATAGTTTATATATATTATTGTAGTTTTAACATTGTAGTTTAATGGCCTACAGTATTTTCAATAAAAAAGTCTAGTGAAAATGAATGATCAACTTTGACCAGGCACAAAATGGGAACTACAAATTTTATATTGCAGATAAACGAACAATTGATTAAATGGTGGAAGGTTAAATGGGCATTCGGAATTTTACCAAAGCCAGATAGATTAGATAGGTCAAATCTATTTTAAAAATTTTAACTTCAAAAAATCCTCATTTACAGCTCATTTTTATTGAAAGTATTTCTGTTTTAACTAGGATGAAAGATAATCATGAGGTGGATATACATGGAGCAAACTAAAGATTCATTTTCTTTAAATGGTAGATTTTGATCACTATATCTACTGCATAATGATCCAAATATCTGGAAATGAATAAAGCAGCAATCTGTTCTTACTGTTTTCATCACCGTTACAAAAAAAAAAATGAAAAATAGAATTTATTATTCAATGATAAAAAAAGTGCTAAGCTTGGAAACACTTGGTCTGCAGTAGAAAAAGTACTGATTAACAGATGCCCATCAAACGTTACTGCATTTCATCATTCAAAGTAAGTAAACTAATTTTCTATAAAATAATAAGCTTTCTAATGGTATAATTTATATTAGTAAGCGTAAACTTTTAGATTATAACTACTGAAGAGGAATTGTTTGGAGTATGAATGTTAATATATAATTCATCTCTTTAGACTAGTAATTATTCCATCATTATTAATGACAAATTAGATATTGTTATCTATTTATTCTACCCATAATAAGATAATAATTTCTGTATTAATTTTAATATGAAGTTTCCATCTTTGTGTTTGATAGAGTGACCTACACAACAATGTATAGAGGTAAAATATTAAGAATAAAAAAATATATACATTGAATTCAATATAATGATTACAAAAATAGCATATGACACAATGTGAGATTAAGTAAGTGTTGATACAAAACATTTTAAAGTTATCAGTGTTACTGATAAAGATATATACAAATTTAAGTATTCAAAATAAGCTGTGCATATGTAAAATTATGACAATTTTTAAACAGCAAAACATTGCTTGCTTGTATTGACAATATCATATTAGGTACAAAGTGAACTTTAATTAGATAACTGAATGATCCTTAATGTACGGTATATATTAAAATATTATTACTGACACATCTGAAACTATTTTAAAGAATCAAACCACACTATGTTCAATATTTATGGTAAGTGGAAGAAGTAATTACAGTAATAAGCATATAATGGAACAATGGAATCACAGGTAAGGGTGCACATCAAGAACTGTCTTCCTATGAGATATGCTAATGTTCCTCAGACATGGATGTGTTACTGTCATCTTTTGCCAAACCTGTTGTGATGGCCACTTCTTTAATCTAATGACGAAGAGTTACACTCTATTATATTTATTACACACAATAATAATTTACAAGATTATAATAGCAAGTAACAAACCTGTCGTAGATACTCTTGACCAATCTTTCTTAGCCACAAAGGTCAATAAGTCAGCTTGTCCTTTTAAAACTCCTAATATTCCAAGCAAAATTTTCTGTTGACTGTGTGAACAAAAGTAAAAGTTAAATATGTTCACCTGCGGATGTGAATTTTAAAGTTTAAGTTTGAATGAAAATAGAACTGGTACTAAAAAACTGATAGCATATAGACAATTTTTGCCCTTGAGTCTGCCTGCTGACACACATTCTCAAGATCTTCATGCCATTCTAAACCAGATTTTGGCAGTGGACAAGCTGATGATACCAAATTAATTATTTCTAATAGTTTCATTATGAATGATTAGTAACATTTAATTAAATTATCATGTAAATAGCTCACTTTATCACGGATGATGTCAGCATTTTGTATCATGTTTTTACATTCATTTATTAACTGTGAAGTAAAGAGAAAAATCACAAAAAGGAATTAATAAAATGACTCTTAATAGTAAAGGTGATTTACTTGAAAAAAAATAATTTTTAAGTAAAAATATGACCAAGTGCAATAATCCATTATTATTAATCTATAATAACATAAGTTTTATGCCAAAAACAAAATAAAATAGTCTATAATGAACAACTCTTTAATCAGAAACTATAACAGGTTCATAATTAAGTATGAAAATGATTCATGAAATTTGTCATTACTTTACCACTAAATCCTTCATTTTGTTAAATTCTTAGCTGTCAGAACTTCAACAAGAAAAAATAAAATACTACCATGTGTAGTAAATTTTTTTCTATCCTACTTTAACTGTTTCATCTAGCTAATAGTGTTATGAATGCCATAAATAATAACAGACATCAGGGAAAGTTATATGCAAATAAAAAATCAGCATCAGTCTACTGATTGAAAATAATTGTTCTAAATGGGTTGATATATGTAATTTTGTTAGGTGGTCTTTCTTGTATGTCAGATATCAAACTGTTTGGTGATTAGAAAGACTAAATACTCTATACTGGTCTTTCTTGTGTCAGATTTCAAACTGTTGGTGATTAGAAAGACTAAATACTCTATACTGGTCTTTCTTGTATGTCAGATATCAAACTGTTTGGTGATTAGAAAGACTAAATACTCTATACTGGTCCTTCTTGTATGTCAGATTTCAAACTGTTGGTGATTAGAAAACCTAAATACTCTATGCTGGTGGCAAATAAAACCAAACTACAAATAATTGTCTTTTAAATTTCAAGACAATGGCCAATTTATTAACCCACTAAACCTGTTAATCAAATTGAAATACAAGAGCTAGTAGTTTGATTGTGAATAACAAGTCTATTTATTTGTTTCTCAAGATGATGTAATACATTCCATGGACAAATAAACTCAATAGAGAATCAACTTACTCCAGATGTAATAGAGGTCATGGACAAATAAACTCAATAGAGTCAACTTACTCAGATGTAATCAGCAGCGTAAGCGTGCGTATCAATAACCAGGGCAGAAAACAATTTCTTAGCCACTCTCATTTAGGTATTTCAATTTAATCTATACATTTTTGCCCCCTAAAAAGTAATAAAAAGTGCCGCCACAATGCGGACATAGGTACGCCACTGGATGTAATAGAGCCATGGACAAACTCAAAAGAATCAACTTAATCAGATGTAATAGAGGTCATGGACAAATAAACTCAAAAGAATCAACATCAGTGTAGAGGTCATGGACAAATAAACTCAGAATCTCATAATCAGATGTAATAGAGGCCATGAGACAAATAAACTCAATAGAATCAACTTACTTAGATGTAACAGAGGCCAGGGGGGTGCAGCAGCACAGGTGACACCAACTTAGGGTGACACAAAATGAATAATTCAAAATTTCATAGCAGAAAGAACTTCTGAGATCGGGTTTAATAATTAAAAACAATATCCAGTAACACAGGGTACCACCATGCAGCTTAGGTAAATGAATACAATTCTTGAAATTGTTGAGATGCTTTTAACTCAAAATGAGTTTATTAAATGTCTGGCACATCATGAAGGTGATCTTTATAATGTTATAAAGGCTGCGAAGTATTTTGGAATTTTGTTTGACAGCATACCAGATGTTGATCGATCTTATTTTTCTATGATGACAAAGCCAAGAGTGGTCTGTTTGATGTTTTGAAATTTAATGCTGAATGGGGCTTCCTAGAAATCTGCCAATACTCTCTGAGCCAGCAATTATTTATCCCTATCTTGTGTCAGCTTCATGTGAAAAGGCTTTTCAAAAATGAAACTGATGAAAAATTACCCATCCACAAAGGGACAGTCAAGGCTCTGATCTTGCTCTGTTATCTAATGAAAAGTATGGTGAAAGGATATAGATATAGTGATTGACAGATTTGCAGCTTTTTGAAGACCAGAAAAGGAAAATTCAAAATTAAGTTTATTGTCAAAATAACAACAATTTAACTTTGCTTTGCTCGTTTTTGCAATTCTTAAATGCTTTCACGTTTAATTACATTGTGCAGTTTATATTTTATCTTAGCAAAACTCATCAACTTTTTGACATAATGGACGTATTTGACAAACATTACAATTCTACGCAATTCTCTATGGTCTAGTGCAGGAAATTTCTTAACATATTCCATTGTTCATGGTGGAATTCTTGAGAGGGTGACACCAGAATTTTCCGCACTGGGTGACACCAACCATGGTGATGCTATTGCTCTTATGTCAGTAACCAGACCTATTCATTGCTCAACATTTAATTTAATAATTTCATAACTGAAATTTTAACAGTATTTTCTTCAACCATACATATAGGCTATTCTGCTACTTGTATGTTGTTACTAAGGGTTTAATCTTTATTTGGCAATGTCGGTGTAGTTATATAATGCGGCCAAAATATTCCAAAATAACTAGAAGTATGCATACAGGCGTTGTTCGGAAGTTAAGAGTGCACATTACACATTGTTAATACTTAGTCCTGACACTATTGATGGGATGTGTTCTTATAGGAAATGTTGTTGATTCACCCCACCTAATGTATAGAAACAATCTACATTTCATTTTTCAGAAAGTAAGCTATCCTCTAACCAAAGCGAATTTGGCGTATCTAAGGTAGCTTCCTTGAGTCGCCCCTCTTTAAGCGGCAATGTATTTATATGGAGATGCTCAAGCCCGTAGAATTGGCACTGCCTGAGCTTATCGACTCAAATGAAAATCAAGGTTAAAATTGATATAAATGTCTTAAAATTAACAAATAAGACTTACATTTATATATAGCAACTTTGAATTATATCAGATTATACCAAAAGTAAATTGTTTTTTCACTTTTTACTTGTAAAATACAATAACTGTAGAAAATGTATCATAAGAGAAGAAAATGTCTGGCGACGTCTTCCAATAAAAAAAGAAAAATTAAAAAAAATCATTATATCCGATTATTTGTGACGCCCATGTTAGCTTAAACCCCAGTGCTGAGGAGTTTCAGCCTTTGAAAAATCTCCACGTGAATATGGCGCAAGCTTAGGCAGCCGCTTTGGTTGAGGATAACTGCAAATATATATTTGGGATGGATTATAATTGTTTTTTCTCATTGTTAAAATCAAAACAATGCTTTATAAAAGATAAAATTATGAAGAATGAGAAAGATGACATGGACTAGTCACTAGTGTATTGTGTAGACAATATTGTTACCTTATATCCAGTGTAATGTATCACATTGTAGCACTGTTTATGTAAAATGTGTAACAATACTAATTATCATCTGTTCTAATAAGCAGAGCATACTCTAACTATATAACTGGGTGAAAAACACATTTTTCTTGAAAAAAAAAAAATATATATATAGAAGATAGTAAAAATATATTTGATGATCAATAATTGTGTCTAAGTATAATGTTGCACACCTACAATATAATGTTGCACAAATACAATTCATAAAGTAAAGTTCCCTTGGCATAAAGGCCATAAGGGGCAGATGAAGGGTGAGAATTTATCTGTTTCTATAACCATATGAAGGGATTGTGTAGTTAGCTGTAGCCCAGCTATCTTTACTTCCCCAACTTAAGTCAGGTACCCATTTAAAAGCTGGAGTGGACTTGAGGACTTACACCAGGAACATGAAAACAATCCCAAGGTTCTCAGGGATTCGAACACAGGGACTCTTGATCGACAGTCGACTATCCCCTTACAATACATAAGTAATCTATTTTAGTATGTGGACAGACAGACAGAAATCAATATCTATGAGAGTTGAATATATTTTCATTTTTTGTGCCCATCTTTCAAGCTATTTCTTGTTAGGTAATCCACTCTGACCTAAAAACTAGTCCAGTGCCCTAATAAACACTTACACTGTTTACTTACTTTTTTGAATGAACCTTAATGAAAGACAGAGCTAATGAAAATAAATTCAACTGTCATGAAGTACAGGACTAACAAAAAAGCTAATAAAAAAAAACTTACATCAAATGATGAAAATGATTTTTTGAAAATTTCTGGCAGTGTTCCTTGACTTCCAGGTTTGGGAACTACATCAATCAAAAAACATTTGCATTTAATCAGACATAAATGTAGTGGAAAGAAAATATAGAAGTATAAGTTCTTAAGCACTTTCTTTCAGTCCTATTAATACCACTAGCTACTTTTTATACAGAATACCACTCTTTATCATGTACTTTTACTTCTTAGTACAGGCCAGTTAATATTTCAGTCAATGTATGTAACTGTAAATATTAAAATTTAGTAAGAGAAATGGAAGGGAATAAAAAAGTATTGTAAACCAATCAGTTGATCCCAATTGTTGTTTTTAAATATTCTATTCTGGTTTTTGAATAATTTTAATTTTCCTTCCTTGCATTTGTTCCATGCACTCATCTAGACTATTAGTCTGTTGGGAATGTGCAGTCCCAGTCTTATGTATAGATAATTTCTATTAATGCTGATATATGCCATCTTGAAATCTCGTGAGTTGGTGTACATTTATTTTGTGTTTGCAGCATTTTTTCCAAAATATTTTGTAGGGAAAAGATGTGAGTAGTGCTTGATCTATTAGGCCTAAATCCACTTTGGTAGTCACCTTAGATTGTTTCAATGAATTTCTGCATACTGCGACAATTATCGTACACATATTTTACATACTGTATTTAGCAGTGAGATTACTCTATAGTGGTTTTCACTTTATTTTTGAATCTTTCTTGTGGAGTGTTACTATCAAGGCTGTTTCCCCCATTATTCTGTTGACAGTACCCCTCTTCTTTCCATATTTTGTTACTTACCGTATGTTATTTATTTCTAGGTGCAATGTATGTCCTCCATATTTTATGTATATTGATGTTTTCCTCTCCTGGTGCTTTGTTGTTCTTAGTCTTTTTTATTAAATTGTTTTTTTTCTTCCATAGTTGGTTACTCTTTGTTGTGGTCATCTGTAATGTTTGGAATTGGTTCCTCTATTTCAATGTCTTGGTCATCTGTAATGTTTGAATTGGTTCCTCTATTTATGTGTCTTGGTCATCTGTAATGTTTGGAATTGGTTAATTTCTGTGTTTTGGTCATCTTTAATGTTTAGAATTGGTTTCTCCTCTCTGTGTTTGTTCTGTAATATTTGGAATTTCTCCTTGGCTGTTGGTATTAGTTGTCAGTATTTCTTTAATAAATTCAGCACCTATCTAGACCCATTTCATTATCTGTGTAGAGGTCATGAACACCCTCTGATGAGACACCCTCTGATGAGACACCCGCTGTTTTCCTCCTTCATGACTTTGTGGACATTTTCTTGTTTTTTTCCCCCATGTTTTGGTCATCTTTCTTCTAGCTTCCAAATATACTAGTGTCTGACTTTCTTGTCTTCACTTTATCAGTTTCTACTTATTTTTTGCATTCACCATCTGTACCGTCTGCTCTTTTCTTATTTAGTTGTAGCTCCATGACCTTTTTCTGCTGAGTTTTTTATTGTATTTAAATTTTCAATATTATCTGTTTCTGTGACCTCCAGATTTCTTTTACTTTTTGCTCATACCTTTTTATTGTTTGAGGCTCTGAATTTAATACAAACTAATTATTGGTTTTCTTAGCCTTCTGTGTATTTGTAATATGCTTGTTTTTTATTTGCTTATATTAGGTACTCCAAACTGACGAAAAACAGAGATTTTAGAGTATATAAAAATCATTTTATGTCCATTTTCAACATAAGATTTTATAACTAAATGCTAACATTCTATCACAAATATATCATTAAAAAGCAACTATTACTAGTTGTTTGATTTGATTTTTGATATTTTAATAACGAAATCTTTCATTGTTTATGCATCTCGTTTTTTTACCACTTGTTTCCTACCTTTCAACCCACCTACCAAATACAACATGTCAGGCATTCATAATATTAAATATATAAAGATTTATATCATTTTATTCAGGAATTACAGCTCTTTATAACCATATCTTTATAATAGAAAATATATCAGTTTATTTTAATTTCAAATGCACTTTAAATCATTTTGCGTAAATCTTTAATTTTTTTGAAAGCTGGATTTTTCTCCATAAAATTGTTATATGTAGATGCGCCGATTCTTAGTACAAAACACCCTATAATAATACATTTTTCCCCAGAACATTAACCCCATTTTTTTCTCATAATGAATATGATAAGTATGAGAGCATTTTGAAAAAAAAATGCTCTATTGTCCCCGTTTTGTCTGTCTGTCTGTCATTACCCTAGTCCAACAGCCATAAGTCCTAGACCCATGATATATTTATCATTTTGTAGGTCTTGGCCTGTGTATGTGCAGCAAAGTCCTTTTAGCGATCCCAACTCAGGGCCAGAAAGGAGGCTTATAAAGATACCGTTTTTACTATATAAGTTATATTAACAAGGGACGCCTAAGTGTAACCATAAGTCCTAGACCCATGATGTATATATCATTTTGTAGGTCTTGGCCTGCCATGTGTACATCAAAAAGTTCATTTATGGCGATAAGACCTGAGGGCTGGCAGAAAAAGAGTATTAAGTACCGTTTTTACTATATAAGCTATATTAACAAAGGAGCGCCCTATATCTCAGCAACCATAAGTCCCTAGACCCATGATGTATATATCATTTTGTAGGTCTTGGCCTGCCAAGTGTGCATCAAAAGTCCTTTGCGATCTGACCTCCCAGAATAAATATAAGAGTTTCTAATGTACCGTTTTTGCTTATATTTTAAATATAAATAATAAAAGCTAATCAAAGGGGCTGTCACATTCTGTGATTTAATGGATGAAATCAAGTCCTGCTTTCATCACCCGGGTGAATAAGATATAAATAGGTTAGACATAGACATTGTCTTCCCAGGTTCTTTCACACTGTGATCAGTCTGTCTAGCACCCACTATCACTTTGTCACCTGGGGAGAAAATATACAGGGAGATAACATGCCCTCGACCTTCAGACGACGGGGATGGGTTCTTTGTCTCTTGCCCCCGCCCTTTATCTTGAAGGTTGGAACTGTCCAGGGCCGGGGGCAGCGGATCACGCGGGATAGCGTGATCTACAAGCTCGTGGCCATTGGTCAACGCGAGAGAATTGATAGCGAGGCTGACCTTCCGGTCGAGTTGGCGGGGATGTAGCTAGATGTGGTTTTAGTCAGTGCTGGGGAATCAGTGACTCTAGGACAATCCAACCAGGAATTCGAACTGAGACTCTCGCACGGGGTGGGAAATAGGCTGTTAGCCTAAGTTTCGCTACCCCACCCAGGTAACTATTCTAATCTTGATGTATTATAATATTGTTTTAGTAGCCGGTAACGCTACTGTCCTTTTTAGGACACGCGGATGTTCTTGTTGTTTGATGTGAATAAAGGTGTTGTAATGTAATTTACTTCGTTCTCAATTTATTGTTGTGTTGTACGTCCTGTATAACCGTGGCTGTGACAATATAAATGCTGGCCAGAACTCAGTAGGTGATCATACCCACCAGGCTAGCAGCCATAGGGACCCATAGAGACCTTGACATTCTGGTGACTCGTTTGGGATCTTTGCAATATCAGTTAATCAGACAGGGGCCAATCACCTTACTGAGTTCAAGCATGGGAACTCAACCAGCCCACAGGCCACAGCCAACAGTGGATATGCTGTCATTGATGAAGAGTGGCCTCGATGGGCGCTGAGGCCGAAATGTGGTTACCATAATCACAAATGTATTCCCTCTGGTGACAGGCAGATCACCATGGGCGAAAGTGGATGACCGCTGTCATTAAGTGAGAAAGGTGGCTCGATGAGTCACTGAGTCCGATAATGATTCGCATAATCACAGGTGTAGGCGTATTAATTGTTAGGCCAAACACGTGGCAAAATGGTAAAAACGATGGCGGTACGCTTAAGCCGCCTACAACAATGCAGACGTCTTCCCTCGGGCAGAAGAGATCAACCAGAAGAGAAAGGAACCTCCACCAACCGAAGTCAGACAAGAGTTTCAGAGTCATGGTTTTTTATATAGACTCTGGTTAAGTTGTTTTGGTGTGATTCTGTATTTTGTTTTTTTATTCATAAACTGGAGGACTGGAAGCGTAGAGGTAGGCCAATTATTTTTAAGTTTAGCCCTTTTCTGTCTGCCCCTGTGAGCTGCCTATTTTTTTCTTTTTGGGTAACGCATATTTCTTCCCAAATTAACTCATTGGAGTTTTAGTGTGTACCCCATTTTATCGTGCGGTAAAAATCAAAAGTGTGTATAGGTTTAAACTTGATGCGCATTTAATAAACTCGTTATAGTTTCAAGATATAGGGAAGGTAACTTTCCAAATTATATTTTAGTTGCACGTGGTTAAATGCTAATGGCGTCATGAACTATACACGGATATTTACTTACAAATCACAAATAGTGTTGTCGAGTAAGAATATTTTTCACACGTGTTAGAAAGTTGGAATTTTGTGAAGGAAATAGTAGGATGTTCACAGAGAAGAGGTCGGAGGCCTAAGTTGTTGTCAGTGGGTGCGTTGGTACCGATAAGTGAATAATGGGGGCCCATGGCATTTTAATGTTGTAGGGGTGCAGTAAGGTACAGGCCATGCTGTTTTGATGGTGCAAGGCATCTCGCTGCCATGCATGCGGTAGGAGATGGGGCTTTAGGCGCCATTGTTGTTGGTCCATGTCTGGTTCATTGTAACCGATGGACGTGAATGTATTTTGATTGGCAGGCACAATATTGTTGTTGGTCCATGCATGGTTCATTGTAACCCGATGGGGCGTTAAATAATTAGTTGGATGTTCATGCGAGGTTGCAGAGAACTTCGGTGAACATAAATGTAGTTGGATTTTGTGTAAAGGTATTTTGAAGCTGTAGTCATTTGAATTTGGTTGATTATTTTTGACTTTGTGTACAGTCAATTTCTAATTTTGCCATACTTTTTTTGTGGCTTTGAATATTTAATGTTGACTTTGTGTAGTCATTTTTATTTAGTGTATACTCATTCTGATTTGTGTACAATCAGGTGTTTGTCATTATGTGTAGGGCAGTCATTGTCGCTATTAGCAGGCGGGACTTCGGGTGCCCTCATGTGGGTACAGTGGGCTTTACGCTGAACCATTCGTAGATGTCAGGAGGGGCCCAGAATCTAGAAGAGATTTCTGGATGCGGTAAGGTACCGATCCAATCGTTTGGGCGCAGGGCATCACTGCCATGTGTAATGCGTTGAATGGGCCCTTGGGAAGCCAATTAGCTGTTCATGCTAGATTCGATCGGTGAAAGCTAATGTATTTTAATTGTAATTAGTAGCACTGTTCATGCTAGATTCCAGAATCGGTGAAAGCCATTTTTTAGATTGTAATTAGAGGTTCATGCTAGTGCAGAGAATGGTGAAAGCTAATGTATTTTTGGTATAATTAAGAGGTTCTGGATGCACCCAGAAAATCGGGGTGAACGCTAATATTTTGTTTGATTGGATGTTTATGCTTTACATTCATTATATATTTTCTCTTTTACTTTGGACCCTCATTTGAATTGATGTTTCTTTTCATTTGATTTTGCGTACTTTCATTTGATTTTTGGGTAGATTTCTTCCAATTAAATGATAGCAGGTCTGATTTTTGATTGTAGGTGAAGACAATAAAGATAAATCATAACATAAATTTGCAAATGGCTTCAACATTGTAATGTGCCCAAATGTTACGTTTAGAAGTTGCCCCCTCCTTTTGCACACGCACCTGCCGCCAGTATCGAGTGACTCATCAGTTGACCATGGAACATAACCCAGGGTCATGGTCAGAAATGTTACATCCTAAATTTACCCCTCCTCCCGTTTGCCTCCTGCCAATTTAAATTTACCCATGTCACGGACCCTCTCGCTTCTCATCAGTTGACCATGGAATGTAACGCAAGGCCATGGATGTGTGTTACGTCAAGAATTCACCGCACCTCTCCTCCCCCCCCCATATGCGTGTCAAGCTTAACCCCTTCAGTGCTAGCCCACCACACACCTCCCAGATGTAAACGCTACTGTCTATGAAAGCAACCCCTTCCATACTAGTATCAACTGTCCCAATCGCACCTCCCCGCCAGTGGCGACGCCATTTAAAGTTGTTCCAATCAGTTCTCTCTGCTTTGCACAGTTATCTACTGTCCCACTCGCACCCATAGCCTTTAAAAAGTGGATGCTGGAATGTATCTACGACAGAGGCGGCCCACAGAGAGAGAGTGGGAGTCGGCCCCGCATGCCATCAGTCGGTCCTGTAGATTTAGAGAAGTCTTAATAGAAGATATCTAGAGTAGAGAGGCGAGCAGATAGCAAATGACTTGAATAATTAAAGCTTATAAAATATTGTTCACTAAATTTGTATCATAGTACATTCATCAGTGTTGTAAAGTACACTCCTAAGAGTTGTGTTGTTTATATACTAGTACCTATACCAGTGAGTCATAGTTAAGATTTGGTAATTAAGTTAAATTACCTGGCGAGCCTGCCCGACATATAATATCAGCCTACATATATATATATATATATATATATATATATATACTGCTACACAAGAAATTCGTACGTAACACCAAACAACTGTTGATGTTATGCTTGCAAGTTCAAACAGAAAGCACAGATGGCATTATTACAAGGCATATACTGATTTTTAAATATAGATAAATAATTCATATAATTTTTTAATAGAATCCTAATTGGTCACAGCCAGACATAATACTAATTACTAATCCAAAGATTTCTGTATCATTTCTCTGAATAAACCAAACTTACAATAAAAAAATTAATTCAATTAAGACATGGATATGTTACAAATAATAAAGATTTTGAACTATAGATTACTTCTGTCAATATCCACAAGGAGTAAAGAACAGTAATTTTATTAATTTATTATACTGGTAAAATTATTTTAATATTGGATATAGTGTAGTACTTGTTTATAATTGTTCTTCAACTACTGTTATTAAAATTGTAACAGGTCTTATTTATTGTTATTTTTTGTGTGAAAAAGAATGATAAAATCATGTAGTACAAATTTATTACTTAGAGTTAAAGAACAAAAATTAAAAAAGAATAAAAAACACATTAAATAGTTCCGTTATTATAGACAAATTGAATTTGCTTCATTTTGATATAAAGTCATTGATTTTGAATGTAAATTTGAATTTCGTATGATTTTTTTAGTATGGTCCATTTTTGCACACATGATGGATAATCGTGTTTGTCTAACCCATTGCTTTCTTATTTCTAAGTATAATGTTTAAATAGTTTCATTGTTCACACTTTACTCTTTAAAATGTTTAAATAGTTTCATTGTTCACACTTTACTCTTTTAAAATGATACCAACATCATTTTTGTGGGTTTCTAAGTTTTTTTTAAATATGAGCATTAAAAAATACCCAATTTTCATATTTTTTTACCTCCTTTTTTAAATTTTACAAAAAGCTGTGTTGTCCTATATTTGAGCCAAAAAAACATAGCTTTCAATCAATAAAAGTTCTTGAAAAAAATTGAGTATTTTTTTTATATACTTGTCAGATTTCCTTAAATATAATTTTTCTGAGAGGAAAATCCTTTAAATGTTGCCCCCAAAAATTGGGCTCTTTGTAAAAAATTCATAACTTCCTTAAATTTTGCTATACATAGACAAATTTTGGTATCAATGATCTTAGAATGACCTATATTTTGTAGCCAAAGTGTAATTAACTTAATTATTTGTAAAGGAAAAATCAGTTTGGAGTACCTACTTATATTTTATTTTGACTAGTTTGTGACCTGTGTCTGCATCTGCTCCACTACGACTTCTGACATGTTGAATATTGACACATGGTACTTTTGGTTTATTGTCACTTATCTGGTGATATAGTACTACTGGTGGTCATGCCTTTACCTGATGCAATTGTTGGTCTGTTTGTTTGACTCTTTTCCTATCGTTGTACAGAAGTCTTCAAAAAATTATTTTTACTAAGATGGCTTTTTTTTCTAAACTATCACTCAATCTCCAGTGGCTGTATGAGCACAAGTGAGATTAAATTAAGCATTTTGCCTTGCCAATTATTTCATTAATAATATTTTTCCTAGGCTTATGCAAAGTGATTCTACTGTAAAAGATTGTATTCTGATCTTTTAGTATTTCTATAATTTTCCAATAGCGCTGCTACTTTAATATTGTATTCTTGAGTTGCTCAACAAGTCTGGTTAGGTTCCCTTAGTAAAGGCTTAATAAGTTCAAGTCGCTATCCAGTAAATGCATCTGTGTATGCAAGGATCAGTTTCCATTTAAAGCCAGTCTGGTTTTTAATATTTGTTTGGCTTTCGTTTAAGTATTTTTTTACGTGACTGAATGTTCACACTTAAAGCACGAACAATAGAGTGGCCCCTCACAGCCTTGTGGGTATGCCTTTGTTTAAGTATAGGTCCCTTAGCCTTTGTGGATCCTTCTACTAACTACAATGCAATAGTTGGCTGCTTTAGCGCTGCCCCTAGAATTTTATTTCATATCTGGAGAGTTTTCCCCTATCCCCACCTGGAGGAATCCGATTGGTAGTTTGTCCTGACATTTTATTATGATAGTTAACAGTCTGTATATATAGTTACGTTAATAGCAAATAGCCTACCATATTAAAAAAAAAAAATTCTTAGCAATTATAATCAGAACTTGAGCTGAAAAAAAATATTTAAAAAAAAATTTTAATCTTTTAAAAATCTAGTTATGAATTAACATGATATACTTAATTTGCTCTAGTACTTACATCTTCCTTAGATGTATATAAGAGGTACCTGAACTCTCCAGAGTTAGCTATTCGTGAAGACAAGGCGGATACACTGCTTTAAATTAGCTATTGGGGCTAAACAACAGGAGTCTTTAAATGTTGACAAAGCTTAACCTTAATCCACGAATCAGTTCCATCTCTCAGAGGCTGATAGCCAACTGTTGACAAGAAACAATAAAATATCCACAGCATTAGCTTACGTTAAGCTATCATTCATAATGTTTATGTTTGCAATCAACAACTGTAAATATAATTCTGCAATCTTTTATTGGACTTACTACAGCATGCCACAAATTCAAAAAGAATAGTTTACTATTGGCAGAGAGGCCAAGTTTTTTCTTGAGTTTTTTTTTGATAAGAGAATTAATTTTCTTTTATATGACTTTTTAGTATACATGTACCTCAGGCAGTTAAATGCCTCTCTACCTACATTGAAAATGGTTTACATGAATATCACAAACCCATATAGAAAAGCATTGCTGGCTTTTAAATTATTGATTGGGTAAAATTATTTTTATTAATTTTGCTGTTAATACTGTCCCTTACGGTGCCTCATTGCATCATAGAACCACACAGCCCTGTAATATCTCTCATAAATGTTTCATCAATGCTTTTAACACCGACTGTCTTCAATCCAGTATACTCTCTTGATCTTTTGCCTTTTTTTACAGTAAGACCTCTTTTATTGACTTTCTGTAAGAAATAATATTGAATTAGACAGAAGTATTCAAGTAAATAAAAATAAACAGGTTGAGATATTAAAATACAATTTTAAAGTCTTCAAATGGTTTATAGCATTGTATACATGTTAAATGTATTTTATACATAACAACTTCATAAAGTTTGATAGTGTTGTCTTGAAGTGGAAAGTTAAAAAAAACACAATTAAGAGGCTAGTTTACACCATTTTGAAAAATACATTTTAAATGAAGAAAAATGCCTGGACCCAAAGACCCACCCCCCTACCCCTAACTTTCTCAAATGGTCATCCAGATGCACCGGTTTTATCAGGGACCTTGTCTAAAATTGGATCTTATTCTGCCTCAGCATGCACTTTTTACAATTTGCGTTAATAGAGCAGGATGATAATCTGAAAAGTTACTTCATCAATAGAGCAGGATAAGGATCACAAGTTGCTACGTATCCTGGACTTAGTTCCAAAACTAACGATCTTGCTTTATATTGTTAAGTTTTTAAATGGCAGCCAAAGCTGCTTCAATTGATCTGGTGTCCAGCTTTTGTCTTAGAGTGTAGAGCCCAAATCACAAGAAGATGACAAACTCTTAATGTCAAGTTCCTTTAATTTTCTGAAAGGTTGTTTGCAGTAAAAAATGTGGAAGTATTGCAGCTTTCAGCAATTTTCCCACAGCAATTGTCCATCAGAACATTATTTCATTGTAAGTGTAAGCACTTCAATCTCAAGTAAACTGGTTTAATCAACACAATTATAGCTACCAAAACTGGTACAATCAACACAAATATAGCTATCAAAACTGGTTCCGTCTTTAATTATAGCTATCAAAACTGGTTCAATTAACACAAATATAGCTATCAAAACTGGTTCAATTAACATAAATATAGCTATCAAAACTGGTTCAATCAACATAAATATAGCTATCAAAACTGGTTCAATTAACACAATTATAGCTATCAAAACTGGTTCAATTAACACAAATATATAGCTATCAAAACTGGTTCAATTAACACAAATATAGCTATCAAAATTGATTCAATCAACACAAATATAGCTATTAAAACTGATTCAATCAACACAAATATAGCTATTAAAACAGGTTCAATCAACACAAATATAGCTACGCTCTTGTCCCTTGGAATTGATTGAAATGCCAATAAGTAAATTCCTACTATCTTAGCCAATTTTTTTATTTTTAGAAATATTGCTTTCCATTTGCCAATGGTTTATAAATGTTTTCAGCCATGAACAATTATTACAAATTTTAAAATCAGCATTGATATTCTAATTGTATGGCTTCCTTAATATTAGTGAAAGGTTTATACAGTATTACTTTATCAACCATCTTATTTTTCATTATGACTTCCATTAATATAATAAAACAGATCATGAAAGTGATGGTTAAGTATATAAAATTATTCAACTATGATTTATTTATTTTTGATAACCAATGCATAATCTCTGTTCTTATTTTTCAGCAAAGCAATTAGCAATAATTGAGATGGGTTTTTTTTTGTTTTACATAGAAAAACAACTTACACCTCCCTCTTTTGTTAGTTATGGCCACATGTATAAACAGCGTGCCCATTTTTCCACTTAGAAGTATTTGACAACAACTGAATATGACGATAACCTTCAAAAGATGAAAATGATTAAATGAACCCATGTCTGCAAAACCAGGTGAACTGTTAAAATTACTGCTTTCAGAGTTTTCCTTTAAAGTATGTACATTAATTTTAATATTGTAATTTATTTGTTTAAAAAAAAAAGACTTAGATTCTTATTTGTTCATGTATTAAACAGTGAGCTCAACTGAAGAGAGTGTAATCAATGTGTTTTACAAAATATATTTATCTTTGACTGCATAAACATTTATATAGTTTTAGCATTGGTTTAACATAATGATCTGTTTTAACTATTTAAAATAGTAGACAAAGAATGTTTTCATATAGCTGTAATGTACAATGAAGAAAAAGTTTGTGTAAAAGCTTTCAATTTGAATATCCTTAGCCAGATTTTAATCAATGCTGCACATTCATTATATATGGGTTAAGCAATTCAATATTTCAATGAATTATTTATATCTTGGGATGCTGAGAATGGGGACATAATTTTCTGAAGTAAAATGATAAACTTTGTGCTAAGTGTTAAACATAATTTGAGCTTTGTAGAATAAAATCAAGATATTACTAGAATCAAAAGAAAATTTCTAACAGAACTTAAGATAAAAATAATATGATTGAATACTTTTAGTGTGTTAGCTCATTTAATTCATTTAAACAGGCACCTTTAAAAAAATTTTTTAGATAATGAATAAATTTTAAAGCATAAGAATCTTTGAAAACGAATACAGTGAAATGTGTTATTATGGGCTCCGATTGTACTGAAGCATTCAGTATTGCAATTTTTTTCAGCCCTTTCTACTTTGCATAAGTCTGTTAAAAGCTTGCTGTAACAGAATTTCTTACTTTCAGTATTGCAAAAAAAAAAAAAAAGCCTTTCACCAAGATTTTTTCCCCAAATTCAACATTTTTTAAGTTAAGCATGCAAAAAACAGCTTTTTCGTTTGGCAGGTGATCAGCTGGAAAGGAAGGGGAGAGAATTAAATTAAGAAACCACACTATTGGCTGACTAGGTTTGTAATTTATAATCAACCAATGAGCATTGTTAGGAACATAGCCCTACCTTGCAAGGGAAAAATTCACTTAACCAGGTGGAGAGGACAATTTAGGTACAGCAGAGAAAAAATACATTGGTTACAACAATTATTGACAGTGAAAAAAAGTATTATGTAGTTGCTGAATAACTCTAATGATACCAACATTAGGTTTAATAAGCTGAGCATTAAGGTGGGGGTGGGCAGTTTTTAAAATTACAGATAACATTACTAGCCAAGTAATATTTTAGGTTATAATTTGACATATTACTATTGAAACTGTATAGCTTAAGTAAAATGCCATGGTATTATTTGGTGTAGGGACTTAATGGAAATCGGCAATTATGTTATGCAAAGATGGTTAATAATGCTATAGTTTTATTACCTATGATCTTTTTGTTAAAGTTAGGGAAACTAATTATCATAATTTGAGAAAGGTCCAAAAGGTGATATTTTAATATTTAATCAGAAAATACTCAAAAGAGAAGAATGGAAACTGGGATTGATAATACAGATGAGAATGACTTTTTAAATTTACATCTTTATGTGTGCATTAATTTTGAATTTGAATTTTAATTAAAAATGGATTATGAATCTGTTTTTAAGTAAGAGCTGCTGTTTAATTAAAAAAATTGATCAAAATTAACGCATAATTAAAATTTTTATCTTAAATTAACACACATTTAAATTGATACAATATAATACATGTAAATTTGTTTGCTGCAATATTATGAAGTCAGTTTAATTTATGAAAGAGTTATAATTATTGTCATTACATCTATTAAGCATTATCATAAAGGCCTATGTCTATTAAATTAGTTACTGAGAACAGTTTATTGACATATATCAATCATGTCAAGTGATCTGAGTAGTTGTTTTTAATGGCAACATTGCCAAACATGTTTTCGTACCATAGGTTCCAAACAGGACGTATGTCAAAAAAAAAATAATCACGCCATTTCTATCTCCTTATGCGCCTTTCCTTCTTTAAACAATAAATAGCCAGAAAGTACTCAGCTCTGCACTTATTGTGCTGAGTTTTTCTTGATTTTTTACCCCCCACTCCCACGTTACATTACCTAGCACACTTATCAGCCTCTCTGCCCACAAAGATAACGTTATATGACTTGCCCAACCACCATACCCCTCTATCCCAAAACAAGTTGACACAAGTTCCGTGTTTCCAACCCATGGCACCTGTCAATCAAACTAGTAACACGTGTCTGCAGATGTACACTAATTGTATCATTAGGGTAATAATTAGAATAGAAAATGACAATCCATTGTTTCAAGGTCATATAGCTGCTAAAAGTGATAGTTTCTGTGTTGGAGTATTTTCTTCCTTTTTAAAAATTTTTTTTACTTTTGGGTTATTTACGAATTTTTTTTCATGATTTTTTCCACAACTCTGAAATAACAGCATTTGGGTACAAAAGCATTTAGGTGTCTGCGCTAAAAAATGTAATGTAGCAAAATTTTTAACACATTGATTGACGTTAACTGCAGTAAAAAAATCAACAGCCCTACAAAAAATCTCTTCATTTTATATTACAAGTTAGACTTTTATCGCATACCTGTGGATGGTGTGTGTCTGAACTTCTACTTCATTTAGGGAATAGCCCCTAGTAAGTGAACGGACCTTAACTTCAAATTGTAGAGTGAAATTAGGTTATTTATCAATGTGGCGCTACTCTAAACTTTCAGCATTTTTGGTCCAGTCAGGCACTTATTGAGTGTGCATTATTTTGGATCTTTTTGGTATTGTAAATATCTTTGTGAAATGCACAAGAAAAAAATTTATGCCACGGCTTATCTCCCCCCTGGCTCCATCCCTCCCATTCCAGTGTAGCAAAATTTTAAAGCCCAATTAACCTCTTACAATTTAGCATTTTGATACTTTTACAACAAAATAAAAAAATAGGTGATTTGATGCTTGAATTTGATACATGTAGTTTCAAACTTTTAGAGAAAAGAACAGTAACAGTGAAAATATTTAAGATTCCAATGTCATTCCATAAAAGCATATTACTTGCCTAATTTCAAAATTAATGCATATACAGTATCTACAATCATATCATTTCATAGATATAATTTTGATCATCTCTATTAACGGATTTTTTGGTAAGATCCAACATTTGTGAGCTGCTATATTCAAAATAATAAATTTGTAACCCAAGTTATGATGAGAACACATTGATAATTCACTGAGAATAGCAACAAATTCCACACATCAGACAGAAAAAGATTTGTGTCATAAAATAATGTTAAAATTTTATTTTGATGTGTTATCTAGAATCTGTGATCTTATTACTGCTGATGTATTTAAAAAGTGCTGCCCAACAACACCTAATTTTCTTCAAATGCACACAGCCTGTAGGGGCTAAAACTTTTAAAAGCCTTGTGTTTACTGTTAATTATGCCATTTAACAGCTTAACAGTGTTTCAAATATAGCCAATTAATGGAATTTTAATTTATTTATACAGAAAAAATTGTTCCATTTACCTGTCATACATTCAAATGGTATTGTGTATTGTCCAATAAACTCATCTCCAATATAGTCGTCATCTAATACAGCAAGCCTGACCAAGGCTAATTCTGGCAAGTTAATTTGAAACTCAAAACTTTCATCAAATATCGGACCTTGGCCTAGGATAAAACAGATAAAACATCATTTCTATATTTAAATTTTTTAGCAGTCTGTCTAAAGCCTATTGTTTTGGAAGATCAACTGGATAACTTCTGCCCCACCCATATTAAAAATGTAAAAAACGTGACCCACCAGCATGTGATCAGCATCAGAGGGAAAAGTATTGTAAATATTTGACAAAGTATTACAAAATATTTTTATTGCTTGTCCTAAATTCACACTATTTTCATAATTTATTTTGTTACAGAACAAATTAAAATTCACAAACTTGGGAAACAGTTAAAAAATTATAAAATGGTTCAGTCCATTGTTTTGAAAGTTATTGTGTCAAGATATGGATAAGATCAGCACAACACAAGAGCATTAAAAGTCAGGGCAATTGATTACATTTTTCAGGAAAAAAACATTACCTCATCTCAGAATTTTCTTCTCTTAAAAGAAATTTCAGGGTTTAAGAATTTGAATTTAAAGACTAAATCAGTAGCTTATTAACATATACAAAATTAAAATAGCTCACAACAAAAAAAAAAAAACCCAATTGAGAAATGGATATATTTACAAAAGCATGTCCCAAAACAAGTTGACACCGGTTCCATTGTTTCCAAACTAAAGTGCGTCAAATGACAATCCTATTGTTTCAAGGTCATGCAGCTGCTATGATTTTACGTAGACGTGATGTTTACCCCACCAATACAACCTGATCGCCGAGTTGAAGGACAAATTTACTTGTAATCTTGTTTTAAGTTTTGCTTTGTGCGTACGATGTCTACAAATATTACTCTTTATTCTTTCATTCTTACTTTCTTACTATCAACTATTTGTTCAATGTTTTAGTGAACAACAGAAAATTATATTTTTTTATCGGTCTGTCAGTTATATTAATAAAAAATATCTTGTAAAATGAGACTCTTAATGTTACCGCGAAGAGATTTTCAAGCGCTCAAAGCTAAAATTTTGAAAGGTCGGCTTTCACTTTTCATCTTCTGTTGTTCTTTCTTTCGTGTGTCAACATTCAAGATTCTTCTTTCTTTCGTTCATTTTGGTTATAGTAAGGGAGCAGGAGGTTCATTTGTCGAAGGGCTATATAACAAAACATCTTCATTTTATATTACAATTAGGGCTTTATTCGGCGTGCCTAGGGTGAGGGTGTGTAAATTGAAAGGTGGGGCCAATGCCGTGGGGTGAAGGCATAGCTTGTAGTGAAATTCCGTTATTTATCGATTTGGTGAACTTTCAGCATTTTGGTCAAATTAACGCATTTAGGTGTTGCATTAAAATTTTAATCGCAAATTTTTTGGAGGCGTTAATCGCAAATTAACGCAGTTTAATCAGCAGCCCTAATTTTTATTATAAAAATTATTAAGCGGCCCTACAAACAAAAAAAAACAAGATGTTGGTTGAGGGTAGAGGTAAATGTACTGATATGTGCTTCAAGATTATGAAGACTTGAGTAATGTAGTGATGTCAGT
The DNA here is from genome assembly GCA_021962125.1 of Bulinus truncatus. Lineage (NCBI taxonomy): Eukaryota > Metazoa > Mollusca > Gastropoda > Planorbidae > Bulinus > Bulinus truncatus. The sequence goes on from JAGDYQ010000223.1 coordinate 1,245,167, forward strand.
ATTATTAGCTTTCCATCAACATATGTAGGTGAGAAAGGTTTTATCTGCTTTGAATGCAAGAAAAATTAAAGAAAGAAAGCCCTCTAGCATGAATGAGATATATGGCTGTCAGCAGCACTATACTTGCATACATCTTTGATAGCACAAAAACAAGCCCAAGTATCGCATTCAATTATGACAAAAAGTAATTTTTTGCGAAATAACGTTTTGAGAGTTTACCCACAGACATATGCATACCGCTAAGGGCTGGCCGCAAAAAAAGGTTGCGAACCTGTGATTTAAGTTTAGGGAGCTCCAACCACATCAACTATTTAAATCACTTGAAGATGTGAAGCAGAGTACAGCAATGTACGATATAGTACAACTGTGTTTGGTGGTTAGCTTGGGCAAAGTGTTTAAAATGGGATTTGGGATTTAAAACAAAAAATTATACTTTTTCTGAGTATAAAGATCTTTTGTTTTTTAGAATGTGAGGGAGTAGAAATATGAGATGTTGGCATCTGAAAAAATTTAATAGCTGAATGTGGTATTAAAGGAAAAGGAACTTCCACACAAGAAATGTTGCATGTGAGGACAATACTTTATCTATCTGAAAGTCAAGCTAGCCAGATTCGTCATTTATCATTTCTAGGAAAACAGAAAGTGTCATTTGTTGAGGTTGGAGGGAAAAACTAGGAGTCATCTGTTGAGGTTGGAGGGTAAAACTAGGAGGTCATCTGTTGAGGTTGGAGGGTAAAACTAGGGATGTCATTTGTTGAGGTTGGAGGAAAAACTAGGAGTCATCTGTTGAGGTTGGAGGGTAAAACTGAGTCATCTGTTGAGGTTGGAGAAAAACTAGGAGTGTCTGTTGGAGAAAAGCAAGGTCATCTGTTGGGGTTGGAGGAATTAAAACTGGAGTCATCTGTTGAGGTTGGAGGGAAAACTAGGAGTCATCTGTTGAGGTTGGAGGAGTGATCATCTGTTGAGGTTGGAGAGAAAAACTAGGAGTGCATCTGTTGTTGAGGTTGGGGTAAAACTAGGAGTCATCTGTTGGGGTTGGAAGAAAAACTAGGAGTCATCTGTTGAGGTTGGGGGAGAGGTTTCAAGAATATTTCCATTTGACCCTGGTTTTATTTAGAAAAAATGTTTAAAGGGTATAACACCTAACTTGTAACTCTACAAGTCTTTATCTAAAATTAATATTTCCATGTGTGAATAATTTCCTTGCAAAATTGCTTTCTCTTCGGATCAACATACATTTGTAAGCAAAACTTTTCTTTGCAATATAGTGGACATAATGAGGATCTCAAAAAAACAGCTAATTTAAACAGAATTCTAGAAAATTGCCTATTAAATTTCTTGTGGTGTGGCTCTAATTTGTGCCATTTATTTTATTATTTTGTCACAGTACCACCATTGTTTAAGTGATGGCTAAGATTATGTTATAACTAATGTGGTATTTTCTAGTTCTCATCTTGCAATGGTAAAAAAAAATTTTTTACAATAATAAAAACAATTCTATTTTTTTCTTTTGATGGTAATACTATTTACTAATGTTGCATATGTGCTAATTGGCACATAGCAAGCACTGTTTACTAATGTTATATTTGCTAAGTGAAGTGTAATTGGCACACAGCACTGTTTACTAAATATTTATACAGTGAAATATGGAATTTATTACAACGTCAGTGTGTGAATTATTCAGTACAGCGAATTTTTTGCCACTACTTCGCTTATATAACATCTGTTAAAAGATGTCGTTAACAACAATTTCTTATTTTCAGCATTGAAAAAAATGGCCGTTTGTAGATGGGAAAAGGGAAATGAAGAGAGCCAAGACGTCATGGAATAGCAAGCGATGGCGGGCACAATTACGTAACAATAGTGAAACGGGGAGGGGGAAGGATGATAGTTGTTATGGGTGGAGGAGGAGAGGAAAACAGGATGTCATAGGTTAACCACGATCGTAAGGATTAAAAAAAATCAATAATGTTAACAAACTAAATTACCGGTGCAGATATTAAGCCCGAGCGTTGCCCAGAAATCTAGGTGTAATGTAAACCCCTTCCTAATCAATTTAACTACTGAATTTTTAAATATGATTGAAGTGAGATTAGTAGGTGTGATTTGTGTGCAGAAATGACCTACATTTCATAAGTCACAAATTACGTTTATAGCATAACTAAACCAAACCAAACAAACAAACCAACTTGAACCAAACAACTAACCAATCAACCAAACAAACCAACCGAGCCAAACCCGTCCTAGAATATGTTTTACCCGTCCGCTAACCAGCCAAACCCAAACAGCCAAACCAAACCAACCAAACAAACCCACCAAATCAAACCAATAATGACCAAGCCAAACACCATTAGGTAAAGATATGGGGTGCTAATTTATGACATCATGGTTTTTGCCTTAATTCTCTCAAGTAAAATCAAACGAAGCTTTAAAAAAAGCTTTAGTAAAAAATGCACTGAAAAGTAAAAAAAAATACTTCTTTATTATACCATTTTACGCTAAAGCCAGTTGGCGGCTATCTAGCACCGTACAAGTTCAATTCAAGCATTAGTCGGAAATGACATCATAGAGGATTTTATTTATTTATAAACGACGAGGCGTTCCAATTCTGCAAAAATATTGTACCATCGGGAAATGACGTCATAGATTATTTATAGCGACGGCTTTCCTATAGAGGATGGACGACAAAGATACCTGCTGATATGTGAGAATACAGGATGTGAAGAATAAAGAGTGATTTATTTGACACTTTTGTGATATAACTATACTTTGTAATAAAATTTATTCTCATTAAAATAATAAACATATGTTTTTTCAAAATGATTTATTGTTAATAAGATGAGGCAATATGAGTAAGACAGCTGTCATAAGCTGGCTATTAAATTGAGAGTAAGTCATGTTGAATAACTGTACAAAAATTAATGAGTTACGCCCTTAGTTCACTGACATGTTAAGCGGTAACGAAAGCTAAAATCAAAATTATTAAACTAATAAGCAATAAACGGAAGAAAATTTAACATTTTTAGCTAAATATCTTTAGCAGGAGAAATTAGTAAAATGACACAAATATATTTGCATTGATACCCCAAATGAGCTATATCTACCATATTAAGAACAGAAAATGTTGTTTGCAGTAAGCTAAATTAGTAGCTAAACTAATAAGAAATAAAAAGGAAAGAAAATTTAGCCTTATTTTTAGATAAATAACTTTGGAGAAATTCATAAAATGCCACAATGTATTTGCATTAATACCCAAATGAATATATCCAGATATTAATAACATAAAATGTAATTCGTCGAAACCCCCTAATTTCAGTGTAACAAATTTTCAGTATTACGGCAATTTCGGATCCCCATCAATTTCATTATGGCGACATTTCACTGTATTTGCTATCTCATGTATTAACACACATTTTGTTAAATTTATATACATTTCTGAGTACTTGTAATACTTTTTTTTTTTTTAATTAAATATTTTGTAATTCACAATAACGCATTAAATGAAGTGTTTGTTTACCAATACATAAGACAATATATTTGGTTGATGGGACTCTTCATCACAGCCATCCTAAATGTAGCCTGCTGCCCACCCGGGTTTAAGGTATGGACATTTTCAAAGTGAAATGGCGATGAAATAGTCAATGAAACAGGTAAATTTTCAAAACACATGATATTTTACCCCCCTCCCCCCACCAGCATTGGAAGATAAAGCTTTTTGACCAAATCAATAGTCTAATGATCAATGTACAATATATACAGTCTCAAATGTTTCTTTAGAGTGTATCCAGTATCAAATGTTTATTTAGAGTGTATCAAAACATCAAATGTTTTATTTAGAGTGTATCCAGTCTCAAATGTTTTATTTTAAGTGTATCCAGCCTCAAATGTTTTATTTAGGAGAGTCAGTCTCAAATGTTTTATTTAGAGTGTATCCAGTCTCAAATGTTTTATTTAAGAGTGTATCCAGTATCAAATGTTTTATTTAGAGTGTATCCAGTCTCAAATGTTTTATTTAGAGTGTATCCAGTCTCAAATGTTTTATTTAGAGTGTATCTAGTCTCAAATGTTTTATTTTCAGGATGGTATTACGATAATATCTATGCATATTAATTAAAATAATTCACATAAATATTGCCCCCATCTCTTTTTGTCAAAAAAGAGCATTTTTTAAAACCAAAAAAAAGTAGTCATTCAATTACCTTAGTTATATTGAATTTCATTAACCTATATTATTAACAAATAATTACAATCATTTAATACTGATTATGTTTTTATGGAAATCAGATGACAAATCTAGCCATGTACACCATTGTGAGGAACAGTCTTTGTTCTTTCCTCTAGCAGCACAGTCCTTAGGAATTACCAAATACTTCAATAGTTACATAGGGTCAGTTATATCACCCTTTGCTGCGAACCTTTGGGCTTTGGAAAATTCTGACCACTTATAATCTGAAAGAAAAATACTCCCGAGTCAAAAGATTAATGTATTAACTTATTGAGCAATCATCTTAACTATGATATTACTTTGGAGAACTGTGGCTAATCCACATTTCACTTCAATTAAAAATTTTAAATCAGAAAAGTACCCAGATAGCATCAATCATTGATTGAATTAGTATAGCTTGTAGATCTATTACTATGTTGTTTTAAGAAAACAGACCAACAACCTTAATATGAAGTACTTGTGGGGATACACCAGGTATTACATCCTTGGTGTTTGCACTGAAGTAGGCTATTTCTTCCCTCATTATGGCTGGCTTTAGGATGTATCCACAGCCTCATTTTCTGGAACCATCCATGATACAGTGCCATCATAAGACCAGCTGTTTGATATTAAGAGCCACTGCAAAACAAATACAAACTGTTATAATTTAAAATAAAAATATGTGTATATATATGTGTCATCAGACTTACTGCCATTTTTTTTGCCCACAAATTTTTTAATCCTGCCATTTCATGCTGTCATTGGCTCTCTAATGGACAAATGCTCTTATTTTAATGTCTCGCTATACTGCATAATGCCTTTGTTTATACTGTGTACATTCATATTTCTCCAAAGTTTAACCATGCCCCTTTCTCTGGCCTAAGTTAGTAGCCTGAGACAATGTTTGTTAATAAAGACAAAAAATTCATTAACTGGGGTATTCGCAAATCAAGGTTCCACCGTATCACGTTTTTACTTTTTTTTTTCTTTGCTGTACAGCAGAATAGAGAGGAGCCATGATATGAGAAAATTTTTAAACATATAAATATGTAACAATCCCATTTTCATGTTCATCAACCTTATAACTAGCTCTACCAGAAAATGGATACATTTACATGACTCACCATATGCAATTAATTTTTTTAAGGCTATATATGCATACTGAGTCCAGAATTTCGATAAAATAGCCTGAGTCATTATTGGTAGTTAAGCTACATGTAGTAAAGGGGTGATATTCATAATTCATACAAGCTACTGTTTGTGATTTGACTATATATTCTTTTTCTTCTTTTTTATTAATATTTTATTAAGTATTATTTGGCTATTTTAATGCTGTTTCAATTGATAAATACAACAATTATATGCAGTTATGCAGAAATCTATTAAAAATGAAATGCACATAGAGGAGCGTAAAATTTTCAACCTAAATCATTTGATGAATTCAGGGATGTTTATGGATGAAAACTATGTCATTTTGGTCCCCAATAGGGCTGCTGCAAGTATATATTGTGCTCATGCCCCTATGATCCACACACCTAACTATAGCTAAGTAGTTATTATAAAGCATGACTACTGTAATTGACAAGACTTCGCTTACAACGCTCTTTGCCAGTAATATCTGTAAAGTAAAGTTCCCTTAACCCTAACGGGCCATCAGGGCAGATGAAGTATAGAATTCTCTGTTTCTATAACCTCGGCATATGAAGGGGTTGTGTGTGGTTACAGCACAACGCCCAGCCGCCTTTACTCCACTGCTTAGTCAGGTACCCATTTAGCTGGGTGAACTTGGGGACTTTCACCAGGACCTGAAAAAATCAGTGTTGATTCAGTTACCATTTTTAATTGCAGTAAGAGTTACAGTTAGCCCTTTCAAATATTTTTCAGTTACTATTACTACAGTTAGAGTAATTATTAAATTGTTTTTACAGTTACTATTACAGTTAGTAATTTTTTCAGTTACTATATCAGTTATCACTAGTAAAGACGTATGCATCAAAACATATGAAAATACCGGTATATGAACCAAATATTTTTACAAAACAACAGTGTTGGGTTAGCTCTATGAGTACCTTCTTTCATAAAGTGCGCAATCATATGACATATGTCAACTCTTGTTCCCCCCCTTTCCCTGTCATGTTTTGTAACACTTCGTCCCACACGTAAGTCTTGTTACCCTCCACTACCGTAATAACTCCCCCCCCAATTTCCCATCCCAAAAAAAAAATACACACATATGTTCACTAATTGTATCATTCAGGCAGTAGGAGTAAGAAATGCCAATCCTATTGTTTCAAAGGTCATATCAATGATGCAATTCATGTAGACGTGACAATTTCTGTGTACGGGTTTTTTTTTTCCTTTTTTAAATCTTGTCACAGTCAGTTATCAGAATTGGGTTGTTACTGGTTTTTTTTTTTATGCAACTCTGTTGTGAAAAAAAAAACAATGTACCGGCAGCCAAAAAGCGGCCGGTCTGATGATTAACCCATAGTGCCAATATCGGTCTGACAATCGGTCGCTCCCTACAAAAATGGTGAGTCTATATTGACCGATAGTGCCAATATCGGTCCGATACCGATCCGATTATCGGTCGCTCCCTAATACATGTAATATTGTCGGCGCATTTTCTAGAATTTTATTTTATAGCGCATTTTCAGTTAATGCTATTATTTTTCCTATTAGTATTACAGTTACAGTTAAAATGTTTTCAATTACAGTTTCAGTTAGTAGTTAACTGAAATCACTTTTTCAGTTATTAGAGCCATTTCAGTTACAGTTACAGTTAACTGAATCAACACTGACTGAGATTCGAACCCAGGACCCTAGGTTGATAGAAGCTCTACACCGCACAACCACCTGTCCCCTTTAGTGTATCTGCTTCCACTGCAAAAAGGCTCACTTCCAATTTCTTATCAAGTCTGGTGTGATTTCGTAAAGCCGTTTTTATATGGATAGGTAAAAATGAGGCAACTGCCTAGAGCCCTCCACTGAGGAAATTTTCTGTCAGACTTGAATTATGCCAGCCACAATAAAGAAGTTATCAGGCGCCATGAGCGAATGATTTAACAGTGAAGATAATTGTGAAGCAAATTTTCTAACTGATAGTCTTAACTGCATTATGCCCCAAATGTACCTTTGCCTAGTGCTGCCTCTCAATATACCTTTGATTTAGCGCTATAGTAGGGTACTTTTGCCTAGAACCCTAAAAGATAAAAAGTTTTGGATGTATTGTTGTGATTATTGTACCTTTTTAAGAATTAGAGAAATTGCCCAGATGCCCCTAAGGCTAAGCCTAACTTTGGGTTGCACCTCCTAGCCAAGGCCATTCTTATATCTTCTAATATCTACTAGGTTCTATGTTACATCTGGACAGAAAATTTATTCAACTTCCTAGGGCCACTTCAAAATCTGGTACTCAATGGGAACTAAGGTAGATTTGCCTGAAACCCCAATCATCTCTTGAAGTCTCTGATTGTGGTTGCCCAAGACAACTACTATTTTAATCTAATTAGTATTTCTCACATCTCCAATCCAGTAATTTTATAATATTAATTTTTTATCAATATATTATTAATTACAAAATTCATGACGAAAAAAATTATAAGTCTAAATAAAAAAATAGATATGAAAAGATGATTAAAAACTGACATTGCGAACTTTGTGATAAAACCGAAACCTTATACATGTATCATTTTAGTCAAATTGAGGTAGAACAAGTGAGAAAAATTTAATGTTGTAATTAATTTTTGGTGATCAGTGTTGTCTCAAAATGCAAATCTGACTAATGAGACAAGACATATACAAGTGCTTTTGATAAAAAATATAATAAAAAACATGAAAATGTTTATTTCAGACTCAATAATAGACAACATTGCATATCTGAATCCTATTTTTAATGAACATCAAAAAAAAAAAAAATAATAACCTAAATGAATAAACCTGGTAATTTCAGACATAATAAGATTTCAATAAAATAATACCTTTTGAGTTAAGATATTTCATTAAAAAAATTTATAGTGTTAATGAGTTACCGATGTGGCAGCCACAGTTCCAGAGATCTTGAGGATTGCTGCAGATTTTTGAATCTACTCTCATTCCGTTTGGATATATCTAGAGAGAAATTTCTTGTTATGGTTGACAAATTCCTCAGGACAGCAGGACATTGCCAGTTTCAAGGCATAAGATTCACTAAATGAATTCAGCTCCCAACATTTTTCTAAAATAATATTTTAGAAAATAAAAAATTTTGCTGTAGTATTTAATTCTTTTCTTTAATCCTTTATTGCAACTTTCTAGCATTTTAAAAACATTATATTCAGGTTGATTTAATAAATTTTTGTTTAATGAAGAAAAAAGAATGTTCTCTTAAAAAATAAATATTAAGACTTGTAATTCTGGTCATATTAATTGAGATAGTTAAAATTGTTGTTTCTCTCTGTTAGCCCTTGTTAATTGAACAAAAAGAGAAGTAAAGTAAAGTAAAGTTCCCTCCTTAGCCCTAAGACATCAGGTGAATGAAGTGTAGAATTCATCTGTTTCTATAACTCGGCATATGAAGGGATTGTGTGGTTGCTTGCTTAGCCCTTCTTCCCCAACTTTAGTCAGGTACCCATTTAAAGCTGGGTGGACTTGAGAAGGGACGACTTTGCACCTAATTTCACTGGAAAAATTCCATATGGGCCTCACTGAGGATCAACCCTGGACTCTCAGGTTATTGATCGGTATCTACACCACTTTCGGCCATCCGTCCCACTAATTGAACAAGGTTATAAATAAATTTATACTTAGCATTTTTCTGTACCCTGCGTTAAAATATTTAAGACAAATCCACATTTCTCTCAGTAAAATGTAAGCCCTTTAACACAGCAGTGTTCACCTATGATATAATCTTTGAATTTACTCTTCTACATATCAACGCAGGTAGTTTCAGGTCAAGTATCAATAATATTTATAAAAATAATAATAATTGTTGCTATGTTGTGATATTACCTACTTTCCAATAAATTAAATATAAAATATTTAATGATTCAAAGTCAGAAATTCATTTTCAGCACATGGTGTTTTAATCTTCGTAATTTGAAATAATATTGCTTTTAAAAATGTTCAGATATTGTTAATCATTATACTTATTAGATTAGATAATACTTATTTATATGAATGACTTACAATTTTTTCAAATTGTTTTTACAAAAATAATTCAGAAATTAAAATATATATATAAAGCTTTTTCATCTAATTATTAATTTTGAATATGTGCAATTCTAAATCTTAAGCCATTACTAGAGTTTGGCAACTACAGCTTTGGAGTTAAACAGTATTACTGGTGTATAGTACAGTAGTTACAAACATATTTTTTTCTTTAAAAAAACAAATAATTGAAATGTATGTGCAGCCATATGCGTACATATTCTTTTAATTCTAAATTTTAAGAAAAAAAAAACATTAATGTGGTTCAGTATTTTTGTATTAGTTTCAAATAAGACACATGAAAACAGTTTTTATATAAAATATACATTAATAATTTGAGGAGGATAACAGTTGCAAAAGAAAATTGATTAAAGAAACCAGTACATAAAACATCTGGTACAGGAAATTAATAAAACAGTGATGACAGAAAGTGGTGGGTAGCCCTGCATCATTACAGAGATCACATTCCTATACCCCCAATGTTATCATTAAGCTCTAGAGCAGTGTTTTTCAACCAGGGTTCCGCGGAACCCAAGTTCTCGCAAGGGCCAACCAGAGGTTCCCGCGATTGAATTTAAAAAAATTAATATAAAATTTAGGGTCAAAACCGATCAGGACCGCATCATGACTACCCTGCAAACCTGCCCCATGCTATGCATGCGCTCTATACGGTTATTAGTTGTTGCACTTGTTTACCTCCATTACTATTTCCGTTTCCGTTGTGACGCGTCACGGTGTCGTACACATTAATTTACAATTAATTTTAAATCTAAATTATTCTAAATGTACTTTTACCGCTAACATGAACCGATTTATTAAAGAAGGTTAGTTGAAGCTGAAGTTACTGAGGAATCGCCTGAAATTGCATCTGAATCACAGAGCCGCTGTGCAGAAAATTATTGATGCTGGAGTTCGTCGTAGGTATAGTACAGTAACAATTATTTAGCTATGGGATTCATAGGTGAGGCACTAGACTGTCCATCGCCTCTTGCATTATTTGTGGGGAACAGCTTGCTAACAGTGCCATGGTGCCAGCTAAATTGAAACGACACATCCCAATGCAGCAAAGAAAGATGTCGCGTGTGCCAGAGAGCACTAAACCTGAACAAAAAACCAAGCAGCAATATTCGAGAAACATCAAGATTAATGAAAACTCTAGAAGCAAGCTTTGCTTTTGCAGAGATTGTAATAAGAAAATGAAATCACATACTATCGCTGAAACAGTAATTTTACCAGCGTGCCAAGAGATGGTTAAAATTATGTTGGACCAAACTGCCGTATCTGAAATCAATAAGATTCTACTTTCAGACAACAGGCGTATAACAGAAATGTCAACTGACATTGAAAGTAATATCCTGTAAAGCAGATTAAGAATGTGGATTGTTGCACTTCAGGTGGATGAGAGCACCAATGTCAGTGGTAAAGCACAGCTGTTAGGGTTTGTAAGTTTTATTGACAATGATGCTATTGTTGAGGACTTCTTCTGCTGTAAAGAGTTGTCGGAAACAACGAGAGGACAAAGATGTATGTGACGTTATCCATTTTCTTTTGTCGGTGGCTTGACATGGAAAAAAAGCATTAAGAGCATTTATACGGATGGGGAAAGCATCAAAGGTTTGTCTCACTGGTCTGACAGATGAATCCGAATCAGATATGGTAGACTTACTGCTTCATACAGAGAAACACTAGTTGCTAAATAGTGGAGAAGATTTAAAAAATCAGTACTGGACAAGGTGGTGAAAATAGTTAATAACATGAAGATGAGACCTCTTAAATGTCGCTTGTTTGCCAAACTTGTCAAAGCATGGAAGCGGAGCATATCACACTCATTCAACATACTGGTGCAATAGCTGCTCTGTGGAAAGAAACACTATCTGGTTTCTATGAGCTGAGAGAGGAACTTTTAGCGTTCTGTTCAGTGAAAAACTGAAGGAGTTTGGCAGCTCTGAGCAACGAGAGCTGGTGTTCTAAAATAGCTTATCTATTTGATATATTTCAAGAATTCAACATTTTGAGCAGTGGTTTGCAAGAGGCAGAAATGAAAACATCTTGACTTCAAACGTGACAAAATAAACGCTTTTCAGAAAAAACTGTTGCTGTGGAAGAAGCGTGCAGCTGTTAAATTTGGAAATGTTTCCCAACAATAATCTCACCAACCACCAAGACATTCACCCGTTGATGGAGTCCACCCTTGGAAAGTCTGTCCAGCAGTCTCAACAAATACTTCCCATCATTATCTGTTGACCAGTATGACTGGGTTAGGAATCCATTCATTGAACTTGAATCGTGCGAAGGACAGTTTACTTTGAAATAGGAGCTAGCTAGCATTGCAAGTGACAGAACTTAAACTCAAGCATGCAGAGCTCAACATGGATACGTTTTGGTTGTTGGTTGAGAAAATGAGTACCCTGTAATTGCTAGAGAAAGCTTTGCGACTTCTGTTGCTTTCACCTCTTACATGTGCGAGTTTGGATTTTGACCGCAGAGCAGCATCTTCTGTCGAAGAAAAACTTCGCGTATGTCTATCCAAAATTCAGCCAAATACAGCTGCTGTGCAGAAAGCGTCAAGCACAATGTTCACACTGAACATTTTCCGTGCTCGACCAAACATGCATCTATCATTGTAAACTGCATTTATTGTCGATGATATGTTGAATGAATAAATAATTAGTCCTGTAAGACTTGTAAGAACTGTTGATTAATGGTAGATCGAAAAAAATTTGGGGTTCACCATGAAGGGACATAGAGGGTTATACAGGTTCTGCCAGAAATCTGGCGACGCAAAGGGTTCCCCTGAATAAAAAAGGTTGAAAAACACTGCTCTAGAGGAACAAGTCCACAATACTGTATATATTTACATTAATGTACAACAAAACAATTCAACAAATAATAATCAGTCTTACGATTTTGTTGTGAACTTTAAATGTTTAAACACAATAGGAAACAAGATCTGATAATTCTTTGGTCAGCTTATCTTTTATAGAACCTTCCTAAAGATAAAAGTTATAAGAAAAAAATCTGTTAAAATAATAACTATGAACAAGTATTTATTTTTTTGAATAAAATATCACCTGCAACATAAGGAGTGTACCTTTAACCCCTAAGTTTAAAACATATACATGTATTAACTCTAAACTGTTGTTCATTTTCAGCTATATTTTTTTAAAAGCTGATTGCAGGGTATTTTGTAAACGCCGTTGTTACTAAACCAGCAAACTGGAATAATTTATATTTTTTCCGTAGACCAGTAATAAATGTGTGCGCATGCGCTAGACAGACTCCGTATTATATTTTTTAGGGTCCGTCTGTAGATATTACTCAAACTAGACGGACTCCGGCATTATTGTTTTTCGGGATCCGGCTATAGATATTGCGCTAACCTATTCCCTAACCCTAACACTGCCCCAAAAACAAAAATATGCAATAATATGCAGTCGAGTCCGTCTAGTCGCGCATGCGCCACATCTAATGCTGGCTGGCGAAAAAAAATTTATTATTCCAGTTTGCTTAGTCATTAACAATAAGCGTTTGTAAAACTAGGCATTTATCATTATGTTATTAGCTACTTAGTGAAGTTTTGCATCATTAGTTAAATGAAAAAACTATTTAATGATGTTAAACTTTTATATTATGAACATTTTTAATTTTATAGAATTTTAGTGTAAATGATTTGTTCATATTTTTATTAAAAATACAATACAAACTAGGGATGTGACGAGAAGTTGAATTTGAATCCGACGATATTCGAACTTTGACGTTTTTGAGCAGTGTGACGGATTTTGAAAAAAATTCGATCGGACCGGGTGGCTTGCCCAGTGAGTTTGTCTAGACAGACGCGTATCATTTTTTTCATGCGCGCCAGTGAGATTAAGACTAAAGATGTCAATCCGCATACTGTAATTATTCTTTATTACTTTTTGGTCTGTCCAAGCCTAATAAAGTCGGAGGAAAACAGTATCATTCAAACTACAAAAAATTAATTTATAAAAAAAAAAATTATGCGCTAAATTAGCATCTATCGCCCCCCCTTTTCCGAGAAACCATATAAAATACACTTTTTTCCCCTTATAACCCTCTTCATCTATAAAGTCAGGGAAAAAGTGACAAATCCTTATTTTTGTGACATTTTTAAACAAGTAAACACTGTGTAGTTTTATTTCACTATTAATAAAGATTATAAAGAATTATACATGTTTTTATTTCTTTATTTTATTAGTTTATAAAACTTTTTAAAAGTTGATGACGTCATTTGCTGTTAATAATCGGAGAAGTATGTTTGGGTGTAGAAAAACAGAATGAATGAGAACTCTAATTCTTTAAAGTTATTATGGTGTGTCATTGGAAAAAAAAATTAATTAATACAATTATAGGATTTTAGTGAAATGCAGTCTACTATTTATATTTATTTTCTTCCTATGAGTTAAGATAAAACAAGGTAGTATATTACGTTAAGATGATGCTGTTTAATGTCGGCTTGAGCGATTGTTTAAGGATTGGAAGTTAATCTCGATTGTCGCGCATGCGCACATCTATAGACGGACCGATAAAAAATAATACGAAGTCCGTCTAGACGGGACTCTAACAGTGCCCGCTATACTGTAGGAGGCATTGGCTCTAACCACTGCTTTTTTTTTTAAAAATTACCGTTTTTTTTTTCAGATCAAACACGGCACGGTAGAAATCGTAACTAAAATTTAAAAACCTAGAGACTTTCGAAAACCACATATAAGAAAACAGATAAAACTAAACTCTGGTCCTTACTCAGCTGTCCATAGACGCGTATTTGGTCATGAACGTACTGATTACCCCCCCCCCAAATTCACCAAATCTGCATCATTTAGATCCCGACAGTTCATTTGCGAATCAGACGGATGCGGATTTTCATCGGATAGTTTTCATCAGCTCCGTCACATCCCTAATATAAACAAAATTAAAAAAAAAGAATTATGAAGAATTCAAACAAAAGCTTTATTATGTACATAAACATTATTCATTTATACAATACATAAACAAATTTGGACTTATTTACTTTTAAGGAACTATTACGGGTAAGTAAAGTTTTTATTTTATACTGTACTGTCTGAACCTCTTCAAAGTCATTTATTGTGTAATATGAATACATCTTGCAGTTCTTTTTTAATTCAATAAAAAATAGTTTTGCTTCTTCCATTCTAGAAAAAAGAATATAATTTACCCTTTGCTTTTCTAAGCATGTTATATTTATTTAAAAGTTGATCACTTTTATCTGCCCCTCATACTAATGTTTATAATCCATGACTAAAGTGGTTATCTAACTTCTAATTTTTCATGTCCCTTTTTTATTACTTCTCATAACTGAACTGAAAGTATTAGCTTTATGCATAGTAAAAACCAAAGATATTGTTTGTTATCCCACCACTGCATTGTAAAATATCACTCTTTCCTAGCCTATCATATCACCCCCTTTTTGAAGTCTTTTCCCATTGTTTAATATTTTTTTAATTCAGTAGGAAACCCTAGAATCCGCGAGCACCCATAATTTCATTCCCCACTTAGTCGGTTTATCCCTAATATACTGAGATGAATATCTTCCTTTGTTTCTAACCTATTGTTCATCAATTGAAATGTTAGGTCAGGCGGTGCAATTTTTCATACATTACCTTCTGATGGGGAATTAAACAAAAACCTAATTTTAGCCAATTTATCCTCTGCGTTCTCAATGTTTGGGTTTGAAACTTATAATTCAGTAGGAAACCCTAGAATCATGACACCCATAATTTCATTCCCCCACTTAGTCGGTTTATCCCTAATATACTGAAATGAATATCTTCCTTTGTTTCTAACCTATTCTTCATCATTGAAATGTTGGTCCCAGGCGGGTACAATTTCATACATTGC
Source organism: Bulinus truncatus (assembly GCA_021962125.1). Classification (NCBI taxonomy): domain Eukaryota; kingdom Metazoa; phylum Mollusca; class Gastropoda; family Planorbidae; genus Bulinus; species Bulinus truncatus. The sequence goes on from JAGDYQ010000223.1 coordinate 1,260,435, forward strand.
CTTCTGATGGAAATTAGAAAAACAAAACCTAATTTTAGCCAATTTATCCTCTACGTTCTCAATGTTTGGGTTTGAAACTTTTAAAAAGCTAGAGTATTTGCTGAAATTTGGTCTGGTTATAAGGTTCTTGCCCACAATCCATTAAACAAATTTGTTTTGTTCCAATTAGACTGAACATTTGGAGCTTGTATGATCCCCATATACATTTCAAGTCCAATAAACTTCATAATTAAGATAAATATTCATTTGATGACTTACATTTTTTAACATGTACAAAAAAGCCAGAATATGCACAAGAGTGACATTTAAAGACTGTCCTATTATGCATATATATATCATATAAATGCATGGGAAAAATATTTAGATGATAATATACATGTATGCCTAAAAATGCTTCTGAAATTCTTTGATGAAATATCCCCCTAAGTTAAGCTAATGTAAAAAAAAATTGTAACATGCATTTATATGACTAATTAAAGTTGTTATTTGATTTCCGGTCTATTGTACAATATAGTTTGAATAGGATTAGCATAAAGTATACCACAGAATTTTAAAAAATAGGACTTTTCATGAATTTTCGAGCACTGTTTATAACAATTTGAAATTGCTAACAAAATTAATAGGCAGCTATTAGCCATGGCAAATTAACAGCAGAATTTTTTTTGTTCTTAACTTTTATCTTCCATCAGTCATACTTTTTCAATTAAACTGTACAATATAATACATGTATAATTTAGTTTGAGAATGCAAAATAATTCAAATATCATTGGCACTAAAATCATATTTACCATATATAGGAAAAAGCATCCCTATTTATTTAAATATAAGGTAATAAATAACTTCGTTTTTGTTCAAACATTTATTTTTCGATAAAACAAAACAAATTAAAATTAATCTAAAATTTATTCTCCATTATTGGATAAGAATTGCTGCCATCTAGTTTTCAGCATATCGATACCTTCTCATAAAAATTGATGGGCTTTGACAGAAAGAATTCAAGGGAGAGTCATTCTCCCTTGTCTGAAGTGAAGATTTTCCATTTTCTTGCCGTGATTGTTTCTTTAGGATCTGGTAGAGAAGGTTGATCTTTATCCAGCCACTGTGGGACGATGTTCTCATATGTTATCCATCCTTCATCATTATTTTCATGTGAGAGCAGACATGGCTATTGACATCCCATCCGCCTTGTTGCGTTCCTCAATTTAACAGGGGTATCCATACACACCCAATATGCTGACTTTCCCCAGTTTTTCCAAGTGACGGCAAACAGTTGGTTGGGATGTATTGAGCTTCTGTGCTCTCTAGTTGACTGAGCGTGGATTTTCTTCCAAAACTGACTTGAAGCATCGTCACAAAGTCAGAAGGGCAGCCATCCTTGGCTCGTCTTTCAGGTCCTTCACAAACGGAATTTCATAAACCAATTCTTACTGCCCGATCAGTTATCACTATTCATTATGAAGGCAAAAATAAAAAAATATTCAAGTGCGCACCGAAAAGAAGTTGTCTAGGGCTGACCAGTTTTATGCCTGTGGCGAAAACCAATCCCTTATCAGGGGAATCCAGTGTGTACAAACAATAACAAAAGAGACACACTACTTAGCGAGTTAATTGTGACTCGACCTTATAATTACAAAAATCATGCTAAGAAAGTTTTATAAATACTGATTCCTCCTGTTAAGCTAATGTGTTCAATTGGATTTTAGAGCACAAAAAAATGCTTTATTGTCCCCGTTTTGTCTGTCCGTCATCACCCTAGATCTCAACAACCATAAGTCTAGACCCATGATGTATATATCATTTTTGTAGGTGTGGCCTGCAAGTGTACATCAAAAATTCGCTGATCTGACCTCTCGGGGCCAAAATATAAGAGTTTCTTATGTACCATTTTTGCTTATATTTTAAATATAAATAATAAAAGCTAATGAAAGGGGGTAAATCATTATTTATTTTTGTAATAGTTATTCAACATCATTACTTCCCTCTAAATTTATCAAAATCCATACGTGTGGAGCAATATTTATGGCTGTAACCTGGAAAAAATACTGGATTTAGATCCGTATACTTGTAGCCACTGGTACAGAAAATGCTCTAAAATGTCCTTTGTCCGAAACGGAAAAACTTAAATTAGTTGTTTTGAACAACAAACCCTTAAAAATTATTGGCAAATAACTTTTGAAGATCCAAACTAGTAACATTTAGTTATAAAGGTGTTTAGGACATTTTTAAATTTGACCAAATAATATGACAGCCATATGCATGTAGTTAATAGATACAATACTTCTAATTACTCAGTGTAGTATTCTATTTATGCTTAAAATAATTGTCTTAGTTTACTTTCTTTAATGAATATGGTAATTCAATGTGGTATTCATAAAAAATATTATTTAGTGCTATAATGAAATATTTTTGATAAAATCTAGTGACAAAGGTAACAACTCAGGAAATATAATAATTAAAAAAGTGTGTTATTAGCTATCATTCTAGCATATGGTATATTCATTAAGTTAAGCAATACAGTGAAACACAGCAACTTTGTTACAAATATTTTCTTTATTATTCTTCTTCCTTAAGCTCTACAGCACTTGTTATACTGCGGCCTGCCATACCTCTCAACCATCAATGCGAAAAATGATGCAATGATAGGGGTCAAAAGCGTTGACCAGAAATAGGTAACAGAATATATTAATATAATCCTTTACATAAAGTACTCAAAAACAGACAGATCTCCAGAAAATTAAAAAAAATAATATACAAGACAATGTTAGACCAGTAACAATATGGACAAATCAGCGAGCAAGCAGAAATAAGCTAAACATTTGGGAAATACAGTGAAATATTAAATATAACGAAATTGTAGGACTCGAAATTCGTTCATAATACTGAAAATTTGTTACACGAAATTGGGAAGGGGGAATTCGACAACGACATTTTCTTTTCTTAATATGGTAGATATAGTTCATTTGGGTATCAATGCAAAATATATTGTGTCATTTTACTAATTTCTCAAAAAGATATTTAGCTAAAAATGTTAAATTTTCTTTCCGTTTATTGCTTATTAGTTTATGCTTTATTAATTTAGATTTTAGCTTTCATTACTGTCCACATGGTCATCTGGGGGTCACAATGCGTGCTAAAATGGACGACCATGACCCAAAAGGGGTCCACCATGAGTACACTATTAATGATTAACAGGAATTCTCTATCAAAATAGTATAACAAACATCATTTCATGTCTTATAGGTTCTTGGCTATATCGGGTCAAGTAGGTAGTTCCGCTTAATTGGGACACCGCTTAATTGGGACAGCCGCTTATTTGGGACAAATCTCAAGAGCGAGTAAACCAAGAAGCCAATAGTAAATTTGTATGTTAATTGGGACAACATTCTAAACCCGAATTGGGACAGTAAATTGAAGATTTTAGTACAGTAGAGTCCAGATTAACCCTGGTATGTTTTAACTGAGTTCCGAGTTTAACGAGCCAGTGCAGCGCAAAACAAACACCCCCCTCCAAATCCGGGAAAACCACAAAGGCAACATCTTTCTGATCCACAGCCGTGTTTTAAAAAACGCGGCTGCCTCACATCATTTCTTCCAGTCTTTTCCTATTCTGTTACCCGATACACTAACTGTGACAACTGTCTCAATTCTTACGCGTTCATTCACTCACCATACATACACCTCGCACGTAGCGGTTATTTGTCATTGTGCGTGTCGGCTCACCAATACCACCTCGAGTGAACAGTGCGTGAAATTATTTTTATCGATTGTATTTTTCAAAAATTTTACCCTTGCCAAAATGCCAAAAACGATTTGTCACTTACCAGTAAAATTGCTTTGCTTGATAAAATACAAGCCAACAAGTTATCGATGGCTCGCTGAGATAACTGGTGTAACAAAATCTACCATATCGCGTGTCTTGACAAGAAAGTCAACTGCGTGAGGAATTTGAATTACAAGAAGGACAGGCAGGGACATCAAGAAAACGTGAGGGGAAGGATCCAGACGCTGAAGAAGCACTGGTTTTCTATTGTTAGTGGCAGGCGTAAATATCCAACGGTCCAATACTGAAGGTGAAGTCAGCAGAGGTGTTTGCTAAAAAAACTGGGCACCGATTTCAAGCAACTGATGGATGGTTATCGCATTAAACAAGGCACAATATTAAGGAAAGGAAATGAAGGCCCTACATCTACACTGAACATCTGTGCTGATTTTGTAGAAACCAAGTATCACAAAAACAAAGACAGACTACACTTGACTCATTTTTTTCATTGAGATAGTATGTATCTACCAATTAATTATTTTAGTAAGGATTATTTTAAAATTTATAATACATATATATTTGTAATTTATATTATGTATATATATAAAGTAAAGTTTCAAAGAGTTTATAAAATAAAATTATTAAAAAAATATGCATTGTTTAATTGTGTGTGTTACTGGTTAATGGCCTTGTTCCTAAAACAAATAAAACAAATTTTAAAAAAAAATGAAATTTAGCTGAGTGGGACAGCAGCAATTGGGATGTAAAAAGTCTGGATCCCGTGTGTCCCAATTAAGTGGAATCGACTGTATTGATAGAAAACTGTCTGGTAATGTTTGAAATTTTTTAAGGGCATTCTGTTGCAGTTACACTTGAGATAAATACCAGTCAACTCAGGATTAACCATAATGGCATCACGCGAACTAAGACCTGCAAAACTTTATGATAAAGCATATCTCGAGTTTTTTGACTAAATGGCCTGAAATTTTTTTTAGAATTACTCAACTTTGAATGCTGCACAAGCCATAAAATTGAGGAAGATCTTAGAGAGGGTTAGGGTGAACCAATTGTCAAAAAACGGGTTGATTTGATATGGAATGACCCTACCGCTAACAGTCAGTGAACTAAGGGGTAACTCATTTATTTTTGAAACAGTTATTCAACATGACTTACTTCCTTTAATTTATGAGTAACCTAAATGTGCGGCTCTCTTACTTATATTATCTCATTTTAGTAACAATGAAATAATTAAAAATATATATATATTTATTTATTTTTTTAACTGGAATAAATCTTATTATAATAAAAATAAGTATAGATATCAAAAAGATTCAGATAAATCAGTCATTTTATTCTTCACTTCCTGTTATTAATTAAATACTTGTACCAGTAGTTTGTGAGCGACCAATACCAGTTTTTTTGGCAAAGATCTTCGTGGCGATTCAGTACATTCTAGTGGACCGTCATGATGTCTTAGCTCATTCCACCTCCTCCACTCTCCCACCATTGCTAAGCAGCTCCTCCTCTCACCCATCCCCCGTTTGTAACGGCCACCACGCTCAGCCCCCCTTCATTATTCACGTAATTGTGCCGCGGCTCTCTTCCCCTAAGCCATCCCAAGATAGCGCTTGACTCAGTACTGCACCTTGTAGAATTAATTTTTACACTACCCCCATCGGTAGAGGTTAACATCTTACTCCTCAGCACACTCCCCCCTCCCATTATCTAGTAAATGTGAATGGCGTTAGTTGAATTGAGTTTTAGAAATTTACCGAATAAAAATATATTTTTTTTTTGGAATTAAATATCCTGCAAAACTGCTATTTTTTCGCAATACTGAAAATAAATTAGATTTACAACGACACTTTTTAACAGATGTTATAAAAGCTAACGGAAGGGCAAAAAAAAAACTGTACTGAATATATTTTGTTACACTGGCGTTATTCGTAATAACAACATTTCATTGTATTTTTATGAGTTTTGCAAAATAACTTTGGAAATGTTAATTAGTTATTAGGAAGATTTTATTTAAATGAACAATTAGATAGTTAAACAGTTAAATTAAACAATTCTAAATAAATATTTTAAAAGCAACAGTTGTGATGTTTTGGATGTATTAGATGTTGACACATTGCAAAACTGAACAAAAAGACTTACTCTTTTGCTATTTTTTCTTTTCTGGTTCCGCTCCTTCATCCTCATCAGTTGCATGGGGGCATATATATCGGTTGTAATCTGTTGCAAATTGCTAGGCATACGTCTTTTACTATTCCTCCTACAGTGGAAAATCCCACTCTGTAGCTATGGCCAATAATACTGTAAGAGTCCCCTGTGGCAAGAAACCTGAAAAATTAAATATGATAAATAAGTACCATAACAAAGAATATCAAAACATTTAATAAAAAAGTAATGTACATATAATATTACAGTTAATACTGGGCTTTTGTTTTTTAAAAATCTACAGGTGGCTGAAAATAAAAAAAAAAGATGGAGAAGTCTAAAGGACTATATAGAAACATTGAAACAGACCAAAACCACAACTGGCCAGGCATCAGCCGTTATCAAAATGGCAGTGGTCCAGTCAAATGGGAATTTCTCAGCCCTTTTGTTTCCTTCAAACCAAAACCATTTCCAATGTAATGCCATTAACAGAAGAATTAACAGAAGGAGATTCACCTGAACAAGCAACAGATAGGTGATAAAGAATTGCCCACATGTCAGTATGGAGAGTAATATTGATCTTGAACAATCTTTTGAGGCAGTGAGGCTACCCCCATAAACAGATCTATCACCAAGTGTAATCTTTCATCAACGGAGAAATGAAGACAACAATTCATCTGTGCAATCATATACAATATTTTGAAAATCGCCCAGAAGGCAACTGCTAATAAACTGAGCTGTTTTCAGCTTATGCAAAGACATTGAAAACATTTTCAGGAAGAGTCAAACCACTATTAAACTAAAAATGGCAGAGCTTTTGTGTTAGAGCATGAAATAATAAATATGACACAAAGAGATAATGAGCATGATTTAAACCCAATTTTTTCATACTTGTTTTTGTGTAGTTATTGCTTTTATATTTCCTTATGAAATTATGAATTTCTCCAAATTTCAAATACCTTAAAGTGATGGCTAGTCTTTTTCTTCCACAGAAATGGCCTCACGGTAGTTAGTGTCTAACTTTTCTGATGTCTGTTCTGAATCATAGCTATCCCCCAAAAGCATTCTTTAGTCATTCTAAGTATTTGTAAAAATCCTAACAGGATCTCTTTTAATTGGCATCAAGCATGGTACTCTCCTCTTTAGCCTCTCATGTTTATGTCATGAACCCATTTCCTTTTTCTGAAATAAAAAAAAAAATTCACTAGATAAATTATACAGCTGTATTTAGTAACTGTATTACCTAAAATATAGTAAAAAAAAAAAAAAACAACTATGTATGATGAAAAATTACGGTAAGGCTTTTTAATGCAAGTTTTTGTCGAAAGAAAGAATGAAATTAAATGTCTAAAATAAACAAAAAAAATATTTACGACAAGATAATTCATTGAACAAATGTAGGTAAATTTATTTTAAAAAATGAATTGCTGAGTAATTTTTTAAAATGTCTTAGTAAAAGTTAACTGCATTTTTTTCATCGATTTTATAGATGGAGTAGGCCTATAATGATATGTTCGATAAAAAACTGATCCAGTTATGCGCAGCTAATCATTATGTCTCGCTTTGTTCAAATATAACAGAAATGTCAACGATTGAAAAAAAATCAATCAAATCGATATGTATTCTGTATAATTTATATTCTGTAGCATGCGCAGACTTGAGACAGAATGTTGGTTTTGATTAGGAAAGTGCAACAAATTATGTTAACAAAGTTTTAACCATAAACAAATATGTTTTTACTACATATTTCATGTTTGGCTGACACCATTTATTTTGAACACAACTCAAATTCGCAAACAAAAAAAATGTCATGTGTACATTGTTAAATAAACTGAAACAAAAAAAAAATATAAATAATTGAAACATAATAAAATTGATCCAGAAATTTAACATTACAAAAAAAAAAAAACAAGTTGCTTGACAGAAACAGTCTAAACATAGGTTTACAGTAGTATGAACGTACTGCACGACTTTCGATGACGTAATAACTACGTGATGTTGTTTCGTGTTCTGTTCAAATCAGCTTAAATTCACATTCAGAGTTATCGGTGTATTCCAGCATGGCAGATGTTGCTCCTTCACCCTTTCAAGTGATAGTAGTGTCAGAGTAAACGCTTTAACTAGGTTTGGTTGATTCTGCTCTTGATCTCTATCAAAATTGTGTAAATACTAGAGTTTTTGTTGGATACAGCGATAGATCCATCAATTTACAAGGTTAAAATTTCGACGGCGTCATAAATTTTTTGCAGAAAAATCGTTTAATATTACGGTATTTTTTTTAGTGTATACCATTTATAGAGGGTACACATTTATAGAGGGTACAAATTTATAGAGGGTACACATTTATAGAGGGTACACATTTATAGAGGGTACACATTTATAGAGGGTACACATTTATAGAGGGTACACATTTATAGAGGGTACACATTTATAGAGGGTACACATCTGAAACATTGAAACATAAAACATGCCATATGGTATACTGAGGTATTCTAAAATGACGTCACACTCCGTAAACAGATGAGCAGCAGATCTCCACCCTATTTTCGCCAAAGCTTAAATTTATTTATATTTTACTACCCTATCACAACTAGAATGATTCTACACCATTAGTATTTATCTTCATAAATAATCAAATTATTTACCTCAAACTGTAACGTCACTACCTGTGTTGCACTCAGTATTACACCACACAGCTGTGACCATCAGTATTACACCACACAGTTGTGACCATCAGTATTACACCACACAGCTGTGACCATCAGTATTACACCACACAGCTGTGACCATCAATATTACACCACACAGCTGTGACCATCAGTATTACACCACACAGCTGTGACCATCAGTATTACACCACACCGCTGTGACCATCAGTATTACACCACACAGCTGTGACCATCAGTATTACACCACACAGCTGTGACCATCAGTATTACACCACACAGCTGTGACCATCAGTATTACACCACACAGCTGTGACCATCAGTATTACACCACACAGCTGTGACCATCAGTATTACACCACACAGCTGTGACCATCAGTATTACACCACACAGCTGTGACCATCAGTATTACACCACACAGCTGTGACCATCAGTATTACACCACACAGTTGTGACCATCAGTATTACACCACACAGTTGTGGCTATCAGTATTACACCACACAGTTGTGACCATCAGTATTACACCACACAGCTGTGACCATCAGTATTACACCACACAGCTGTGACCATTAGTATTACACCACACAGGTGTGGCCATCAGTATTACACCACACAGCTGTGACCATCAGTATTACACCACACCGCTGTGACCATCAGTATTACACCACACAGCTGTGACCATCAGTATTACACCACACAGCTGTGACCATCAGTATTACACCACACAGCTGTGACCATCAGTATTACACCACACAGCTGTGACCATCAGTATTACACCACACAGCTGTGACCATCAGTATTACACCACACAGCTGTGACCATCAGTATTACACCACACAGCTGTGACCATCAGTATTACACCACACAGCTGTGACCATCAGTATTACACCACACAGTTGTGACCATCAGTATTACACCACACAGTTGTGGCTATCAGTATTACACCACACAGTTGTGACCATCAGTATTACACCACACAGCTGTGACCATCAGTATTACACCACACAGCTGTGACCATTAGTATTACACCACACAGGTGTGGCCATCAGTATTACACCACACAGTTGTGACCATCAGTATTACACCTCACAGTTGTGACCATCAGTATTACACCACACAGTTGTGACCATCAGTATTACACCATACAGTTGTGGCCATCAGTATTACACCACACAGTTGTGGCCATCAGTATTACACCACACAGTTATGGCCATCAGTATTACACCACACAGTTGTGACCATCAGTATTACACCACACAGCTGTGACCATCAGTATTACACCACACAGTTGTGGCCATCAGTATTACACCACACAGCTGTGACCATCAGTATTACACCACACAGTTGTGGCCATGGGCGTTGCTAGGAATTTTTCCGGGGGTGGGGGGGGGGCAAAAATTTTCCAGGGGGGGCAAATAACAACTTCATGACATTTTTTTTAAATGTAGGGGGGGGGAGCAAATGCCCCTCCTTGCCCCCCCCCATGAATACGCTCATGGTTGTGTCCATCAGTATTACATTACAAAGTTATAGCCATCAGTATTACATTACAAAGTTATGGCCATCAGTATTACATTATACAGTTGTGCCATCAGTATTACATTACACAGTTGTGACCATCAGTATTACATTACACTGTTGTGGCCATGTGTATTACACAACACAGTTGTGGCCATGTGTATTACACAACACAGTTGTGGCCATGTGTATTACACAACACAGTTGTGGCCATGTGTATTACACAACACAGTTGTGGCCATGTGTATTACACAACACAGTTGTGGCCATGTGTATTACATTACACAGTTGTGGCCATGTGTATTACACAACACAGTTGTGGCCATGTGTGTTACACAACACAGTTGTGGCCATGTGTATTACACATCACAGTTGTGGCCATGTGTATTACACAACACAGTTGTGGCCATGTGTATTACACAACACAGTTGTGGCCATGTGTATTACAAAACACAGTTGTGGCCATGTGTATTACACAACACAGTTGTGGCCATGTGTATTACACAACACAGTTGTGGCCATGTGTTTTACTTTACACAGTTGTGGCCATGTGTATTACATTACATAGTTGTGGTAATGTGTATTACACAACACAGTTTAGGCCATGTGTATTACACAACACAGTTGTGGCTATGTGTATTACATTACACAGTTGTGGCCATGTGTATTACATTACACAGTTGTGGCCATGTGTATTACAAACACAGTTTAGGCCATGTGTATTACACAACACAGTTGTGGCCATGTGTATTACATTACACAGTTGTGGCCATGTGTATTACACAACACAGTTGTTGTCCAGAGGTGGGAATGACATTTGATTGTTTTGGGGACAATAGGAAAACTTTAGTTATTAAAAATATTTTTTTGGAAAATTTACTTTGAGATTCCTTTATTATTTCCTTAGTAATGTTTTTTGGTATAGCTTGCTCATTCTTAACATTTTTTACCTTCCAAATAAAAACTAATAATTAATTATAATTAATTCATTGAAAATCGATTATATTTTCAGTCAGTTTTCTTATACGGTAAAAGAAATTTAGAAAGAATTAAACGAGTTCATGAAATGGACCTGACTATAGAAGCATTACATCTTTGATATTCACTCGCTACTTGTGAATATAAGTGCACCTTGTTTTATATATAGATTCATGTTTTTCAATTCTATTAAGGTCAGTTGTCTAGTGTGCCTAAATCTTATTAAGAGAGAATATGTGTAATGTTTGTTGACATTAATGATACAAATTGTGTATCTTTTGCTGACATCAATGATACAAATTGTTCAATTTTTGCTGAAAGTAATGATATAAATTGTGTAATGTCTGTTGAAATCAATGATACAAACTGTGTAATGTTTGCTGAAATAAATTATTCAAACTGTGTAATGTTTATTGAAATCAATGATACAAATTTGTATTGTTTGCTGAAACCAATGATACAAACTATGTAATGTTTGTTGAAATCAATGATACAACACACTGGATCAGACTTCATATATGAAAACTCGACTCAAGCTTTCAATAGCTTCTATTTAGTTTACATCGTGCTGTGTGGTATGTTGTGTTGTGTACTAAATCACATTCAGATTGTAACCATGTTTTGGTTTTACCTCATTTGATTATAAAAAAATAAGAACATTTTGAATTTTAAATAGATACAAAATATCGACATTTAAATAGTCTAAGTTTACAAAGATTTCTTGCAACATCTTGAAGATGGCAATGTACAACATGTAGTCAGTGGCGTAAATAGGTTGGGTGCCGCACTGGGTGGCCTATACAAATGCCACCCCTTCACTTTTCAAAATCGAAACGCCTTTACAAGTCGATTAACTTAGAAACCTATATTTAAATGCCTTAGAATACGGACATACTTTAAAATCCGAACGTCGAGCGAGTTTTTTCTGTGGTATTGTATTTTTTATATGCCAGGTTGAAATTTGTGTATGTGTGTTTAATTATAACAACTATAAAAAACAACTCTGGTCATTTACCATAGAAATACAGTTTATGAATCGCCCAGTAGTGATCTCAGTGACTAGCAAATGTGGCGGTCATTCAAGCCCCGAAGCTAAGGGAAAACTTTTTTAAAGCAACAACAATTAGATTTTCGAAACATTGTCTAGAACATGTTCAGCGCGTATTGAAAGGTTTCATTGTACCTATGTACCGTATATGGCGGCCAAAGTCTGCGGAAATATAAATGATGGTAAATCTAGTTTGGTGAGATCCTGCATCGAAACATTTACGATTTACAATTTTGAACTTATATTGTTATTTTACTAGCTGTACCCTGCAAAACCTTTGCATAGAGTTCTATTCCCTTAGGTTTGATCAGTAGGCTAGGTTATTTTTGGTTTCGGACAGATCCAATATTTTCATGATTTTTTTATTACTATTGTTTACGTGTGACGATTTTAAACTGGATCACTGTTGTATTAATTCTTTACTTTGGATTTAACGAAGAACCCACGCCGATATTATTTATATAGATACGCCCGCACGGCGGCTGGTGCCTCTGGCCGAGAGCTAAAATTTGTTTGTATAGATCATCGACTGAACAATCCGTATTTTGTGATTTAGAAAACAAAAATATGAAACATATAAATATTTGTTATTCGAGCGATTACTGACAAAAGGGAACAGTTAGGTTACTAAACTATTGATGCATTCTTTTAAGGTATTGTAAGTAAAGCGAACTCTAGCTGGCAGCAAAAACAAATTTAAAATCTAGTTAATCAACCTTCTGCAAACCATTAAGTCCAAGTAAGGATGAAAGGTTTATCTATTGGACACTATGTTACAGTTTTTGCAGTTTCCTTATTAGATCCCCACCATTGCTTAAATTGCAATGACCATGGAGGTACTACTGGGGAATAGTTGGGACCTTTCACAGTGACCTGAAAAAAATTCCTTGGTTCCCACAAGAGATCGAACCCGGTTTCCCCATGTTGACAGTCGAGCGCTCTAACTATGGTTACTCCTCTGCTAAAATATGTATATATGTATGTATGCATTAGTTTCTGTGTGTGTCTGTGTGTTTGTGCTATAAGTAATCAAATACATCGGTCAGCTCCAGGGTGTGTGTACAAGTTCCAGAGATTCTGTTACTCCTGGCAATTATTGATAGTTGTGTCAGTATAATATGTCAGCTACCAAACTCTACCTAGTCACACCCTAGCCCAGTGTCTGTGTTATTGATTTAGTCTCCTGACAGAACATTTCCCTCTGTTATCTCACAGAAATAGGAAGAAATAAAATAAAAAAAATAAGGAAGCTTAAGGAAGAGATTAGATCCTAGAAATCAATGGGGCAGTCTTTCTTGCACAGAAGAACGTTAATGTGTCTTGTGTGTTGTTTATGTGTCTTTATATATTGCAAAGTTTAACATTACAAAATTATTAAAAGTGCATTTTATGTTGTTGTTTTTTTGTCTCTGTTTAAGCTAGTTATAACTGACGCCAATTTGTTAACAATACATATGATTTTGAAGTCTAATTTACCTACATAGAAATAATTTGTGAATAACTGACCATTTATTTACAAAGAACCACTTTTTACTAGTCATTATATGAATTTAAGTTTATCTTAAACTATATTGATAGATTCTATGCCACGTAGAAATATTCGTGTTCAAAAGCGTCTGTGTAATTCAATCGTGTTTGTACCGAATGTCTTAAATGTGTTTCAAAGGTTTGAAATTAACCCATTTTATTTCTCATTTTTTGTAATAAAAAGTGAACTATCTTTCATCAATATATAGCCCCTGAACAAATTTTGTTTGGGTGGGGGGGGGGGCAAAAGGGAGTTGCACTGGACAAGTCTCTTTTCATTTCATTCTTAGTTGTGTGATCGCCAGTTGTGTCGCCAACTTCAACCTGTCCACTCCTTAATGTTAGCAATTCCTTTCAATATAAATCGGTCTATATCCTTCGTGCGCCTTCCATTTATTGGCATTAATAAAATTGTATGCCACAAAGTGATGAAACAAATGTCGTAAATAAAGTTGTATGCCACAAAGTGATATAACAAAAATAAAAAAAAATCGTTAATAAAATAGAAAAAAAAAGGAAAACAAAAGTGTACAAATAACAGTTTGACAAGCTGGTGCTAAAAAATTCTAAAGAACATTTCATATTACACTGCAGTGATATACATTAAGGCATACGAACATTGATATAAAAATCCGAGCGCCCTTAAAATGGAAAAACTTGTAAACCTCACTTAAACATAAATTATTGGCTTAGAATGCGAACAAGCTTTGAAATTGGAACGTCAAGCATGTTAATTAAACCTGTGTAGTTCTATTTTGAGACTTTCGCTATCAGTATGGCATTTGTTTTTCTAATATATCCGGTATTTTTTTTTCCTATATTTTCCATGCTAAGCTTATAAAAAAATTACTTCCCTTAGTAGCCGTAGTGAGTGACTTTTGGGGAAACCGCCTCAGGCTCCGCGCCTAGTGGGTCCAGTGCAGTGCACCTCGAGGGGTTAGTCTGACATTGTCAATTTTGTATTGTTAGCCAACAGTATAAAAACAAAACGTTTGTTCCAGGCCCCCATGTAAGACATTCGGTATATCCGCCCTCGGCCCAGACTGCTGAGGTCGCCTCTGTATACAAGTTTTAAGAACAAAATCTTATCAAAAGAAATCAATTTTTGATTTGTTGGTTGGCTCATAGAAGGTCCCTAGTCAGATGATGGGGGCATCTTCCTAATACTTTACATGGAGACTTTAAATATCAACTATTTGATTTTAAAATAATTTTCTTAAACGTGTTTAGTTCGTATTAAAAAGTTTCAATGTTTATAAATATCTTATGAACATTGGTGTGTTGGGATTGAAAGGTTTTACTGTACGTTTGACAAAACAAAAAAAAATGGAAAATCTATTTTGTAGAGATCCTCCATCGGAACTTAAACGATTTAGAATTTGAACTTTTACCAGAATTGATATTTTGATCAATATGTAAGTACGGAGATGTCTCCTGACTGACTGCTGTACATTGTGAAATATTGAGTTAGTAACAGCTTAATCAATGCTTAAAGATGTACGAAAGAATGTCCTTATCTAGAACGATTTGCAATTCGAGCTATTGCCTGCAACCAATAGGTTGTAATTCAAATGTATATTAGTATGGAAGGTGCTGACATGGCCAAAGTTATGGACAATCGAGTTTGTAGAGGTTCTGCAATACGTTGATTCATATTTGACTTAATTTTTTGAACGCCTTACGGAACATAGGGCCTCTGCAATCATTCGCCAGCACACTCGTTTATATGAGACCGTTTTCAATTACCCCCCATGTCTGGTTGCAGCTTTTCATCTCCTGTTCGTAAGACCTTCTCCAAGTGGTTCTTCGGTGGCCAACCTTTCTCTGGCTTTAAGGGTTCCACTGTAGAGCTATTAAAGTTATATATATATATATATATATATATATATATATATATATATATATATATAGGTTTTCAAGTGTTTTATTTTATTGTATTGAACACCGCGTCATTACTGTGAGTACTCGGTCAGTGGCAGAGTGACAACCCGGTCCGTGGCAGAGTAAGTGATGTACACAAGCATAAAACAAATGTGAAATTTTATGTTTTGTGGAAATCCTAAAACAGATGAATCAATTCTACGTAATAAAGGGAAATATTGATCCAATGATTGAACTATGAGATTGCATAGATTTAAAACAAATTAAGTTAGTATTCTGGGGGGTTCATTGTTTTTTAAGCACGGTAGATGCCCCCCCCCCCCCAATTACAACAATGGAATTGTAGCTTCAATACGGGCATTACTTCAATTTGTTGAATGAACTTGACATATACAAACTTTGTACAATCTTGGTAAAAGAGTTGCATGCAAACCAATTCACTAGTACTTTTTTGCAATTACATAATAACACATGTTAACAATATTTACTGGGAGACATTTGTGTCACCAACCTAAGAAAGTTTTTTTTGTTTCGTAAGTTTTAAATTAAATCATTGGTTGATAAAGGAATTCGTTTTATTTATAAGTTCTTTGCTTGAGCCAATTTAAGAATATTTGTATAGATTATGACCAGATAGAAGTAATTAGCAGTGGGAGACATTGTCTAACATAATGGATTATTCCCACATTTCATCGTTTTTCTACGAACTTTGTGAAAAATGTATTTGTTTAAAATCTACTAAAATTTGACTTATACTAAATCGGGCATATTTCAAATAGAAAAAAAATCGGTTTGGTTTTTGTGAAAAGGAATGTGCGGTTGGGTGTGTTATATTCAAAGGGTATATTTCTATGTTATATTCAAAGGGTATATTTCTATGTTATATTCAAAGGGTATATTTCTATGTTATATTCAAAGGGTATATTTCTATGTTATATTCAAAGGGTATATTTCTATGTTATATTCAAAGGGTATATTTCTATGTTATATTCAAAGGGTATATTTCTATGTTATATTAAAAGGGTATATTTCTATGTTATATTCAAAGGGTATATTTCTATGTTATATTCAAAGGGTATATTTCTATGTTATATTCAAAGGGTATATTTCTATGTTATATTAAAAGGGTATATTTCTATGTTATATTCAAAGGGTATATTTCTATGTTATATTCAAAGGGTATATTTCTATGTTATATTCAAAGGGTATAATTCTATGTTATATTCAAAGGGTATATTTCTATGTCATATTCAAAGGGTATATTTCTATGTCATATTCAAAGGGTATATTTCTATGTCATATTCAAAGGGTATATTTCTATGTCATATTCAAAGGGTATATTTCTATGTCATATAATTTTATAGATTATTTTTTTTATTTAACCCCCCCCCCCCTCTTTTATCCCGCCAAATCTCGCCTGGTGAAAAGTTCTTAAAGATTTAAATGTAAAATGGGATCAGAGAATGTAGGGCTGAAAAACTCGGGGTCTTTTACTAGGGATCGAACCCGAATTAGATGGGCGATTGAATCTCTAATAAACACTAGAGTCATTGGAATACTTGATGGAGATATTTGATAAATACACATTAAAGCTTTATAACTTGTCAAGAATTTAAGGGAACGTTATCTCTATACTTATAAGACGCATTTGTTGTCTGTCTGTCTGTCTGTCTGTCTGTTCCCTTATAACTCAAGATCCAGAAAACCAAATAACGTGAAATTTGTTACACATACACATAATTACATGGGGAAGGTTATAGGACATGTTTCGTTTCATCTCGATGGGTAGTTTAATTGTAATTAATTATTTTTATTTTAGTATTTTACTATATTAAAGTAATTTCGACGGCGCCATAAATAGAATTTCTTCTGTGACGTCATTTCCCGATGATTCATTTTTAAAAGAGGGGTAACTTCCGGAAACTCCAATTGTAAACATGGTGAAATCAATAGTCATATCTATTTACCTATCGTTTTATGTATTCAGAAGATTAAAATTAAAGGTGCACTTTAATAAACCGAAATACGTTAATTAAAATGTTTCTGTGACATTATTAACATTATTAATACAATCTCAATGGGTAGTTTAATTGTAATTAATATTTTTAGTATTTTACTATTCAATGCACAGGGAATTCCCTGTATTCGCGCACCAAGTGAATGTGTAATTGAACGGACGGAGAAGAAAGGGTTAGGGACGAAAAAAAAATATTGTTGTTGTTTTTTTTTCATGCTGCAAGTACCCGGCTTTGGCCGGGATTAAAATAAGGTTTTCTGTTTATTTAAGAAGCGTAATTTGACGTTTAATTGTACAGAGAGGGGAGAGGGAGAGAGATAAGAGAGAGGGGGCAGGGAGGGAGAGAGGGAAGGAGGGGGAAGGGAGGGGGAGAGAAGGAGGGAGGGAAAGGGAGGGAGGAGAGAGGTGGTAGGGAGGGAGATAAAGGGGGAGGGAGGGAGAGGGGAGGGTTGGAGAGAGAGGGAGGGAGAAAGGGAGGAAAGGAAAGAGAAAGGAAGGGGGGAGTAGGGAAGGAGATAGAGGGGAGGGAGGGAGAGAGATAAAGAAAGAGGGAGGGAGAGAGAGATAAAGAGAGAGGGGGGAAGGGAGGGAGAGAGGAAATGAGGGAGGGAGAGGGAGAGAGAGGAAGAGGGGGAGAGAGGGAGACGGAAGAGGGAGAGAGAAAGGAGGGAGGGAGGGGGTAGGGAGGGAGAGAAAGGGGAGGGAAGGAGAGAGGGAGAGAGAGGATGGAAGAAATGGGAGGGAGTGAGAGATAAAGAGATAGAGGGGGCAGGGAGGGAGAGAGGGGGAGGAGGAAAGGAGGAAGGTGGAGAGAGGGGGGGCGGGGGTGAGAGAAGGAGGGAGGGAGATAGGGAGTGAGAAAGAGATGGGAGGCAACAAAGAAACCCGTTGGTAAAATAATTGCAGAATTAAACATGAAGCTAATGACAGAATGGCATTGTAATGATTGTATCGTTAATATGACATTCGACACAACAAGATCAAACACTGGTCATCAGACTGCTGCATGCATTGCCATACAAATAAGCTGCAACGTGCTCAGATTGTCGCCATCACATTGGTGAAGTTATCCTCTCGCATGTGTTTGCAGACATGAAAATAGAAGTTTCCAAATCCCCGGTTATAACTTTGTTCACCAAGCTGCGAGGTAATTGAGAGTTGGTGGCACATGATTGGTCTCACGTTTGTAGTTCGTTTACGTTAGCTGATCATGATCTGAAGGCTCAAGAGCGACTGACGATAATGAGAGATGCGTTAATTGCACATGCCAACTCTAGTAAACAAACCGAATTCTTGCGAGACGACTACCACGAACTCCTTAAGCTGTCCCTTGTTTACCTGAATGCTACAAATAAGGAGGTTAACTTTAAAAGACCAGGTGCCCTGCACAAAGCACGATGGATGGCAAAGCTTATATATTGCCTCAAGATTGCACTGTGTGAGAAACAAATTCAATTATTGCCTCCAGGTACTATTACCACACGTGATCAAGTTCCAAAGATTCGTGCATTTGCTACAATTGTAACACATGTTTATGTCGTGCGGTGGCTCACTTGCAAAAAGAGTGAGGATGCACCATGGAATGTTCTACAGCTCTACAAGCGACTTTTGGATTACAACGATGTCAACAGAGACATATCCAAGTCAGCAATCCGTGCCCTGAATAGGCATCTGTGGTACCTCACTGCTGAAATGATCCCACTTGCTCTGTTCAGCAATGAAGTACCTGTGTTGGAAAAGCGTGCTCTAGCAGATGCTCTGCTAAGGCTTCGACCAGTGGTTGCCCTCCAAACTCTACAGAATCGATTTGGAAATGGTTGGGGAAAACCACGATTCCAATCAATTGATTCTAAAACTCGGTTGTGTGATCTGGCTGGAGTTGACTCATAGTTTACTATATACAGACTTCAACTGGACACAGGATTCCTTCAACTGTCTGTTGATGATTGGTGCCAAACAGCTTCTTACATTGCCAGTGCAGAAAATGTTGCTGCTACTAACGTTGTTAACGATTGTGTCGAGAGAGGAGTGAAACTGGCATCTGACTTTATTGAAGCAGCGCGAACGGATGAACAATTTAAAAACATTCTTCAAGTGGTAGAAATGGACCGCAAAAACATCTCAAATGTGCGTAAACCTTACAAACGTGCAACAAAGTGAAACTGAATTAAATGCAACAGTAATAAATAATTTAATACTTTAATGTAATTGTTATATAGGCTAGAATAAACTTTTTTTTCCTTTACATGTTTTGTGATTTCTTGGGCGGGGGGAGGGGGAACCTCTAAATCAACTCTGGTTTGAAAAATATTTTACACAAGTTATTATTAATGATATTAGAAAAAATTAGAAACATAGACAGCTCAAAAACAAACAATCAATTTTTTCCTCTATTGTGGTGATGCACCCTAATATATATATATAGAGAGAGAGGGAGGGGGCAGGGGGGAGAGGAAAGGAGGGTAGGAGGGAGGGAGGGGGATGGATAGGGGGGAGAGAAGGAGGGGGAGAGAGGGAGATGGGAGAGGGAGCAGGGAGAGAGGGAGATGAGGAGAGGGAGCAGGGGAAGAGGGAGGGAGGGGGATGGATAGGGGGGAGAGAAGGAGGGGGAGAGAGGGAGATGGGAGAGGGAACAGGGGGAGAGGGAGATGGGAGAGGGAGCAGGGGAAGAGGGAGAGAGAAAGAAGGGAGGAGAGAGAGGGTAGGGAGGGAGATAGAGGGGAGGGAGGGAAATAGAGGGTGGGAGAGAGGGAGAGAGAGAATGAGTGAGGGGGCAGGGAGGGAGAGAGAGGGAATGAGGGAGGGATGAATGGGGAGAGAGAGATGGGAGAGAGGGGGGAGGGAGAAAGGGAGAGAGGGGGGAGGTAGGGAGAGAGAGGGCGGAGAGGGAGGGAGAAAGGAGGGAGGGGGGAGAAGGGATAGGGAGGGAGAGAGGATGGGAGAAATGGGAGGGAGTGAGAGATAAAGAGAGAGAGGGGGCAGGGAGGGAGAGAGGGGGGACGGGGGTGAGAGAAGAAGGGAGGGAGATAGGGAGAGAGAGGGAGATGGGAGAGTTAGAGAGGGAAGGAGAGGGAGGGAGGGAGAAAAGGAGGGAGGGAAGAGAAAGGGAGAGAGGGGTAAGGAGGGAGAGGGAGGGGAGGGAGAAAACAAAAGGTAAACAGAAAACCTTATTTTAAACCCGGGCAAAGCCGGGTACTTGCAACTATTATATATATATATATATATATATATATATATATATATATATATATATATATATATATATATATATATATATATATATATATATCCTCGAGCTGAAACTTTAAAGCATCGAAAATTCACCAAATTTTCACTTTATCTTTCAATATCGTAGAATTTTTATTCTTTTTCAACGTTTAATATAAAATGTCATCTCTAAATGTCGGTCTCGAGTTTTTACTGTAATGCATTTGTGCCCTAAATATGTACAAATATTTTTAAATGTATAAATATTTGACAAAATTTAAAACATATGAGCTATATGTCAAATCGATCTTGTTGTGTCAGACAGATCATTTCTACTCATTAATCATGAATATGAATTGTAGAGTCTGGACTGATCATACTGAGGTACTGATTATTGGTTAATACATTTCAAAGAAAATATAACCAAAGACTGTAGTTATGTTCACGTAAAGTTAAATTAATTTTTAAAAAAGTATAACGGTATAGGATTCTGATTTCTGCTTACGTCATCACAAAGTCCATAGTTTAATCCTGTTAGGTACTATCTGCGTGCAGCAACAGCTTTTGTTGACCAGAGGACGTGGCCTGACGGCTAACTATTTGTTCAGTCCGAAGGACAAAGTTCATGTAAAGTTGTACTGATTCCCTCACACAAGAGGTGGTTACGTTAAGAAAGAGATATAGTCGGGCTATTACATTGTCGGTTACGTTAACAATAAGATTTAGTCGGGCTATTACGTTGTCAGTTACGTTAACAAAGAGATATAGACGGGCTATTACATTGTCAGTTACGTTAACAAGGAGATATAGACGGGCTATTACATTGTCAGTTACGTTAACAAAGAGATATAGACCGGCTATTGCATTGTCAGTTATATGTTGAATCAACTTGACATTAACAAAGAGATATAGACGGGCTATTACATTGTCAGTTACGTTAACAAAGAGATATAGACGGGCTATTACATTGTCAGTTACGTTAACAAAGAGATATAGACAGGCTATTACATTGTCAGTTATGTTAACAAAGACGTCAGTTATATGTTGAATCAACTTGACGTTAACTGGTTACGTACACAAAGACAAGTTCATTGGGAACAATATTTGTTTTTAAATGTCTTGTCAATATGTATTGTTTATATGTCATGTTAATTATGACTATTTATTGCGATGTAAAATATCGTCAGAAATTGTATAAAAAGTAAAACATTAGAAATATAAAGGCCTACAAACTCTTCATAATAAATTAAACTAAAAATAATTAATTATGTGAAAAATAAAATCATTTGATATTATTTTGTAGAAACCAAGAAATGAGAAGCGCTGTTTTTGTTTTACTCTAGCCAAGCCAATGTATTAAATTAACATCGTTAGGTGTTTTTCTTTAGTCTTGTTGTTATATAGTCAGTGAGTGACTTATTTAGTTATAATAAAGTTTACAAAAGTCATTATTTCGGGGAAACGTAAACGTGCTGTCATTGTATGACTCGGATACGAGAATCACTAAATTATTCAATGTAGACAAGAGATCAAAGAGGATGAACTAAGGCAGGCATGGCCAACATACGGCCCGCGGGCCACATCCGGCCCGCATAACGAATTTATGCGGCCCGCGAGTAATTTTTCAATATTTACGTTTGCCTGACACTTACATAGTATTAATCAAGTAAATTCAAGACATTTCTGGTTTTTCATATGATTTAAACTTTTCGTGCTTAATTATTTGTTACCTATAATCACACTACAAACTCTATAATCTATGTATTTGAAGTGGAACAGTACGCCAGTTCATTCAATGCTTTCCGTAAGTAGCAAACTTGTTAGTAATAACTAGGTCGCTTGGAAGTTAATTTGCAATATTAATTCGTTTATTGGATGTTTATTATCATCGCATTAAAAAAGCAATTGCTTTCTAAATTTAAAATGGAATTAATTTTGTTACTTGTTGCTAATATCACTTCGGCCGCCATTTTTTTTCAATTTGAAAAGTGTTTTTTAAAGTACCATATTGACTGGAAAAAATTGGTGTTATTACAGACATGACAGGAAAAAATATTGGAGTAATTAAACGCATTGAAGATAAAATTTTCGAAATCGATCCCAATCATAAAATTATACCAATACACTGCATTATTCATCAACATGTCCTATGTAAAAATGTTTTAAAAATCGATCATGTTACTAAAATAGTTGTAAAATTAGTAAATTTCTTAAGAGCCAAAGGATTAAATCATAGGCAATTCATTGATTTCCTTGAAGAACTTAATATCACATATTCCGATGTAATATACTACAATAAAATCCGTTGGTTGAGCTTGGGAAAGGTATTAAAGCGTGTGTGGGAGCTTCAAGAGGAAATACGAATTTTTTTAGTGCTCAAAGAAAATGAGGAGTTTCCTGAATTAACGGATCCAAATTGGCTTTGTGATTTGGCTTTCTTTCTAGACATTCTCACATATTTAAACGAATTCAACACAAGTTTACAAGGAAAAAATTATTTGCTTATGATTTAATGCATAAATTAAAAGCCTTTAAAATGAAACTTCAACTTTTTTCCACAAACTTGCTGAATGCAAATTTGATCATTTTCCATCCTTAAAGACCATTTCCGCAATAATTTTAAAAGAAAAAGCTCAAATGTATACTGGAAATATTCTGGCATTACGACTTGATTTTGAAAACAGATTCGAATATTTTAACAGAATAGATAAAATATTGTCGATTGTTAGAAATCCATTTACTGCAAATATTGAAGAAGCTTATCCAGACATTCAATTAGAATTAATTGAATTACAGTCTGATCAATTATTGCATGATAAATATCGAGAAGAGGAAGATAATTTTGTGTAATTTTTATAAGCAATTGGATAGTAAAAAATATGTACATCTAAAAAAATCTTGCCAAAAAATATTTAGTAATATTTAGTTCAACTTATATTTGTGAACAGACATTTTCTTTAGTGAATCACAATAAAAGTCCTACAAGGTCGAGATTAAATGATTTACATTTGGAGGCTGTATTAAGATTAGCCACCACAGAAGTTGAACCTGACATTAAAAAGATTATAAATGAGGTAAACCGCCTCAATATTTCTTATTAATTATTATAATATATTTGTTATTATTAAAATGTTTATTTTGTATTATTCTGTATAGATATTTGCTGTAAGTTACCTATGATTTATAATTATTCATATATATATATATATATATATATATATATATTAGGGTGGGTCAAAAAAAAATTTTTTGGAGTTGGGAATTTGAAACATATTCAAAAAGTTGCCTATGGTCCTACTGATAAAAATGTAAAATTTGTAAAAATCAGATAATGTCTTCCACTCCCAACTTTTAGTTCAAGGGGGTATGGGGCGAATAAAATGCACTATGTCTAAAAAATAAACAATTTTTTTTTTTACATTTTTAGATACTAAAACATGTCAATAATAACTACGAATTAAATATATTGCAGAAAAATGTTTTTAGATCAATTAAAATGTATTTTCAGAATGTTACTCATTCAAAAACTTCAATAATTTAAAAACTTAAAAGTCATTTTTCTCTGAAAAAATACTTTTGACATTTTGCTTCACTATGGCAAGAAAATCTCAAAAACCACCTGTCAGATTTTGATAAAACTTCTAATTTTTTTGTAGAAGAGGTGCATTTATAGAATGTCAGAGGCTTTTCAAGAAATTTTAAGTCCTTTTTTTTTTTTTTTAATTTTCAAAATTAGCATTTTTGCTTATTTCACCATACAAAATTTAAAAAATTCATAAAAAATTTATTTATTACATTATCAAAAAAGTACTTTGACATTCCCTAAATTAAGCTTTTCTGATTATAAAAATTTACATTGTGTATTAAACAGTCTATAAATATTTCAGAAATATTTGCCACAAAAAGGTCATAAATTTCAAGATGGCGGCATGCCGCACCCACAAATATCAATATGTTAATATTTTTTTTTAACAAAATTATTTTTAAATCTACTATATCATTACTAAGATATTAAAATGTCTTAAACTTTAATAATAAAAAAGATTTTGCTTTGATCCAGGTACCCCCCAATGTATGACATTTTACAACATTTAGAATGTTTGGTATAAGTAATATGAAATTGTACAAATCTATAAATCGTTCATGCAAAATATACAATGTACATATGAATAATACTGTTTATGGATTGTCACAGGAAACTTGCTTTGCTTTCAATTTTCGGAAGAACATCCCTTGATTTCTTTGCTTGCAAAACCATCCCATGTCGAGAGCTATGTCCGTACAGTTTGAAATGTCCGTACACTTTCAAAATAACAGCAGTAACTTCTTTAATTGCTCTTTCAACAGCTTGAGAGTAACAGGGAATTTGATCCAGTATGATTGGGTTGTTGCGTTTAAGTTCATCATCACAAATATGTTCCAGCAGAGGAGGGGATGTCACTGCACAAAGATCCCAGTTAATCATCTGATCATATGATTTAGCTGCAATATTCAGGATTATGTCATTTTTGTTGAAAAATTCTAACTCTGCATGGAGCTGGTTTATGTCGTGCTGTTATGATTCTATTTACTGCATACCTTCCAATTTCTTCATCATTGTCCTAACTGCAGCCAACATAATGTTTTCAGGATGTGCAAAGTAGCAGTTATTTTCCAACACAGGCAATATAATAAATTGATCAGCAGTATCAAGGTTCTGAAGCAGTTGTATCATATAGAAAAAGTTTCTAGCCCCACTTTGACAAGATGGATCGCAAAAATCCTGTTCGCTTTTGTTAACCATCTTTGCTCTCATCAGTATGTTCCTTGGCTGCCCTATCTCTCCAAATTTTTCTATGTGGACGCATCTTTGCTGGATCCAGAGCTGTAGCATGTTTAAGTCCTTTAACACAGCTTTAACGATAAGACATGTATCCTTATTGCTTAGTTTACATCGATCCACTGCTTCATATTGATATCTGTTTTGTTATTTGGAACATTCCTCATCGCTGGAGAAGTCTGCATCATCTTCAGCATCCTGATCTGTAATATCATTATCTTTCTCATCATTGACATTATCATTTGTGGTTCCTATCTGATCGCCACCCTGCATCAATAAATGTTTTCTTTTCTGTCGATTTTGTAATATTTTTGTTGTTTGCTTGTTAACATTGTCTATGAACATATTTCTTGCCATCTTTTGATCCACCCAAAATGCCCACTCAAGCACAGAAATTATTACTAATTGTGGACATTTACAGTCTCCTCTATCCCTAACATCTGCATCTTTTTACTCGAACAATTATACTGGTAATGTCATTTGTAGGGATATTAGCCTGGTCATATAATTGTTTAACTTCATGCGCTAATGCGTGCGCTCGTGAATGAAGGCTATGATTTAATTGTTCCATTTTAAGCATCCACCAATAGCCTTGAAAACATCTTCACTGGTTGGAAGTTGTCTTTTAGACAATTCAGCTGCTGACCCAAACACAGAATGTACAGTTGCACTTCTTGTAGAACAACTCAAATTCATAGAAGAACTTAATCAAATAATTGAAAAATTAATCAAAAATGAAATAAAACAACCATACGTGATCCGATAATGAATACATGGTACACCAGTTATACTGAGAGAAAAATGGATGCAATGCTTATCCCAGTTGTCTGAACTAATTAGTTATTCATAAAAAAAGGTTATAAAGATAAAACACAAATTTTATTTGCATATCATTTCTTTTTTGAATAACCTAGGTCACAAATTTAATATGTTCAGTCACAAAAAACTCACAGTAAATATAGTTAAAATTTCGAACAAAAGTTGGGAGTAGTAAAACTATGTAGTTTTCAAATATTTGTACATATTCCATGTACTACCATGATGTAACAACTTTTTAATAATGTTTCAATAAAAAAAATTTTTTTGACCCTCCCTAATATATATATATATATATATATACTTCTATGTATTTGTTATATCATTTATAGTCTCATAATAAAAATTTGTTCATTTTTTGTTTAAAATTTTGGTATTTTTTACGTCTGGCCCGCGAAAAAATTTTTTTTTTCAATCCGGCCCGTGACAAAAAACTGTTGGCCATGCCTGAACTAAGGCATCGCGATAATAAATAGTTCATTAAAAAAGAAACAATAACACTGAATTTTTCATAGTATTATAGTATGACATATTCATAGGCATATTATTATAGTATGACATATTCATAGGTATATTATTATAGTACGACATATTCATAGGCATATTATTAAAGTACGACATATTCATAGGCATATTATTATAGTACGACATATTCATAGGCATATTATTATAGTACGACTTATTCATAGGCATATTATTAAAGTACGACATATTCATAGGCATATTATTATAGTATGACATATTCATAGGCATATTATTATAGTACGACATATTCATAGGCATATTATTATAGTATGACATATTCATAGGCATATTATTATAGTACGACATATTCATAGGCATATTATTATAGTATGACATACTCATAGGCATATTATTATAGTACGACATATTCATAGGCATATTATAGTACATATTCATAAAACTAGTTGACTTACAAAACCAAAATGCCCTGCTTTTAATGAATCAAATAACTCAACTTGACACAACCTGATGAGTCAAAACTGACTCTTATTTTTGTTTACTTTAAAGTAAATTCAGTTGACACACATGAAATATTTTGAGTTCACTAACCATGTTGTGCACCGATGAACTGAATGTTCTATTTATGTTGTTTTTGTTTTTGGTTCTAACATCAAGATGTTTTAATTAGTTCCTCACACTATCAGATTTAACAGGATATCTCAACCTAATTAATGAGTATAAGTATTAAGGATGTACACAAACACTGGGAGGGAGTGAAGCTTTACAAGTGTACGACAGTGTTATTTGATTTTTCTATTCAGTCACAGCGAAGATAAAAAAAAAACCGCCCGACAATGAAGCTGAGTTAAAGGTGGTGAAGTATGTTTGTGTTGAGTAGTTTGTTTACATTGTATTTATGAAGTCACGTGCATGTATTGATCTCCTAGGTAGCTAGCTACATTCTGACTACGTGTACTGACTGAACTTACCTGTTGATTTTGTAATTAACTCTTTATATACCAACACTTGAACACAAATGTTAGCAAGTCTTTCAATGTAGGCCTATAGATATATGATGTATCTATTTTGTGTCTATATATAGAAGTATATAGCTATTACTATCTATCTATCTATCTATCTATCTATCTATCTATCTATCTATCTATCTATCTATCTATCTATCTATCTGTCTGTCTGTCTATCTATCTATCTAATCTATCTATCTATCTATCTATCTATCTATCTATCTATCTATCTATCTATCTATCTATCTATCTATCTATCTATCTCTCTCTCTCTCTCTCTATATATATATATATATATATATATATATATATATTTATCGGCTTCAATCTATCTCTCTATTTATCTGTTATCTATCTATCATAGATGACATTTTATGTTTTGAATAAGAAGTTGTTTCATATACCATATATATTAAACACGTGATTCGAATTCCTGTATGTATGCACGTCAAAGTTTTTAAAAAAAAATTGAAGGTATTTCAAGCTGATATATTTATTGACACATTACAAGAGATTGTAATAATGGGAAATGGGAATATATTTGTTATAAAGAGAATTATTTAACAAATCGAAAGTTATTTAAATTAACTCACATAAGTAGAATGTATATATATATATATATATATATATATATTTGTCTCCTTCATTACTTTTAGTCTTTTTCGTATTTCTTATAAAGATTGATTGCATAAAGAATTAGGTGAGTTGGTCAAATTAAAATGGTTTTATAAATGTTTGCAAGTTATTGATTTGTATTTGTTCACTTTTTAATTAACGTCTTGAAGAGGGGGTGGGGTGTGGGGGTGATATACGTTGCGTTTAAGAAATGGTAAAATTCGTTCTTTACAAGCTGGTGGGGGAGAGATTAATTACTAACTGAAATATCCCTTAAAATATTGAATATAGATGTAATTATAACTGATTACATTTCTTCATTACATATTTCAATGTTCTAGTTTCTCTCTATCTCTGGCTGACCTACTTTTGGTCTATTCCGCCATTACTATTTTCTGTTTTAGTAGGCTGCACAACAAGTGACTTCATGACGAACCGTAGAAATACAAAATAATTCATTTTAGTATCATGCCGTCATGCTCGGGTCTGCACTTATCATGTTGGCACTATAGGCGTCCTAGCTAAAGTTTATTAATAGACATCTGTTGCATAACAATTTCTGCAGCTCAGATTTAAGAAAATAAATTACACAATTGTTACACCTAGAAGTAGCTTTATAACATGGTATGTTTTTAATCTCCTGACCTTAGACTTTCTGTGTCATTGTACTCATTGAGTTCAGCATGACAATAATTGTAAGTTTTTAATAATGTAAGAGACACCTTACAGGAACCAGTTACCAGTCCCTTGTTTTATTTACAAGGTCAGTACCTTTGAGATGTCCTGTGCAAAGTTACCGTACACATATATATCTGGGCATGTGAAAATGGCTACATATATATATATATTTAGGTTCAACGGTTGAGGTAAAATGTGTGGTAAATCTCGTGACCTATTTATTATATTATTGTCTGCATACCCCCGCAACCCCCCCCCCTCTCACCCCTAAAGCTCTTAATGTAACAAACTTCATTATACAATCCAATTAATTATTAATCAAAATGGAAAAAGTTTAAAACAAAGTAGACAAACGTAAAGCGGTAAAATGAAACATTTGTGAATTTCTCTGTAGGGAGAGTGGAGGAGAAGGGGGGGGCGCTGCAGCTAGGTAAATGGATGTGAAGGTGGTTTTAGCTAGGTGTGTTAGGTCAACTAGTGTGTTGTATGGACATGGGGGGGGGTGTGAGAGAGCTACCTGTGTATACCTTGTGTTAAAATGTACAGCTGGAGTTGATAGGGTGGGGGACAGGGTGGGGGGTATGTACATTCCCCATCAGATTATTTATTCAAAATAGACTTTTTATGCTGTACATTTAACTTGGGACATTAGAAACAAAGACACTTTTATAGTTTAACATAAAAGCTGGAGGGTTTGATGTGTACAATGTGGCTAACTTATACTCTGACAATTTGTTATGGAAAAATATTGTAGACCTTGTGTCTTAAGTTTATATTTTTTATAAATCGATGTTTTTCTGTAATTATAATTACCGTATAGTTACTATATAAATTACTTTCGCTTATTTTTTTTTTGTAATATATTAAGATAAAAAAGTAATAGATAGATAGATAAATAGATATATAGATAGATAGATAGATAGATAGACAGACAGACAGATAAATAGATAGATAGATAGATAGATAGATAGATAGATAGATAGATAGATAGATAGATAGATAGATAGATAGATAGATAGATAGATAGATAGATAGATAGATAGATAGATAGATAGATAGATAGATAGATAGATAGATAGATAGATAGATAGATAGATAGATAGATAGATCAAATGGAAGACATGTTGTTCCAGTGACGTGATGCCCTAGAAGAGAATATGATAAACTTTTGTTGCAGGATTCTTAGATTTCAAAAAATGAATAATTAAATGAAGTCTAAGAAAATTATTGGGTTAATTATAAAATAATTTATCCATGTGAAATTGTAAATATATCTTACATAAATATAATAATATAGTCTTTTTAATAAATTATGTATGGCAAGGTACCATTTTTTATTTATAACAGAATAGTAGCTACAGGGTGAGAGGATGGGAACATAATAGTAGCTACAGTGAGAGAGGATGGGAACATAATAGTAGCTACAGGATGAGAGGATGGGAACAGAATAATAGTTACAGGGTGAGAGGATGGGAACATAATAGTAGCTACAGGGTGAGAGGATGGGAACAGAATAATAGTTACAGGATGAGAGGATGGGAACATAATAGTAGCTACAGAATGAGAGGATGGGAACAGAATAATAGTTAAAGGATGAGAGGATGGGAACAGAATAGTAGCTACAGGATGAGAGGATGGGAACAGAATAGTAGTTACAGGGTTAGAGGAAAGAATAGTTGGGGGGGGGGAGGTTCTAACACAGGTTTTTGTGAGTCACCACGTCCGTCGCAGGGTGGATACTATACAATATGTTAGATATATAGGACATGATGTTTAAAAAAGAAAGAAAAACAATTATTACAGTTTTACAGTAATATATTTTACAATGTAAAGAAAACAAAGAAAAATAATTATGCAATAACCAACATTATCTAAATGGAATTTACAATTCTAAAAATGTATGTAATGCTTTTTTAGAAAATGTTGCTATTTATGACCTGGAGGATGGATGTTTAATCTAGCAATATTTTCTTTCCTCAAACGGCTCGAATACACAACAATAAGAGCGTTACCATGGTTACGGCCAATACATTATTCACTTTTTTTTATATTTTTGTTATTTAAAGATATTTTTCAACCTTTTATCTTCAGCTAGAAATGTAATTTGAAATTCAAACAGTAATGCAGTTTATCGCTAG
Organism: Bulinus truncatus; assembly: GCA_021962125.1. NCBI lineage: Eukaryota > Metazoa > Mollusca > Gastropoda > Planorbidae > Bulinus > Bulinus truncatus. The sequence goes on from JAGDYQ010000223.1 coordinate 1,291,755, forward strand.
TTGTGTAAAGAATCATTTTCTCATTTATTTCTGAATACGATGTTGTTCATCCAAGTTGTATTATTCCCAGTTTGTTTTAAATTCAATAAGATGTTACATCCTGTTGTAAGTTCTGTAAATTCAATAAGATGTTACATATAGTTGTTAGTTCTGTAAATTCAATAAGATGTTACATCCAGTTGTTAGTTCTGTAAACTCAATAAGATGTTACATCCAGTTGTTAGTTCTGTAAATTCAATAAGATGTTAATCCAGTTGTTAATTCTGTAAACTCAATAAGATGTTACATCCAGTTGTTAGTTCTGTAAATTCAATAAGATGTTAATCCAGTTGTTAGTTCTGTAAACTCAATAAGATGTTACATCCAGTTGTTAGTTCTGTAAATTCAATAAGATGTTACATCCAGTTGTTAGTTCTGTAAACTCAATAAGATGTTACATCCAGTTGTTAGTTCTGTAAATTCAATAAGATGTCACATCCAGTTGTTAGTTCTGTAAATTCAATAAGATGTTACAACTAGTTGTTAGTTCTGTAAACTCAATAAGATGTTACATCCAGTTGTTAGCTCTGTAAAAAGTTTAAAAAAAAATGTTAAGAGAAATAAAAATTAAACAATTTAAATAAAAATTAGTAACAATAACTCTTATTAAAATCACCTAACGCATTTATCAAGTCATTTAAATAGAGGAATAATTTAAAAAATAGAATTATCCAAGGGGCCGTCCATAAAGTATGTCACGCTATTTTTGACGATTTTTGACCCCCCCTCCTTCCCCTGTCACAAAGTGTCACAAATTTCGGGACCCCCCCCCTAAAGTACGTCACACTTTCGAAAATTTTTTTTTTATTAAGAACTAATTAAAATTTAATCGAAAACTTAAATCGCACTTCACTATTAAACTGCCTTAAAATATAAATATTAAAAGAACTATCAGATTATTAAATGAGTTTAATAGTAGAATAACTAATTGTCAATAGTTGTATCAGTTATTCTTTGAAACAGTAACTCAATCAATTGAATTTGACAAAAAAAAATTAGATTGACAATTATATAATAAACATCATTTATCTGCTACCTATTCATTTACAATGGGTGAGGTCAACTTTGAGATAATCTTCCGATTATGCATTCTATTGACACAGGATAAGAAGTAGATTAGCGAAACTTGACCTCAACCAGTGATTAAATAATAAAAATGGAAACAAAACAATGTGACTAAAAAAAGGACTAGATTGACAAATTATGTAATCAGCTCTTGTGCTTTATTGAATATGTTTATAGTGGACCTGTGAATTATGTTTAATTAAAAAAAATTCACTAGACATCATCCATCCATAGTTAAGACTGACATAAATCTTTCCCCATCATCGTTTCCTGGAAGGATAGTTGCAGACAGATCAACTTCATCCTCATCTAGCCACTCAACATTCTCTGAATGTGCATTTTCCATTCTGCCAATAATTGCCATGAGTTCTCTTTGCCTTCTAGCAGCGATTCTCAAAGGACGAATGCGTTTTATCTGAGTTGATTCTGGAAAATTTGGGGTTGGCACATTCTCCTAGGAGACGGGTGGTCGAGTGGTATAGACCGCTCGACTGTCGAGCGGAGGGTCCCGGGTTGGAATCTCAGTGAGAACCTTAGGACTTTTTCAGGTCCTGGTGAAAGTTCCCACGTCCACCCAGCTTTAAATAAGTACCTGACTTTATGGTGGGGGAGTAAAGGCGGCTGGGAATTGTGCAAACCACACAATCCCTTCATATGCCTAGGTTATAGAAACAGATGAATTCTACACTTCATCTGCCCCGATGGCTCTTTAGGGCTAAGGAAACTTTATTTTTTTACATTCTCCTGCGCCCGAGCTCTGTGTTATCCTGTATGTTTCTTCAACATTGTTTATGAGGCAAAGTATAAGTGACACACTTTGCAAATTCGATCATGTATGCTGGTCTGCAAAGATGGACAATAAAGATCATATGGTTGCACTTTAAAAACTCCTGTTGGTCTTGGCATAATGTCATCAAATTTGAGAGTTTGTGCCACAAACAAACAATGAAGGAAATGTATGTGCATCTGCATCTGCTCTTTCTGAAGCTCTGAGTCCATTAGTTGGTTGGTTGATTGGGATTGGATTTGGAGGAGGAAATAATCTCGAAGGTAAAACGTTGAAAAATGAGCTCCGTACTTTGTCGCAACATTTTATGTCCTGACATTTCACAATTTGAGTGAAGTATTGGCTGGTGAGAACATGATGGTCAAACAATTCTTATCCTTCGACATCAGTCCTGCTGCATCCAATTCAGATTTCTCAGGGTTGATATATTCTGCAACTGTTGGAAATGGGTCAACAATCACATGCGACCAGATTTCAGCTAAAGTTTCACCTGCAACACTTGAAGTTTGTTCTTTCCAAATCCTCATTTATTGTTCTGCCCTGCGAATCAAAGTGAATACCATAATGTTCATTTGGCAATATGACGCTAGACAGTTCGCTGCTAAATGGAGCCATTAGATGTTCCACGCGATTATAAGCACTTCTTCCTGGTGCACTGGTTGTAAGGAATAAGGCATCAATATTATTTTAACGAAGTGATGGATTGCAACTTCAATTACGGTAATTTTTTGTATTATAATACAAATTCCAAATTTCTTTATCAGTGATATAATTATGCAGCAGACAACAAAGAAATAATAACACTTCCGTAAGGCTACTGATAAAACAAGGCTTTGCAACAGTTTATTAGCGGTCCTAACTAGCATGAGGAATTGTGAACAACACATTGAAAAAATATGCATTTCATGCTATTTTGACATAAAACTAATTCAAGTGTTTCACAATGTTTTTTGAAAATTATTTTTAAAACTATTAAGTTTTACTGAAAAAATAAAAAAATTAAATTAAAAATAAAATTAAAAATACATTAAAAGTGTGACGTCACACTTGGCCTGACCCCCCTCCCCCCCTGTCACAAACTGTCACACTTTCTTATATCCCCTCCCCCCCTTGGAGCGTGACGTACTTTATGGACGGCCCCCAATGACAATATAGTCTCAAATTTTTACTCTGTGATTCTTATACTGAATATAGTTCTGCTATACGTCACTGAATATTTGCCAGTTAAATAAAAATGAAGATAAATACCAAATCAAAACAATCTATGTAGGGGCGGATGTAAACTATTTCAGGCCCCGGTAGCATACGAAAATAGCTAGCCCCATTAAACAAGAGCGTTAGATAAATGGATTTAAATATGGGCTCTATGGGGGCCCGGGTCGCCTGACGTTACATCCATGTTTCAAATACAGTCGATTCCACTTAATTGAGACACATCGTGACTGAGGCTTTTTGTCCCGATTAAGCGGCTGTCCCAATTAAACATACAAATTTACTATTTGCTTCTTGGTTTGGTTTCTTTGAGATTTGTCCCAAATAAGCGGCTGTCCCAATTAAGCGGTGTCCCAATTAAGCGGAATCCACTGTATATAGTTGGTACATGTACATTACAGTGCATATATAGTTGGTACATTTACATTACAGTACATATATAGTTGGTATTGTGGCTTGCTAAAATGCAATCAATTCATATTTAAAAAAAACAGATGTAGTTAAGACACACTATAAATAATAAAACCAAACGGAAAAAACACAGTCCATTTATAAATATGTCTTATTTAAAATGTGTACAATTTAAAATGTTATTTATTTCTTAAAGCTAGAAAACAATTTTTGGCTGAAACACACGCCCATTTATGTTATCAACACGGGGCGCTTTATATTGTGTTGTGATCATTGTGACATTTTTATCATTGATGTAATTTGTTGCATTGCAGCATCCCGTTGAAGCAGTCAGAGAAATTCCCCCCCTCCCCCACTGTCATCATGTCATTATATGGCATTACTAACCCTGGCTAGATCGTTGGAGCTATTCTCTCATTGAGTCAGCAGATAGCTGTTGTCACTCTTTTTCTAGATTTCTCTCTCTCTCTCTCTTTCTCTCTAATAAAATACAACAATGATTCAACAATATCAGTACATTATATAGACAAAACTGCATGTAGCAGGAGGCTGGAAAACTTGGCTCTATTAAGATAATTGTTGAGTGTGGAGCAGGGTTTAGGTTCAATTCTTAATGTGGTTTCGTTGGCTACGACCTACTGTATGCATTGTATCTTTAAATTAAAAGGGATTAAAGAATTGCGAAATCAATGTTCAGTTTAAGGACAATATCTCATTGTGAAAGGAAAATTTTAGTCTTTAAGAAGGTTACGTATTTATGTATTTCTGCAGTATTATTGTATTTATCTATTTGTGCAGTATTATTGTATTTATGTATTTGTTCAGAATTATTGTATTTATGTATTTGTGCAGTATTATTGTATTTATGTATTTGTTCAGAATTATTGTCTAGAAGTCTTTCAAAGTACGAAGGGTTTTTTTTTAAATATTTCTTTAAAATGACTTAATGAATTTAAAGTCGTTTTAAAGGAAGAACGGCTGAATAGTGAAGTCGATAGTGAACTCTACTCACCAGCAACGGGTACAGGGCTCAATAATATTCGCTGCTGACTTAGAGGAGAGATTGGCGCTACCAAATAAATTAGCCCACAGAAATAACGTATGAAAGCGCAACATATATATGTCTGTTGACGTGTCCATTTCTTCGCTCTCCCCCCCCCCCACACACACCACAACCGCATTGGTAGCGGGTAAATAAAAAAGGTCGAACAGCTTGAAAACCGAACAAAATGTTTTTAATATCTTACAATTTGAACAAATTCAAACATACGAGTGTTATTTCTGCGGTTTTCGGTTATAACTCTTCTTCCTGTGAAGTTATAGAAACCGTATCGTCACTATCCAATAAAAATATTATTAGTTTATTCACGCTTGTTTTTTTTTAATACGTTGCCCTCCCATTAGTACTATATAAATAATAGCGGTCTCGAGTCTGCGTTATATCGAAAGTAGAAATCAATAATTAAAAATGGCGTCTTGCCTGCGTCTTGATTCGATATTTTTTTTTAAATCTACAGTTTGGAAAAGTTTCTGCGGTTTTTAAACATAAAACAAAAGGCCAATATATGAAAAAATTCCTTTGAAATGTTTGTTTGTTTTTTTATTCCTACAACACATTGCATTTTTAAATTGTAATAAAATCATGAAAAAATCGGATCTGTCCGAAACAAAAATTAACCTAGCCTACTGATCAAACCTAAGGAAATATAACTTTATGCATAGGTTTTGCAGATTACTGCTAGTAATTATTATTATCCATACTACCGGGCACTACCAACCTTAGAGGCTGCTATAGTAGATCAAAGTAACGGTAAACTTTATAAGAGGACTTGATAAGTGGCTCGGAGAAATTTAACTATGTCACTAAGTTAACTTTCTCACACACTATTAAAAAAAGTTAAAAACACATTCATTGAGATATTATTTTTTCCCGGTCCCCCCCCCTTTCCCCCTCCTCCTTAAAGGTAATGATGACGTATTCATAAATTTCACAATTTTTCGAGAATGTATGGGTCAAAACTTGTAAATAAAAAGATGGCGGATTTGAAAACATATTCTATTGGTCTGTGCAAACGTCGAGATAGTTTTTAATTTTTTTGGATTTGATGACTCGATCAACTGAGGGACTGAAAGAACATTTTTTTAATATACGGTCAAATAACAATAGGTACTGGAGGTTTGAGTCAGTGAAATACAAAAATACAAGTATATGATAATATGTATTTGTGTGAGTGCGCACGGGTGTGTGACTGCAAGGTTAGATCAGTGTTAAGCCTACAAATTACTACAGCTGCAACACTGACCATTATTGAATTACACATTTCAACCAGTCAAAAAAGAAATTGATTGCTTTTGTCTTCCACAGGGGAAACAGCTAAATAGGTCACAGAGGATTTCACACACCTCGTGTACTGCACGTGCTGGGAGACGTTTCATTGGCTGCTCCAGCAAGAGGAAGTAACTCTGGTTAAATTTTGAAATCTTCAGCACAATAAAACAAAATTATACTCATTGAGTTTTTTTTTGCTTGTTTCAGTGAAGTTTCTTGATTTTTTTCTTTTGTCTGTATATAATCTGAGAATAATAACACATACGTGTAAACAGATATAACGATAAACAAAAACATAGACACGTATTAAATGGCAGATACACAAAAACATCTTCTTTTCCTCTACCACTGAGACCTCTGCTCACATTAGACTTAAATTAAGCAGCTAAGCCTTTGCAATTATACTAAATAAAATTCCTTTATATATATATATCGGCCAGTCAGAAGTAAATTCATTTCTTTTCAAGTTTTCAAACAATTTTTATCATTAAAATATAGACAGAATTAATCATTTACTGTGCCCAACGAAATTCATTTATCACTTATCAAATTTTAGTTATACTGATTTTTTTTTCTATTCCTTTCTTTGTCATGTGGTTACCATTAGAGTCGCTACATTTTAGCCTGTCCATTCCTTACAATCAGTCATACAAAGCCTCTCTCTCTCTAGAAAACTCCCCATGGTACCCAGCAGTATTGTCTTCTTCAGGGTGTTGTAAAACAAGACAAAAATAAGAATAATTTGTCACAGAAAAAGAAATGTAATGACTAATTGCAAGATGAGATACGAGCAACGTTAAGGAAGAATCAAATTCTTATCGAGGTACAACTGTAGTATGAAAACGTATCGCAACGTAGGAAACAATCAATTACTTCTTTAATATCTCCAGAATTTAATTTTTAGATATCTTAAATTGTATGTATGTATTTACTAGCTGTACCCTGCAAAGCCTTTGCATAGCGATAGACTATTGTAAAGCCAGTGCCAAACATTGGGATTTGGGGGCCCGGGAGCTTGGTCTCTTTTGGGGCCCCTGCATTTTGACGTTTAATACAATGACATGAGATTATGTGTTCAAGCAATACGTTTTTATTTATCATTAGTTAAAAACAGCTCTAGGCCTGAGATACACTAATAGAACCATTTGTATTTGTAGTAAATACTTGAATGTCTGTTATTCAGTGGTGAAAAAAGTGTTAATTAACAATGCCCGGGACAGACTCTGAAAAGCCTGATCCTTTTCTCTAAATCGAACCCCTCTGACACAAACGTCTGTTAACAGGACATACAGACTCTCTGACACAAACGTCTGTTAACAGGAGATAGAGACTCTCTGACACAAACGTATGTTAACAGGACATACAGACTCTCTGACACAAACGTCTGTTAACAGGAGATAGAGACTCTCTGACACAAACGTATGTTAACAGGAGATAGAGACTCTCTGACTTCTACAAACATCGACTGGAGTCACAGGCTGATATGAGACGCCGAATCATTATCTGATACACACAGATATCTATTGATATGATATTTAGTCTGTATTAGTACAAACCAAAGAGAAATGCTGATATTATATATTTCACAAGAGTCAACTCGTCTACTGTCTTTCCAACTTTCCTCCCTCCCCCCTCCCCGACCTCCAGGTCTATTATCACTATTAAAGAGAGACAGATAATTATCAAAGACATAAAACCACAGACACACCGGTGCGTGCGAGGAAAAATGTTATGTCAGGGTTGGTCAAACCTTTTGGGCCAAGGGTAACAATAGGATCGTTAATTTGACCGAAGGGCCGGACCATGAGCATATGGATGACGTGTTGAGATAAAGTAATACGTACTAAATGTAAATGTCATATCATAAAGTCTAGTAATGCTGTGTTACTCTCCTAAATGATTGGCGGGTTAGATTTAACAGTCTCTTGGGCCAAATTTGACCCACGGGCTGTAGTCTGCCCATGGCTGGGCTAGACAGTTGTTACATTTAAGCTTATATAAGAGTTAGGATTTTTTTTTTTTTTTTTAATGCAATTTGTTTATTAATAAATTTACTTTTTTTAATTTGTACATTAGGTTCATTTATCTGAACACAGCTTACCGATTTTGAATTATCATATAAATAAATATTAGGTTATTTTTTATCATTAGAATGTGTTTAATAAAATGCCTAATACATCTGATTTTTTTTCCGGCTCCGCAAGCCTGTGGAAAGATACATTTAGGGGCTCATGACAAAAGAACTTTTAGACTCTACGCAACGGTTTATTTTGAGATGAAGACAAGGGTACATTTCTCTAGGCAATGGTACATTTCTCTAGGCAAGGGTACATTTCTCTAGGCAAGGGTACATTTCTCTAGGCAAGGGTACATTTCTCTAGGCAAGGGTACATTTCTCTAGGCAAGGGTACATTTCTCTAGGCAAGGGTTAATTTCTCTAGACATGGGTACATTTCTAAGTTCCAGGCCAATGTACATTTACGGGTATAGACTTCTGTAGGCTAAACAGGTGTTAAGGTCACCGCTTGAAAATAACTGGCACCTAAAAATATCTGAGGGCATCCTCTGATTATCCACAATAAAGTTCCACTATTTTAGCCCGGGTTCCCTGACAAAACATCAAATTATCTTTCGTTGTGTTTGGCAAAATAAAAGTTCCACTTGGGGGGGGGGGGATATTAGGGCTTTTGATTGTGAGGGAACTAGGCAGGCACCTATTTTGTATGAACTGTTATGTTTGAATTTATGTTCTATAAACTTGGGGCGCCCATCAAGCATGTGAAATCAGCGGTCGCACCATGTGAAATCAGCGGTCGCCCCATGTGAAATCAGCGGTCGCCCCATGTGAAATTAGCGGTCGCCCCATATGAAATCAGCGGTCGCCCCATGTGAAATTAGCGGTCGCCCCATGTGAAATCAGCGGTCGCCCCATGTGAAATCAGCCGTCGCCCCATGTGAAATCAGCGGTCGCCCCGTGTGAAATCAGCGGTCGCCCCATGTGAAATCAGCGGCCGCCCCATGTGAAATCAGCGGTCGCCCCATGTGAAATTAGCGGTCGCCCCATGTGAAATCAGCGGTCGCCCCATGTGAAATTAGCGGTCGCCCCATGTGAAATCAGCGGTCGCCCCATGTGAAATTAGCGGTCGCCCCATGTGAAATCAGCGGTCGCCCCATGTGAAATTAGCGGTCGCCCCATGTGAAATCAGCGGTCGAACTACAGTGAGAACCTTGGGATTTTTCAGGCCTGGTGAAAGTCCCCAAGTCCACCCAGTTTTAAATGGGTACCTGACTTGAAGTTTAGGTAGCAATGAAGGCTGTGTGTTGTGCTAAGCACACAATCCATTAATATGTTTAGGTTACTGAAACACATGAAACACATAAAACAGATGAAAGAGATGAAACAGATGAATTCGACACTTCATGTTCCTAGATGAGCCATTTGGGGCTTACGAAAACTTTAATATTCTCTAAAGTACCTAAATACTGTGATGATGGCATTTTTTTTATTAATCAGTTTTTTGGTGTATATCGATATCATGACATATATGTCAATACATGTATTGATTTCATGGTAATCAATAGGATGTAATGATGCTTGTACACCACGGTGATTATGTGACGTCAATAATTCATCAGTGCAATAACCAATGACAATATTAGGTTGACAATACATGTAAGGTGAATGTCGCTTGAAAAATACATTACTTTAAATATATTTCCAATTGGACTTACCATGTTAATGTCTTTAGTACAAATTAGGGTACATTTCTGAGCTGCCAGTGCCCCGTGACATAACAATCTTAAACAGTTTAGTGTCATAGAGTGCATAGGTTGTAATGTAAATCGTTATATATATATATATATATTTATATATGTATGTATGTATCAACATTGATAAATTAGATGATGTAATGATGTCATACTAAACTAAAGAATGTAATGATGTCATACTAAACTAGAGAATGTAATGATGCCAATATGAACTAGATAATTTGATGATGTCATACTAAACTAGAGAATGTAATGATGTCATACTAAACTAGAGAATGTAATGATGTCATACTAAACTAGAGAATATAATGATGTCATCCTAAGCTAGATAATGTAATGATGTCATACTAAACTAGAGAATGTAATGATGTCATACTAAACTAGAGAATGTATTGGTGTCATACTAAACTAGAGAATGTAATGATGTCATACTAAACTAGAGAATATAATGGTGACCAATAGGTTTGACCAACCGTGACATAACATTTTTCATCGCAAGCACTAGTGTGTCTGTGGTTTTATGTGTCTCTCTTTAATAGTGATAGTAGACCTGGAGGTCAGAGGGGGGGGAATGACATGTAATAATGTTAGTTCATAACAAAGTGCAAATTTAAATTATTTTTATCACCAATATAACAAATGATGTTATACGGCTACACATTATGCATACACATTATGTCATGTGACACATTATCCCATATTTAAAAGCATAAGGTTACTAGTGCACCATACACGGGGTTGTTGTTAGCTCAAGGCAAGACACATCTTTAAAGTAATGCTATATTTTGACAAAGTTATCTTGTACTATTAGATGTCGTGATATGCACTGATGTCATTGTATTTCATTATACCAATATCTATAATGTACTGATGTCATTCTTAACTAAAGAAAGTAATGATGTTCCACTAAACTATATAATGTAATGGTGTTATACTCAACATTATAATGTAATGAATTTATACTAAACTATATAATGCAATGAATTTATTCTAAACTATATAATGCAATGATGTTATACTAAACTATATAATGTAAAGATGTCCCACTAAATTATATAATGTAATTGTGTTATACTAAACTATATAATGTAATAATGTTACTTATATATATATATATATATATATATATATATATATATATATATTATATTTTGGAGTCCATGTTTTCAAAACCCATTTTTTAGTGTAGCCAGTAAACTATCAATGTTAGATGTCCGGATGTTCTGAATAACCACACAATATTTTAATAATAGTTTGACATAACTTTCTTCAGTCGTATGTTTATCAGTTTTAATCCAAACAACAAAGATATGTTACAAACTGCTTCATGATTTATTATTTTATCGACAAAACTGTCGTCGGACGATTTTATATGATATTTGCTAAATCAATACTGTAGCTGTTGATGAATTTCCTGCAATCGAGACCTGTGTTCATATTGAACCATGAGAAGAACGAAACGAATCGAATCGGTCATTGCAATAAAATATTACAAAACATTAGGCTGTTTGTCTTCATGCAGTTATACAATCTAAATAATTGCCAACTTTTATCCAGTTACGCGTTATTAAAAAAAAACAAATCGAATCAGAGAAATAAATACTGATTTGTTTATACCGTGAATAATTAGTGCGAAATGGGAAGTCTTTTTTTCTGTTTGTCTTTTCTAGGAAATATTGTTTGAGAACTAGTTTCAGTTTTACGGGAAGCGTTATCGATTTGAGTGGCATGTCATATCAGCGATAACCAAGATTTTAAAAAAGCTGTATATAGTTTTCATACACAAATTTCTCACATGTATGTTTTAAAAGAGTGACAGATTTTATAATATCATGTTTGGTTGTATGAATAAAAAAAATTGATCTGTAAATATCGGCTACAGAGTTGGTTTATATCAAACAATTTATGTGTCAAATACAAATAACAGCTAAACAGTCTCAGCATACTATTACTGTTGGTCAGTAAAATAGTCTCCACATACTATTACTGTTGGTCAGTAAAATAGTCTCCACATACTATTACTGTTGGTCAGTGAAACAGTCCCCACATACTATTACTGTTGGTCAGTGAAACATTCTCCACATACTATTACTGTTGGTCAGTGAAACAGTCTCCACATACTATTACTGTTGGTCAGGTAAACAGTCTCCACATACTATTACTGTTGGTCAGTGAAACAGTCTCCACATACTATTACTGTTGGTCAGGTAAACAGTCTCCACATACTATTACTGTTGGTCAGTGAAACAGTCTCCACATACTATTACTGTTGGTCAGGTAAACAGTCTCCACATACTATTACTGTTGGTCAGTGAAACAGTCTCTACATACTCTAACTGTTAGTCAATGACTTGTTTGTTTTCCATTTCTCTATATAATTTTGTTTAAAATTAAATCACTTTCTTCAACATTTGGTCATCTATAAATAAACACTTACAAATAACTTATTTTTGTATTTAATTGAAGTGAAAAGTAACATTACATAAACAAATAATACAATCCTGATTTAACGACAATATCCTGGTCTAGTGACGATTTCCTGGTCTAACAACACTATCCTGGTGTAATAACACTATCATGTTCTACTGACAATATCCTGGTGTAATAACAATATCCTGGTGTAATAATAATATCCTGATCTAATGTCAATATCCTGGTGTAATAGCAATATTCTGGTCTAATGACAATATCCTGGTGTAATAACAATATGCTGTTGTATTAACAACATCTTGGTCTAACGAAAATATCCTGGTCTAACGAAAATATTCTGGTCTAACGACAATATCCTGGTGTAATAACAATATCCTGGTGTAATAGCAATATCCTGGTCTAATGACAATATCCTGGTGTAATAGCAATATCCTGGTCTAATGACAATATCCTGGTGTAATAACAATATCCTGGTGTAATAATAATATCCTGGTCTAACGACAATATCCTGGTCTAATGACAATATCCTGGTGCATTAACAATATCCTAGTGCATTAACAATATCATGGTCTAATGAGAAAGTTTGCAAGTAATACAATATTTATAGCGGTTAACACATTAATGTGAAATATAAACAATATTTAAATTGAAATAAAATTTAATTAAAAGTCACAGTGTATCTACCAGACCAATAGAAACATGTTACAAACAAGTAGGCCTCACATAGACAGTTAAATAAAATAGATTGTATTTACGAAATAAAAATCTTAAGATCAAATTTATTTACAATTTCTCCTCAAAATTTAAATTTTTTTTTATTGAAATGACATTTACATAGATTTATGAAGGTCGTGATAAATAAAAAGTAATATTATTTTTATTAAAATTCGTCTCTATGTATATCAATATATGAATAAAGCGATGAAGCAATATAGTAACTAGCTTTTGTGTCCCATAACATATTAGGAAAGGTCTAAGGAAATGTAGCTGCTAATGCCTTAAAAATCAAACGTATAAACATGAAAATTAAGTATAATTAAGAAGAACACAAAGTATCACGAAGACGAACCATAAACAATACCTTAACTTACGATCATTCTTTGAATGTTGGCAAATCACTGCTGCTGTTGTTGTTTGTTTGAATGTCTTTACTTTCAGCGGATGGCGGGGGGGGGGGGGGGCGCTTCGGTAGCGATCTGGATCTTTAGGCTGCAGTGTGCAGTGGGTTTAGATTCGACTTCCGGTCACCTAAATATGACTTCCATGGTGCATCCATGGCCATTGCACTATCAGCTGGGGTCGGGATTAAAGAAAGTCGCTTCAAAAACCGTCTCCTCATCCTTATTACAACGTTTTTATTAACTTTACTTCTTGTTTGTCTGTCCAGGAATTAGGCAATTCAATTTTAGACCACTTTCCGATAAGCTATAGATTTGATACTTTCAATAAAGCTCTGAATCCAATGACAATGCAATATTCTTCCTATTTCATTATGGTTTGATGAGTTTCGTAAGTATTTTTCGAAAATAAAATTATTGTGGTTGTAGAAAGAATATATTTATTAACTTCACTCCTTTTTTTATCTTTCCGGGATCACTTCTTGTTTGTCTTTCAGGGGGTCAATAAAAATGAAGGAAAGAAGAATCATCATGGGTAAGGACATTGTATACAACTTTATATCTAATTTGTCTTTAAATTGCGCATTTAAAGTAGGAATAATTGCATTGCACATCCAAGGTTCTGGAATAAAATTATGCGATTTCAAATTTTGACCAATCAAAAACTAAAAAGTAGAAAATAAAAAATAAAATTATAAAAAAAATATTTTATAAAAAAGTTGGGCGAATGAACACAAACATCCAGACCTTTCTAACATACTCTAAGTTCTATAAATGAAAACCTGTATAATATAATTTCACTATATTAATATATTGATTCAATTGAATTTACAAGTATTACATTATATATCATGAGTTTAGGTTATACAACACTAGAATTAATTTTACATACTCAAATGCATTGTGCCCAAAGTTTTTCGTTTTATAAAAATCAGAAGCTCTTATAAAGTGTATTACCATGTTACCAATTTATTCAGAAATTATTTTCTGCTTTTTACTACGCAAGAAAAACGTTGTTTTTAATCAAATATTTTTTTATAATGTAATTTTTTCCCATCAATTGAATGACTTTTTGTAGTGAAAATTGATTTTGTTCTTTTTTTAACACTATTCATGTGTGATTCAAATAATACAAACATGGTTTAGGGTAAATATATGCTCACACTAACATACACACATATGAATATATTTAAACACCTGTGTATCACCGCTGAACTAATTTAATTATTTTATGTTTTCATTTGTTCCTAAATAATTTTCTGTCGCGTTGTTCGAGTTGAGGGGGAAGGGGTAATAAGAGATAAAATAGAGATATAACAACATGTAGATAAATAACAACAGGTAGAGAAATAATAACAGGTAGAGACATAACAACAGGTAGAGAAATAACAACAAGTAGAGATATAACAACCGGTAGAGAAATAAAGTCAGGTAGAGACATAACAACAAACAGAGATGTAACAACAGGTAGATAAATAACAATAGGTAGAGAAATAACAACAGGTGGAGACATAACAACAGGTAGAGACATAACAACAAATAGAAATATAACAACAGGTAGAGTTATAACAACAGGTAGAGAAATAACAACAGGTAGAGACATAACAACAAATAGAGATATAACAAAAGGTAGAGATATAACAACAGGCAGAGAAATAACAACAGGTAGAGACATAACAACAGGTAGAGACATAACAACAGGTAGAGACATAACAACAGGTAGAGACATAACAACAGGTAGAGACAAAACAACAGGTAGAGACATAACAATAAATAGAGACATAACAACAGGTAGAGACATAACAACAGGTAGAGACATAACAACAAATAGAAATATAACAACAGGTAGAGTTATAACAACAGGTAGAGAAATAACAACAGGTAGAGACATAACAACAAATAGAGATATAACAAAAGGTAGAGATATAACAACAGGCAGAGAAATAACAACAGGTAGAGACATAACAACAGGTAGAGACATAACAACAGGTAGAGACATAACAACAGGTAGAGACAAAACAACAGGTAGAGACATAACAATAAATAGAGACATAACAACAGGTAGAGACATAACAACAGGTAGAGACATAACAACAGGTAGAGACTTAACAACAGGTAGAGACATAAAAACAGGTAGAGACATAACAACAGGTAGAGACATAACAACAGGTAGAGAAATAACAACAGGTAGAGACATAACAACAGGTAGAGACATAACAACAGGTAGAGACATAACAACAGGTAGAGACATAAAAACAGATAGAGACAAAACCACAGATAGAGACAGTGCCCCCAGAAGCCCCCTGTTTTATGCTGAGATTCATGCTCGTGCTATTTTAGATCTAATCAAGATTTGATATGACCACCATTGCTACAGCAGTCCTAGTAATGATGTTAACTGTAGAGGTGGATTTTTTTTTTAAAAAAAAGAGTTTAGTCAAAATACTTGAAGTTTTCCACTCTATCCAACTTCTCTCCATTCAAAGTAATTTTTGTTCTACGATCAGCCGAGAGATGGATATTTGTTTGTTCTCTGTTATTATTTCCATGCCATTAGGCAAGCTGCGCTGTTGAATGAATGTGTGTTGGTAAGATATTGATATTCCATGTATTAGCTACAATTCAAGACAATTTAACATAGAGCTTAATTAACCTGTATGATCTTCTAGTAAAAATTAAAATAACAAACGAAAGCATTCAGCTGTTAATATTCTGTTAATTAGTTCAGTCTATGATGGTATATAGTACTATATAGTAGGCTAATGAATAGCTTAATATACAATATTTTTAAACTTCTTTAGCCCACGAAGACAGCTGTTTGCTTTGAGCATTATGTTTTTATTGCATATTTTGCAGATTTCAAAATTGTATGCACATGTGTAACAACCAATGGGGGAAAACTCAGAACTCAGTCCTTAAATATCCCGAATCGTTCGTAATCCTAAACACTGAAAATAATGAATAACAAACAATGCGTTTTAAGATGAAAGAAACGTTTATTCTTTTATTAACCCCCAGTCGTTGAACTGACACCCGGTCCTTGACCTGACACCCGCTCCTTGACTTGACACCCAGTCGTTGACTTGACACCCGGTCCTTGACCTGACATCCGGTCGTTGACCTGACACCCGGTCGTCGACCTGACACCCGGTCGTTGACCTGACAAAACCCAAAGAATAATTAGCGTACTAGAATAAATAAATAAAGACACTGAGATTAAACGTAAAATATGTAACAAAACGATCATGTGAGTTGTGTCCCTTACTTTGCTATTCTAAATCATCAGTTTCAGAAGTTTGCTGTCACTGTTTCGATGCAGTTCAATGAGAATCTTGATGCACCAAGAAACTATCAAGGGAAATGTGTTGCTTCCTTTCTTGGAAAATTTTCCTCTAGTAGGCCAATGCGTTACCATTCATTAGGTTTACTCCACTGTTAGCAACACGTTTAAGATTGCTCCGATGTTTTGAATCTCGGCACTCTCTGGCTGTTTTTTATTGGATGACTGCAACCTCCTTGGATGACTGCTACTTCTTTACTGTCCTTAGTTACGGGTTCTTTCTATGTAATCTTTAAAATGTGGCTGGCGTGATATCACATACAGAATACAGTTACGTACAAATGTATAGATAAAATCAAGCACTTGTTGATGTGCAATATAAATCCAGTTGAACTTTATTCAAGCTACTCGTGATTGTACTTTCAAGCTGTAAATTTAAAAACTAAAAACTCCTGCCTCGATCGACTGCTCGCCCCCGAAGGAGGTGGGAAGGGAATAGGGGGAGGGGCGTTTCGGAAAATAAAGCTGACTGAGGGGCTTTGATCTTGGTCAGTGGCCAGGGGTGCGAAGTCGCACATTCGTCCAGCAACTCCCAAGCGCCTGGTAGCTTTGATCCCGCTCTGCTGCCTACAGATCTAGAAAGGTGGGGTTGAGGGAAACATAATAAAGGTTAGCTGTGGTATGAGCGGGGGGGGGGCTGCGATAGTAACAGTGTGTATATCCACTTGTTTAGTGTGTATACCCCGTTGTTTAGTGTGAATGACCGTTTGTTTAGTGTGAATACCAATTTGTTTAGTTTGAATACCCAGTATTTTAGTGTGTATACCCAGTATTTTAGTATAATACCCGGTTGTTTAGTGTGAATACCCAGTTTTTTTATGTGAATACCAAGGTGTTTAGTTTGAATACCCATTTGTTTAGTGTGAATACCAAGTTGTTTAGTGTGAATACTCGGTTTTTAGTTTTTTTTAGTGTGTATACCCAGTATTTTAGTGTTAATACCCTGTATTTTAGTGTTAATACCCAGTATTTTAGTGTTAATACCCAGTATTTTAGTGTGTGTACCCAGTATTTCAGTGTTAATACCCAGTATTTTAGTGTTAATACCCAGTATATTAGTATTAATACCAGGTATTTTAGTGTTAATATCCAGTATTTTAGTGTGTATACCCAGTATTTTAGTGTGTATACCCAGTATTTTAGTGTGTATACCCATTATTTTAGTGTGTATACCTAGTATTTTAGTGTGTATACCCAGTATTTTAGTGTTAATACCCAGTATTTTAGTGTGTATACCCAGTATTTTAGTGTGTATACCCAGTATTTTAGTGTAATACCCAGTATTTTAGTGTGTGTATACCCAGTATTTTAGTGTGTATACCCAGTATTTTAGTGTTAATACCCAGTATTTTAGTGTTTGTACCCAGTATTTTAGTGTTAATACCCAGTATTTTAGTGTTAATACCCAGTATTTTAGTGTTAATACCAAGTATTTTAGTGTTAATATCCAGTATTTTAGTGTGTATACCCAGTATTTTAGTGTGTATACCCAGTATTTTAGCGTGTATACCCAGTATTTTAGTGTAATACCCAGTATTTTAGTGTGTATACCCAGTATTTTAGTGTGTATACCCAGTATTTTAGTGTGTATACCCAGTATTTTAGTGTAATACCCAGTATTTTAGTGTGTATACCCATTATATTAGTGTGTATACCTAGTATTTTAGTGTGTATACCCAGTATTTTAGTGTTAATACCCAGTATTTTAGTGTGTATACCCAGTATTTTAGTGTGTATACCCAGTTTTTTAGTGTGTATATCCAGTATTTCAGTGTGTATACCCAGTATATTAGTGTTAACTAGTTGCAAGTACCCGGTTTGCCCGGGTTTAAAATAAGGTTTTCTGTTTACCTTTTAGTTTCTCCCTACCCCCTCTCTCCCTTCCTCTCTCTCCCCCTCCACCTGTCTCTCCCTTTCCCTCCCCCCCCTCCCTCTCCCATCTCCTTCTCTCCCCCTCTCCACCCCACTTCTCTCCTCCCTTTCCATCCCCCTCCTTACCCCTCTCCCCCTTCCTTCCTACCTCCTTCCCTTTCTCCCTCCCTGCACCTCTCACTCTTTATCTCTCATTCCTCCCATTTCTCCGATCCTATCTCCCCCTCTCTCCTTCCCTCCCTCCTTTCTCCATCCTTCCTTCTCCCATCCCCCTCTCTCCCTCTCTCCCGCCCTCCTCTCTCCCCCTCTACCTCGCCCCCCCCTCCTCGCCCTTCCTCCCTCCCTAATTTCCTCTCTCTCCCTCCCTGCCCCCCTCTCTCTTTATCTCTCTATCCCACCCTCTCTCTCCCTCCCCTCTATCTCTCTCCCTACTCCTTCTCTTCCTCCCTTCCTTTCTTTTTCCTTCAATCCCTTTCTCTATCCCTCTCTCCCTCCCTCTCTCTCCCTCACCCCTTCTCTCTCCCCCTCTCCCTCTCCCCCTCCCTCCCTTCCTCCTCCCTCCAACCATCCTTTCCTCTCTCTCTCCCCCTAATCCTCTCTATCGCTTTATCTCTCCCTCCCTCTCTCTCTCTCTCTCTCTCTCTCTCTCTCTCTATATATATATATATATATATATATATATATATATATATACATATTATTATGGCTTCACACTTCTTCTAAAATCCTTCTTCATTCATTTACCTTCCTCAAACTGTACAAGTCGGGAAGCATGAAAAAACATCAACAATTCTTTGCAGCACAAAGGCACGATACAGCACCAGCGCGCAAGTTCTATTCGATCATTGGGAAATGACGTCACAGAAGAGTTTTATCTATGGCGCCGTCGAGATTACTTTAATATAGTAAAATATACAAAAAAAATAATTTATTATAAGTAAACTACTCATCTAGATGAAACGAAACATGTCCTATAACCTCATCCATGTAATTATATGTACTTGTACCACATTGCAGGTTATTTGGTTGTCTGGATCTTGAACAGACAGACAGACAGACTGCAAATGCGTCTTTTAAGTATAGAGATACCCAGTATTTTAGTGTTAATACCCAGTATTTTAGTGTGTATACCCAGTAGTAGTAGGCAACCCGTCCATCTCGAAAGATGATGGTAGCGCTCTAGGTTAGTCATCTAGTCGTTTTTTGAGAGCAGGTTCTTGAGTGGCTCAGCAGACCGATCCTGGACTGACAGACTCTTCCGCAGTGGCCACAAATGAAGCTGGGTGGAGGACCGAGGGCCTGTTTCTGCCGTGCGATCTTCCTTCTCTGTCTTTTGGTCTCCTGCTGTTGGTTCCTTAATTGTTCACCATTAAGGATGCCTTTGTGAACAGCCTGACGCCACCCGCTCCGGTCGTCGGCGAGCTGTTCCCAATTGTCGAGGCTGATGCCGGTCAGTTTGAGGTCGCGTTTGCAGACATCCTTGAATCGCAGTTGCGGGCGATCAGCGGGGCGATGCCCGGTGGCAAGCTCGCCAAATAGGATGTCATTTGGTATGCGTCCATCTTGCATTCGATGCACATGGCCCAGCCAGCGTAGACGTCTTTGGCACAGAAGGAGATGCATGCTCAGTGAGCTGGCTTGTTTGAGTACGGCAGTGTTGGTGATTTTGTCCTGCCATCTGATGCCAAGGATGCGCCGTATACCCAGTATTTTAGTGTTAATACCCAGTATTTTAGTGTGTATACCCAGTATTTTAGTGTTAATATCCAGTATTTTAGTGTTAATACCCCGTATTTTAGTGTGTATACCCAGTATTTTAGTGTTAATACCCAGTATTTTAGTGTTAATACCCAATATTTTAGTGTGTATATCCTGTAGTTTACCTACAGCTCCGTATCTCACAGCTGTTATAGGGCATGGATAAAAAGCCCATTATTCATGATGGCCATTAGCGGTCTTTTGTTGACTGGACTAAAACAGACAATACGACTGTATAATGAAAGACAGTTGGTATTTTCCATTTTGAAGTGGAAGCATGCAGTAATTAATATAAAATTGTGATTCAATAAGATTTACTGTAAACCATCTGGTGGATACAACAAGTTATCAATGTATAACAAACACTACTGGATGTTGAATATATCGATGTATATCAATGGTTGTTGTCAACCCATGGAGTGATGCTGTTTATATTTCATTCACTCGTCTATATGTATGTCTTATCGGGAAAATTTCGTTTGATAATCCGTTAAATCAATATTTTTAATCAAAGCCGGTCTTACGAAATGTGCAGCCCAGGTGGAAACATTTTTTTCTGAGCCCTAGAATCAAATCTAATTTCCACCAATTATATTATTATGTACTAGAATTGGAGACAAATTAATAATCAATTATATTTTAAGATGAGAATCAAGAAGTTTGTTCTTTTTCTACTTTTCAAAAAAGTTTTTCTTACGTTTAATTTTCTGTGGATTTACCGGGTTGGGTATTTAGTTTCAGCACACATTTTGTTGACTGTTTCATCAGTTCTACTTTTTTGAAAAAATGACTTCAGTGCATTACCTTATTACTTTAGAGTCAGTAAATTACATGATTACTTTAGTATCAGTTAATTACCTTCTTGTGAAAAATATGAAGCTAATTACTTTTTAAAGGCTTTTAATTAACTTCATTTTCTGTTTGTCTATATTTTTCAATTATTTAAACTCAATTTTAGACAAGTTTTCTTTAGAAAACATTCAAATTCGGCACATGTGTACTTTCTACATGTCGACACACAATTTAGATAGTTTTAGTTCTTTCATGAATATCTTTTAGAATTACAAAGCTAAGTATTTTTTTAGTAATGTTTGTAATGGGAACAAATGTATATGGAGATAGCGATGCAAAAATAAATACAGAAACACAATAGAAGTCTATAACTGCGTAACGCGGTGCTGTATTTTTTTTAAGGTTCTGCACACCGGGTTCGGTGGACGGGTGGCCGAGCTGTGTAGAGGGCTTGACTGTCGATCTGAAAGTCACGGATTCGATCCTCGTTAGGAGCCAAGGAAATTTCGCCATTGGAAATGTTGAGTAAAATCTCTCAAGTCCACACAGCTTTAAATGGGACATGACATACGTAAGGAAGTAATGGCGGGTGCTTACCAGATATCCTCTTTAGATAAATAGATGAGTTCTACACTTAATCTGTCCCGTTGGCCCTCTTGTGCTAATGAAAACATCACTTTTTAACGATAGCAAGTGTAACACTTTTAACAGTAAAAGACAAAAAGGAAAAAAAAATATTTTGGTCTATTTTTAAAGAACAGTCTTTTAATACTAAAAATATATAATAAAACACTTCTATTTCTAAAAATAGTCATAAATTAAAATGCACTAAAAAAAAAAGTAAAAAATAAAATCGTTAGATCATGTAAATTAAAATTACTTATAAAAGCGTGAGTGCCAGTTTGTATCTCTTTGCTTATATCAAAACGGTATCGACTACAATTGTCTTCGTACATTGTTTATTTGTAAATTAAACAATGAATACTGGAAAAAATCAATCAGTAGACTAATTACATTTATTAATAAACTGCGAGATAAATAAATGATATTAAAAAAACAATTTTAGGTAGTATATTTATAAGTTTATAAAGAACTGCTGGTTTAGTTTTTCATAAACCATAAAATATACGATTTAATTTTTTTTATTTTAATTAAGTGATTATTAAAATACAGCTTACATTTATATATATATATATATATATATATATATATATATATATATATATATATATATATATATACATATATATATATATATTTCAAGCATGTTAAGGTTAATTTTTAACATTTTTTGGATATCACATTCTGACAAAAATCTACAACCGAAAAATATCATGCAAATCGAAGTGTTTGCTGATTTGCGATGAATCCTTCAGAAATATTTTCATTGTACTAGGCTACTTGTGTCTGCTAAGAGCGTTTTCTAATCTGTTTGCAGGAGCAATATGAACTTGACCACATTGGTTTGGCATCGATTTGAAATGAAGCTCACAATTTGGTAGAAATTAAAAGAAAGAATAGCAATTGCAACATAAAATCTGAAGGAGCTTAAAAAATACGATTTTCATTCCAAAATATTTCACAAAAATTGTATTCAAGCAATATTCGATTCATTCCAGTCTAGTTTTATTCTGCAAATATCTTAATATCTTCAGGGGAAATCAAACCCTGGACATTTTCTTTTTCATCAGAGTGAATACCCGTTATACTGATTGTATCACGGACAGTGAAAGATTAATCCTATTTTAAATATGTCTATTGGGTCTTAAATACATTCCTCGTCATCTCCTTCTGACGCAAATTATTTTTTCTGAGGTGTGTCGTTTCTAAAACTGCTGATGCCTCTTAATTGACTGCATTTTTAGCTGCTTTCTCGAGTTTTTTTTAGTTATTTGTTTAGCTCCGTATCATTTCTAAAAGTAAATTTCTCGTAGCTCTTAATGATCATTTGGGCAGAAGACGTTTAGCTTTTGTAACCACAACATCTAAACATATAACATAAAAACATATAACATATAAACTCAAATCATGTATTCAATAAGGCTGAATAGACTTTGGGGGCTTTTAACCAACAAGGAACTAAAACTATATTGACATGGTCCTCAGTGAGTATCGAACCCGGGGCATTTAAGTCAATCGTTCTACACCGCTCGACCCATGGGTCTTTTCTAAGGTCTGTGAGAATCTTCTTTGTTTCATTCAGATGATGGGTGGTGTAGTGTATTATTGTTCTGAATGAAGTTATTAATCAATAGGGTAAATATCAGCAGGTAAATAAAAGGTTTCAAAACATTATTTCGACTTGACCATCATATTTCATTCAGTGGTTTAACAGTTAATCTAGAAACATGTTGATATAAAACTTCCAACGACACGTTGATGCAGAATAGAACACATAAACACATCAACACATCTCATTGGATTGTTTGATGTTGCTAAGCCAGATTTTTTTTTCAAATATTTAATCCATTTATTACTAAAGGGCGGTAATATTTTTTTTTCTTTTTCTTTTTCTTTTATATTTTATTTTTTAGTGCCACCCCCAGAATTTTTCCGCCCTAAGTATCCACCTGATTATTTACCTGGCACTGCCTGGTCTTAATGCACTGCCTGGTATTAATCTTATCTTATAATCACGTTTTTGTCTTACATTTGTATATTTATAATTTGACTTTTTCCATTGTACATTTAGAATACATATAAATGGAGTACAATTTTTGCAAAATTTGTTATATGTTGTCTACACTGTAATAACCATAAATGGTACTTCGACCTAGAAGTTCCGTACTAATTAACATTCGAGCCGTCGAGCTTGTGAAGTTTCACTTTGAAATAAGACCAAAATTTAAGATACGAGATGGTCAGCCGGCTGTACAAGAATAATTTTTCTGCACTGTACCCCAATCATTATGTTCCTTTGTCTGTCTATCGAAGAAGATTTGATAAGTTGCGCTCGCTTATTGTGCTTTTTGTTCATTTACAGAACTTTATCACATTTTTTATAATATTCATGGTGTCCTATCCCTTATGATTAAACATTTCCTTATTTGGTATTGTTCTATCCTCTGTGATAACGCATTGTTTAGTTACTGTGTTATTTCCTTATTTGGTATGTTAAAGGCTTGTAAGGTCAAGCATGTTTGATGAGGTAGTGTCAATCACCCCACGCACTGGGTTTGGCGCGAATCGCCCACACATTGACCTCTGTGGTATTGGCGGGAAAAATGACGTTATATGCGGGGGTGATCTACCTATAAATAGGGGAATAGATAACGGTCGAGAGGAGACCCAAGGAGACCCAGGGAGGAGACCCAAGAGAGAAGTAAAGGTGACATGGGGACTAGGTGACCAGTAACAGTGCAGTCGGGAGTAATAATTGATACAGAGTCGTTTATTAAGTTATAGGATTATACAGTGTAGATACACGTGATTTATTGATTCATCTCCTCAAGTGTTTATATATAGTATTCAATTGGGTTCTCATATTCTCAACTGTAAATATCATGCATTAAAGTTCAATTAATTCTCTTACACTACAAGGAGTTGTGTCGTCTTATTTAATTGGAACGCACGTGGGATACGACACATGGGTCTGAAGAAAGTGAGTGAAAAGGTCAGTTCTGTGAAGAAGCGTGAAATCGTAGAACAAAATGAGCAAGGTGTGTGTGAGTTACTGGCGTAGTACTTCAACTGGGCTTAAATAGGAGTCGATAAATGCATTAAATGGTATAACACCAGCTAAGGGCATAACATTAGTTTCTAATCTTCTCCACCTTACACATCTGACAGCATCTTTCGTACCATCAAGTCGGCAAAAGTTCAAGTAGATACACCTAATAAACCCAGTTTATTTCTTTACATTCTCTTTTATTGGGTTTTTATACAATATTTGTCATAAATAAACATATTTGTATTAATAAAAAAAATATGGGTAGGCATTTTTGGTCTGGAAAGGACTATTGTTATTTTAATGAATTTTAATGGGAAAATTGATTTGAGATACGATCAAAGTGGCGTACCAGTAACGTTACTGAAGGAATTAAATTCGTATCTCGAGGTACCTATGTAGTAAAATTGCTTTTTATTTATGGCATTAAAAGTAAAGTATTAACACTTGAAATTTTAAAAATCAGCAAAACTTAATAGTTAGGAGACACATACGTTTGTTAGCTCAGTAAGACTTAATTTCAAAGTTGCAAAAGAAATACGTTTTTACCTTAATGTTTTGGTGTTGGTATTAAACACCTGTATGTTTTTTTTTGTATTGAAGACGAGCGATGGAACAATAGTATTATTGATTTTGAATAAAAAAAATTAATTTAACACATATAAAAAATGAATATTGATGCGATACACGTTTTGTACTTATCATACTGTCCCGGATGTATTTGTAGGCTATACATACTATTCATTGACCGAAACGTAGAAATGACGGAGTTAATTAAAATGATATAAAATGATCAGGACTAAATATTAACAGGACTAAATATTAACAGGACTAAATATTAACAGGAGTAAATATTAACAGGAGTAACTATTAACAGGCCTAAATATTAACTTAATGTATGGTACTTTGTGATTTTTGTGTTAACAAAATGTCGTAAAAAATGGACAAAAAGAGTTCCTTAAATTGACTTGATCAATATATATATATATATATATATATTATAAATCATAAACATAATCATATTATAAATCAAAGACTTAATTATATTATAAATCATAGACTTAATAATATTATAAATCATAAAGTTCATAATATTATAAATCATAGAGTTAATACTATTATAAATCATACACTTAATAATATTATAAATCATAGAGTTAATAATATTATTAATCATAGACTTAATAATATTATAAATCATAGAGTTAATAATATTATAAATCATAGACTTAATAATATTATAAATACTTCATTTGTATCGTGATATAAAGTGAAAATTAAATCGAATAAGTTTTTCTATGGGGACACACACATTTTTTACATTTCAAGTAAAGATTCATTTCGATCCACTGCATCGGTTAATACACTGAATGAATTGTCAATAAACTTCTGGTACTAGTACATCTGTACTCATGATAATCAGTCAATTTTAAAGCGACATTTTCCACTTACATTTCTTGGTACTACATCGTGGTAAAAGAAATTTAAATTAACGTTTAAGCTGAAATATAAAGAAAACCAACATATTGAAAACATGTAAGCCTGTCACAGTTTATGAGTGTTAATATGGGCAGATACTAGAACAGAACTCTATAGACATATAGCAGCTGAAATTAGGATATTGTGAGTGTTATTATGGGTAGATACTAGAACAGAACTCTATAGACATATAGCAGCTGAAATCAGGATATTGTGAGTGTTATTATGGGCAGATACTAGAACAGAAATCTATAGACATATAGCAGCTGAAATCAGGATATTGTGAGTGTTATTATGTGTAGATACTAGAACAGAACTCTATAGACATATAGCAGCTGAAATCAGGATATTGTGAGTGTTATTATGGGTAGATACTAGAACAGAACTCTATAGACATATAGCTGCTGAAATTAGGAGATGGTGTGTATACCTAAATAAAATCATTTTAGTCTAGTCTACTGGCAACGTATGTAAACATTTTTTTCCATATCTCAAATTCTAATGCAGTTCAGTATTTGGCTTTTATCAAAGATTCAGTAATTTTAATCAGGCAGTCCTTTTGAAATTGAAAATGATATTTGTGTTGTTATGGTTACAAATTATTTATTTATTTCCATACGTCTTTATTACATTTGCTCTGTCTGGCGGTTGCCTCTTACTTTGGAAAAAATTGAATTAAACCTGTCATTAATTTGTCAAAGCCTAAAATATTAATAAAAGGGTGGGTGCGAGAAATAATTGATCCATATTTTATCGCTTTTTTTTTTTTTATTTTTTTTTCAGCAATTTTTTTTTTATATTTGGCAGATCAAATCCAAATGAAATATATATACTCTTTGGTACATTTTAGTAAAATTCCGTTTTTCAAAGATTTTCTTTATATATATATTTTTTTTATAAAGCTGCAAGACTATAAAATGTTTTCTTCTCTTTCTTTTTAAATAAAACAAAAACATGTGTATAAAATAAATACAAGTTTATTTTGTAATCAATAGATACAAAATGTAGAAACAGATTTATATTTCATTTATTTTTTAAAGCATAATTATAGTTTGTGTACCATCCCAATGTAAATATAGTTTGTGTACCATCCCATTGTAAATATAGTTTGTGTACCATCCCAATGAAAATATAGTTTGTGTACCATCCCATTGTAAATATGGGATGGTGTACCATCCATTGTAAATATAGTTTGTGTACCATCCCATTGTAAATATAGTTTGTTTACCATCCCATTGTAAATATAGTTTGTGTACCATCCCATTGTAAATATAGTTTGTGTACCATCCCAATGTAAGTATAGTTTGTGTACCATCCCATTGTAAATATAGTTTGTGTACCATCCCATTGTAAATATAGTTTGTGTACCATCCCATTGTAAATATAGTTTGTGTACCATCCCAATGTAAATATAGTTTGTGTACCATCCCATTGTAAATATAGTTTGTGTACCATCCCATTGTAAATATAGTTTGTGTACCATCCCAATAAAATATAGTTTGTGTACCATCCCATTGTAAATATAGTTTGTGTACCATCCATTGTAAATATAGTTTGTGTACCATCCCATTGTAAATATAGTTTGTTTACCATCCCATTGTAAATATAGTTTGTGTACCATCCCAATGTAAATATAGTTTGTGTACCATCCCATTGTAAATATAGTTTGTGTACCATCCCATTGTAAATATAGTTTGTGTACCATCCCATTGTAAATACAGTTTGTGTACCATCCCAATGTAAATATAGTTTGTGTACCATCCCATTGTAAATATAGTTTGCGTACCATCCCAATGTAAATATTAGCCGCCACAAAACACATTTATTAATTTCTATGTCCAATCAATCACGTAGGCTGTTTTTTTTCCTCACAATCTAGCAATAATATATCGATAACAAAATCAATCAGTAGTTTGCTATATACCTTTCAGATAACATTCAGTATAGATTTGTGTCACGTGGTGATACTGAGGTTCAAATAACAATTATAAATTTGTTAGCTTTTTTTTTTAGAAAATTTCGTTAATGGTCATTCGATATAACCCAGCCAGCTAATCGGTCGGAAATAAAAACCATGCCGGTCATAAAAGCAATGAAATGAGCGAATCATAAAATTGTGGAAGTGGTCTAACATTGTTTCATGTGGGTATTAGAAACAAATCACCATGCTGCTAGATTAATAGCAATTGAGAAAAAAAAATGTTTCGAAACACTGTTTTAAAAAAAGATTTGTCTAGAAATCGTCCAGTACATGCTGGGAACTGGAAAAATATCAAGTTCCGTTTATTGCGGAAATAAAAAAAGAATTGATGTATATATCCAGTAATATAGCGTCGGGTGGTCAGCTGTTGGACGAAAATAAAATAGTTTATTGCGTGATTAAAACTCGAGAATCCATCAAGTCAGTTTACGCACAAATACATTTATGGCGATGCCATTGAAATAAAAGTTTTACTAAATGAATTTTAAAGCAAATGTGTAAAAAAAATCAACGAATTCATTAAAAAAAATTAAACTTCTTACAATTCAGATTTTTAAATAAACTACCGTTAATTTTATTGTTTTGAGAAGACAAAATGACAAAACAGTTCATATGTGAAATGCCCTTATGTGATTTGACATTTCACAAATCTACGTTTCCAGAAGAGTTATTTAGATTTCTTTCTATATCTTATCAGATATTTAGATGAAACATTACTGGTATCCTAAATATCAGATAAACCGGGGCCTATTGTTTATGAGTAGGGCACTATAAACATAATCGGCCTAGCCCTATGTACTATCTAAAATGTTTATACACTATGCCTGTACCTGTGTTTTTTCTTTTCAAATTGGGCAACATACTACAGTTAAAAGATGTCAATGTGTTGCCATTGTAATAAATAATACACATGTGGAATTAAGTAATTTTCGTGTGCGTTTAGGGGTCGTATATCTATTACTTAACAATTTTGCAACACATTTTAGACCCCCCCCCCTCCTTACACACAAAAAAAACTTTTTATAATTTATCCAAATTTCCGTGAACTTTCCCCCAAACCTAAACAATTACGTCAAAAATATTTAAAGTTCATTCCTATACAAACGCAGGAAGTTCACGTACCATAAATAGTGAATACTATATTTCTATACCTATCCTCCCGGCCCATTAACTATATGACAACCCAACTCATTACTGTTAACTATAGGACAACCCAACTCATTACTGTTAACTATAGGACAGCCCAACTCATTACTGTTAACTATAGGACAACCCAACTCATTACTGTTAACTATAGGACAGCCCAACTCATTATTGTTAACTATAGGACAGCCCAACTCATTACTGTTAACTATAGGACAACCCAACTCATTACTGTTAACTATAGGACAGCCCAACTCATTACTGTTAACTATAGAACAACCCAACTCATTACTGTTAACTATAGGACAGCCCAACTCATTACTGTTAACTATAGGACATCCAAACTCATTACTGTTAACTATAGGACAGCCCAACTCATTACTGTTAACTATAGGACAGCCCAACTCATTACTGTTAATTATAGGACAACCCAACTCATTACTGTTAACTATAGGACAGCCCAACTCATTACTGTTAACTATAGGACAACCCAACTCATTACTGTTAACTATAGGACAGCCCAACTCATTACTGTTAACTATAGGACAGACCAACTCATTACTGTTAACTATAGGACAGCCCAACTCATTACTGTTAACTATAGGACATCCAAACTCATTACTGTTAACTATAGGACAGCCCAACTCATTACTGTCAACTATAGGACAGCCCAACTCATTACTGTTAACTATAGGACAGCCCAACTCATTACTGTTAACTATAGGACAGCCCAACTCATTACTGTTAACTATAGGACAGCCCAACTCATTACTGGTAACTATAGGACAGCCCAACTCATTACTGTTAACTATAGGACAGCCCAACTTATTACTGTTAACAATAGGACAACCCAACTCATTAATATTAACTATAGGACAGCCCAACTCATTACTGTTAACTATAGGACAACCCAACACATTAATATTAACTATAGGACAGCCCAACTCATTAATGTTAACTATAGGACAGCCCAACTCATTAATATTAACTATAGGACAGCCCAACTCATTACTGTTAACTATAGGACAACCCAACTCATTAATATTAACTATAGGACAACCCAACTCATTACTGTTAACTATAGGACAGCCCAACTCATTACTGTTAACTATAGGACAACCCAACTCATTAATGTTAACTATAGGTCAGCCCAACTCATTACTGTTAACTATAGGACAGCCCAACTCATTAATGTTAACTATAGAACAGCCCAACTCATTAATATTAACAATAGGACAACCCAATTCATTACTGTCAACTATAGGACAACCCAACTCATTAATGTTAACTATAGGACAGCCCAACTCATTAATGTTAACTATTAGACAGCCCAACTCATTAATGTTAACTATAGGACAGCCAAACTCATTCATGTTAACTATCGGACAGCCCAACTCATTAATGTTAACTATAGGACAGCCCAACTCATTAATGTTAACTATAGGTCAGCCCAACTCATTAATGTTAACTATAGGACAACCCAACTTATTAATGTTAACTATTAGACAGCCCAACTAATTAATGTTAACTATAGGACAACCCAACTCATTAATGTTAACTATAGGACAGCCCAACTCATTAATGTTTACTATAGGACAGCCCAACTCATTACTGTTAACTATAGAACAGCCCAACTCATTAATGTTAATAATAGGATAACCCAACTCATTACTGTTAACTATAGAACAACCCAACTCATTAATGTTAACTATAGGACAGCCCAACGCATTAATGTTAACTATTAGACAGCCGAACTCATTAATGTTAACTATAGGACAGCCCAACTCATTAATGTTAACTATAGAACAGCCAAACTCATTTATGTTAACTATCGGACAGCCCAACTCATTAATGTTAACTATAGGACAGCCCAACTCATTAATGTTAACTTTCCCAACCTAAAATGTGACATGATATGTGGACGACCCTTATTATACCATATTTTCAGACATAAATGCCTGGTATTGAGTTGACTACAAAAACATTTAAAAACATATTTTTACTTGCTGAGAACATTTAAAATTCACCCTAAAATATAAAAAAAATTAGATTTAAGGACAATTTAACACCCCCCCCATCTTATAAAAATCCATCATACCTACGCCCCCCTTCCCCCTCCCATTTTATTGATGCAATAAATGGGCGAGACCTTAATTTTTCTGTGTCTGTTTTAATTGTATGTATTAGTCATATATCCCAAGTGTGCTTAAAGATATTTGTTGTCCAGTTTGAACAGAGGGCTACATCGTATTGATGACAAGGTTTTGAAATGCTCCCATTAACATACTCGTGAACGTAATGTTTATTCTAAGCTAAAATAGAACATTTTGTGTTATTTTTATTTACAAATGATCTAAAGTAAAAGGTAACAATCCAGCAGGTAAAATTGAAGTCATGCTCCAGCTAAATTTAAGTACAGATTGTATTTGTTAATTTATTAAAGTTCAGCAAGTATTAAACTCTGTATAATCTATAGATAGTTCTGGATGTTTTGAAAAGAACGAGGAAAACAATACAATAGCTTAATACTGATGTATAAATTCACATTACAAGAAATAATAACATTTTATACATACATACATATATATTGGTGGATATTGGACATTGCAACTACTTAGTTCATTTGTATCTGTGTATGTCTCCGTTGTACGATTCCCCACCCCCACCCTTCATTGTAATGTAGATGAATACTATTTCCATAGTCCACTAGTATTTTATGTTTTAATTGTTCATTCTACTTATTATTTATTTTCCACTTTTGTAGAATACAACAATACCAAAAAGTTCATGTAGTCACTCCATTTTTACAAATATTTCATCTCCATAGATCTATTTTTTTTTTATATCACATGTTTTGTGTTTAATTCACTGAATGTTTAGAGCTTAGCAGTATATTGTTGTTGTTTTTTACTTAAACATAAAAACCATCATCCCAATTTATTTAGGGTACCATTTTGGATTGTCTAGTCTTAAATATTTCGTCTTTTACACCTTTACCGATACACATTATAAAGAAAGACTCATAAATAAAACCTTAAATCTTTCATTATGCAGCTCAGATCGCTTTATTTTTATTTCTCCCCAGGTCAAATTTGTAACGTGTTAAGGCTAGATATTTTTGTTATTATTTAATGCTTATCCCAGTCTCTAACACAGCTATTTATAGATATGGGAGAAGGCAATCCATTGAATGGGATGTGTCGGAGACTTCATCTGGAGCGGCTATAAATAAATTAGGTCATTTAGCTCTCTCAAGAGTTGCCTATCATGTGTCAGCAATAATTTTGGTGTGTTCATTTAACACGGTTGTGACGTCACCGCTGTGTGTTTGTGTGTGTGTATGTGTGTGTGTGCGTGCTGTTGGTATCTAGCTCGTGATTAAAGGCTCGCTAGGTTGTTTTGTTAGGTTAGTAACCGAGGCGAGTGGGCTGACGTTTTCAGGTTTAGTCGATAATAAAAAAAATTAGCTGACTGGGTCATTGTGTTTCACTTTTGTACTAAGTAGAACGGGAACAATGGAAGCTTAGATCATCAAATGTAGAAATGACACATTAGTACTGATTGATAGTAGTTTATATAGATACAGTACAGTCACTGTTACATTTATAGGCTTACATTTAGTCCTATTAATAAATGTATTTGCTAAATTCATATTTATAAGTTAATTCTAATTTAAAGACAGTTAAAGAAATTTGGCTTTTTGTTTTGGTAAAGAGACATACTGCGTCTAGCGGTGTATGGAAATCGATCTGGGTAGAGAAGTACTTTAGTAAACATTTGGTCTATCTATTGATTTATATTTTTTTTAAATTGAGAAATGTATGTAATAAGATGTTTGTTATCAGATGTTGATAAGAAATGCATGTAATAAGATGTTTGTTATGAGATGTTGATAAGAAATGCATGTAATAAGATGTTTGTTATGAGATGTTGATAAGAAATGTATGTAATAAGATGTTTGTTATGAGATGTTGATAAGAAATGTATGTAATGAGATGTTTGTTATGAGATGTTGATAAGAAATGTATGTAATAAGATGTTTGTTATGAGATGTTGATAAGAAATGAATGGAGTGACAAGTATTATTGGAAATTGTATGGGGAAGTGGTTTACATAATAAAGATCTATGTTTGTACATCTGTTTATAGTAAGATGTTATAGTAAGATGTTATAGTAAGATGTTATGGTTAGATGTTATAGTAAGATGTTATAGTAAGATGTTATTTTAAGATGTTTGTTGTTTGAATTGAATTAGAACCTGGAAAAAAAATCAAAAAGAAAGTTTCATGTACACCGTCTGGTACTCGGATTGTTTTCCCTACCAAGGTTCCCCCCCCCCACATCAACCCTTTTTCTCTCTCCCCCCCCCTCCCCCATTCGTGACTGTCCCTGCCTTGCTGCAGTGTTGTCCTTCATGGTTACTCTATAGATGTATGCAGTGATCCATTTAAGAAAAAAACCAGTGCCGGGGATGAAAAGAAATGTCTGCAGAGCCGGGGATAAATGCCTATGGTTAAATCCCCGGCAAGGATATATTGGCTAAAGCAGAGCCGGGGATAAATGCCTATGGTTAAATCCCCGGCAAGGATATATTGGCTAAAGCAGAGCCGGGGATAAATGCCTATGGTTAA
This sequence comes from Bulinus truncatus, assembly GCA_021962125.1. Lineage (NCBI taxonomy): Eukaryota > Metazoa > Mollusca > Gastropoda > Planorbidae > Bulinus > Bulinus truncatus. The sequence continues at coordinate 1,325,580 of JAGDYQ010000223.1, forward strand.
ATCCCCGGCAAGGATATATTGGCTAAAGCAGAGCCGGGGATAAATGCCTATGGTTAAATCCCCGGCAAGGATATATTGGCTAAAGCAGAGCCGGGGACGACAGTTCTGAGTGCCTTGGATATCCCCGTCATCCCCGGCGGTAAATCGAGCCCTGGATGTATGATAATTATCCTATATATCTATGTCGTCACTAAAGAAGTCCTCCTGTCCTACACAATGATGTATTCCATCTCATGATGTTTCTCAGGAAACACTTTAAATGTTCTGCAATATCAAATTGAATGCGCTGGAACATTTCCGTTGAAAATAAGACTTCTTGGAAAATGAATATTTCCAAAAAATGGTGTACAATTATGACCCTTTTCCTAAGAAAAAGTCTCACGTGGGTTTACATTTGGAGATAACATTTTAGAAATCAATATCTGTTTCTTTTACTTTCAATCAGGTTTGATCTCTTCAAAGATCAAAGATATAACCGTATTAAGCGATATCAATAACAAGATATCATAATTATTTATTTACATAAACCCTATCGATAATAAGTGAACAGAGTGCACGTTTACAGATAACAAATCAGTCAACATTAATTTGATGTGCACTGCATTGCTGAAAAAAAAGTACTAATGTATAGAATGATGTTGCAGTGTTCCAATGTATAAAGTCATGTTACAATGTTCCAATTGATAAAGTCATGTTACAGTGTTCCAATTTATAAAGTCATGTTACAGTGTTCCAATGTATAAAGTCATGTTACAGTGTTCCAATGTATAAAGTCATGTTACAGTGTTCCAATGTATACAGTCATGTTACAGTGTTCCAATGTATAAAGTCATGTTACAGTGTTCCAATGTATAAAATCATGTTACAATGTTCCAATTTATAAAGTCATGTTACAATGTTCCAATTTATAAAGTCATGTTACAGTGTTCCATTGTATAAATAAAAACCAAGCCCATGTTTTGTCACCCGTCATGTTATTTATAAAATTAGTGAAGAAAAAAATCTTTTCAAATAGACTTTTATTAAAATGTACCAAATAGTTTTAAAAAAAAATAATGTTGTAAGGCTTAAAAGAGATATATATTTATATATATATATTTATAGAAATTATGTTGACTAAATAACCGTGAGCTCATTTCGATCTATTTTATCATCTCTTACTGGTGCTCACACTATTTTTAACATTTTTTATAAATATTTCTTTGATCTAAGCCTGAGGAAATATATTAATTTTGTTTTTATTTCTAATATATTTTAATTAAAGTCTATACTTTAAAGGTGTTTTTTTTTATTATTTGTTTATATTATACTTTTACCGTCAAAAGAGTTTATATTGTTTAAATAATTAATATTGACTATTAATTGGTCTGCCGAGTGTCTAATAGAAATTCTACAATTTATGTTAATTTATTGTTTACTTAAAATTGTTAAAAGAATTTTACTTCATTCTGTTTTTTTTTTTTTGTTTTTTTTTTTTAAAGAAGCAAAGTTCTCTTTACCCTAAGAGGTCATCAGAGCAGATGAAGTGCCGGTCAACATTTGACCTCTCTACACCATACGACTTCCCGCCCTCCTTTATTTTGATGTTAAGAATACATTTTTAAAGAACATAAGGCAAAATAATTTTTCCCTCAAATGATCGCGTGCTAAACTTGAGAAACCACAATCTCTATCCGCTCTTTCCCTCCTCATATACAAGTTACGTAATAAATAATTAGCCTAGGAATCATTAATAATTTAATTGAGTCGAACGTATCAAAACAATATGCGTCATCGATAATACACACATTTTCACAAAATCAAATCGATTTGGTTTTGACAAGTGGGAAATAATTGATTAAAAAAATTTACAAAAACAAACCTAGATTAAATTAGTAGCTTATCGCCTCCAGACACTGCAAATGTAATTAAACTAGAATCTAAACATTCACGTAAAATGTGTAATGTAAACCTCCTTTTTTTCTGAATGTTATTTTTTAAAATCTATTTATTTTGTAGATTTCTGCATACATGTACATTTATAAAGTATTTTTCTTTTGAAATATATTTGTCAGGGTTCGTGTTTCGTTGGGCTTGGTCTGATCTACCGACTGTGGAGGCGTTATGGTATCGTGCATACAGCTTTCAATTCAAAGTAGTCAACAACACTGACTGCTGATTCATATTTTAATGTAGTCAACAACACTGACTGCTGATTCATATTTTAATGTAGTCAACAACACTGACTGCTGATTCATATTTTAATGTAGTCAACAACACTGACTGCTGATTCATATTTTAATGTAGTCAACAACACTGACTGCTGATTAAAATTTAATGTAGTCAACAACACTGACTGCTGATTAAAATTTAATGTAGTCAACAACACTGACTGCTGATTCATATTTTAATGTAGTCAACAACACTGACTGCTGATTCATGTGAACGTAAACTTCAAGGATAAGATAAACAGTACTTCAAATATCATATTCAATTTCAGATAAAGACACATGATAAAGGCACATCTTCCAAGTTAAATAAAATACGTCTTACTAGTTTAAGATAAACAAGCAATTAAGCCTGTTCCATTCTGGACACAGGACGTGTAAGCGCATTTTCGTGTTATGTATCAGTACGTTTGTTAGCTTTCAGTAAATATTTGTAAATTTTGTAAATGTTTATAAACTCAATTGTGTAATGCATATATCTGTAAAAAAAAAATTTATAAAGACGTTTCTTTATATTTGAAAAAAAGTATTGTCTCTTAAATCTAACTACAAGTGGTTTGTGGTTACTGAAATAGGACTCATAATTGAAAACATTCGAAATTATAGTCATTTAATCGTCCGAAAACTCCGTCAATTGTTGCATAGCTCTGATACTTTCAATTAAACTCAGAACACAATCTTACTATTTCATTTGATGAGTTTCTCAATAAATCTTGGTGAAACTACGTGCTGCAGTATTTCGCACCAAATGAATGGGTTATTGAACGTATAAGGTGTATATATAATATATAAGCCCCTTAGGAGCCCTGAAGCCTGGCCCTCAGAGGTCCTATCGCAAAATGAACTTTTGATGTACACATGGCAGGCCAAGACCTACAAAATGATATATACATCATGAGTCTAGGACTTATAGTTGCTGAGATATAGGCGCTCCTTTATTAATATAGCTTATATAGTAAAAAACGGTACTAAGCCCCCTTTTACGGCCCTCAGAGGTCAGATCGCGAAATAAACTTTTGCTGCACACATGGCAGGCCAAGACCTACAAAATGATATATACATCATGGGTCTAGGACTTATGGTTGTTGAGATCTAGGGTGATGACAGACAGATAGACAGACAAAACGGGGATAATAGAGCATTTTTTTTCGAAAATGCTCTAAAAAGTAACTCCTTCTATCTCCAAGGCTTGTATCTAAGTAAGTGACAAATGACGTCTTACTACGTCACATAACAACATAAAAATTCATACTCTCTATAGTCACTTAAAAAGTGTGATCAACACACATGCACAAACAAAATCAAACAGTGTATATTTAATTCAACTTTAACTCCTTCACAATATTCCTACATTTAAAACTAAATTACATCAGCTCATATTTTGTATTTATATAATGGGAGCTTTGATCCAATGACACACACACACACACACAAAACATACTGACAGCACTCACACATATATAATAGCCAAGCCCATCTGTCCCCCCCCCCGGGAGCATGCTAGCTCCCACCTCCCTCTCTCTAAAAAATTTTGACCATTGACTTCATATTATTTCTTACTGAACAATAAAGTATTGTTAATTTCTTGTAAGAAATTTTATGTTGTCAATTTGAGAAAAAGCCTCTAGAAATTAGAGAATGAGTAATTCTTAATTTTAACATTTAAAACTGTCTCTCCGAGTAAGAAAGCTAACTGTTCAAACAGTGCCGGCTTTAGGTATAGGCGATATAGGCAGCCGCCTAGAGCGGCATTATTTCAAGGAGCGGCAAATTCCAGCAAAATAAAAAAAAATGAAAAATATAAAAACTAAAAATAAAATAAATAAATTTGATTCAGATATAATGCAGGATCCTGCTAAATGACCAGATCGCTGTTTTCTTATTCAGTATGATCCAAAGCACATCAAATTTGAGTCTTGTTTCCAAAAGATGAAAGTGGGAGACACTTTTCTAAACTGGCTAACGGAGAAACTTTAAAAAGGAAATGGTTGATGTATTCTACGTTAGTAGATAAGGTATATTGTTTTTGCTGCAGAATATATAACAGGAGTAAATCTGCCCAGGGGTTTTTTTGCTCAATAAGAGGTGGTGGGTCTCTTCAATAAGAGGTGGTGGGTCTCTGAAGTTTTTAACTTTTTACCAAATGAAGAAAACTATAAGAGGTGCCGGGTTGCATTTCAGAGGTGCCGGATCGCAGATCCGGAGCGCTACATGGCAAAAAAAAACCTGAATCTGCCTTAGCTACACATGGTAGTTGCGACTGGAAAAATATGTCAAGTATATTGCAGCATCATGAAAAATCTCCAGATCATTTAACCAGTTATCATAAGTGGAAAGAACTAAAATGAGGATAACAAATAATAAAACTATTGAATTGTGAAGCGAAACACTGGAAGGATGTATTAGAAAGAATAATATCTTTGGTCAGAGTACATGGAGTTCAAAATTTACCCCTGAGAGGGCAGTCTGATCGGTTATATACATCTCATAATGGAAACTTTTGAAATTTGTTGAAGTTATTGCTGACTTTGATCCAGTAATGAAAGAACATATAAGACGTATAAAATGAGATTAAATTCATGACCATTATTTGGGAAAAATAATTCAGAATGAGATCATTCAGCTGTTGAGTAAGAAGGTAAAACAGAAAGTGATAAATGATCTAAAAATGCAAAATATTACGCTATAGTTCTCGATTGCACACCAGACGCAAGTCACAAAGAACAGATGACAATGATTGTTAGATTTGTGACAGCAAATGAATCGACAAATGACAAACCTTCAGAAGTTTCTATCAATGAACACTTCATTGTATTCGCAGAACTTGAAAAATCTACAGGTGCAAGTATGTAGGAAATTTTACTTAAAGAGCTGTCAGATTCAGGCATTTTTTCTAAATGATAAGAGGGGACAAAGCTACGATAACGGAGCGAACATGCGGGGAATACACAATGGTGTCCAAGCAATAGTTAAAGAGCTTAATTGAAGAGCCTTTTATGTCCCATGCAATGCGCATTCGTTGAATTTGGTGGTGAATGATGCCGTAAACTGTTGTTTGGAAGCAGTAAGGTTTTTTGAGGTAATTCAAAATATATACAACTTTTTTTCTGCATCAACACATCGCTGGAATGCAAGGCCGTATTGCTGATAGTAACTCATAAAAAATTGACAAATATTTGCCTTTAAAACCTTGGAACAGCCCCCCCCCCCCCCCCCCCAAAAAAAAAATGAAATCCTGGGTACGGTTCTGCTGGAATGTATTGTTAGAATATGTCCAAAAACAAAGAGGCAGTAGGTTTAACTGTTAACAAGTTATACGCAACACGTTGGGAAAGTCGAGTTAATGCCGTGAAGGTAATTCGATACCAAACAGTTGAAATTTACGATGCACTCGTTTCAATAGCTGGATACATTTCCCTTTCTGGACCACGTGGAACCCAGTCCCGTGCAGAAGCTAAGGGAATAGAACAAAAAATGCTCGATTTCAAGTTTATTTGTTCATTAGTGATTTGGTATGATGTTTTATTTGAGGTCAATATATCTAGCAAAACATTTAATTTAAAAAAATCTATTCAACAATTGAACACAACTAAAACGATGCTCCATAATTATAGAGCAGATGAAGGTTTTACCAAAGCAATTACAACAGCTAAATCATTGGCTGAAGAATTTGGTATTGAGTGCAATTTACCTAAGGAAATACAAATAAGATCTCGACTAAGAAAGAGAAAATTTGACTATGAAGTTTCAGACGATCCAATTCTCGAGCCAGAAATGAATTTCAGCGTAATTTTTTTTTCAACCAGATATTGGATACCGCAATTCAATCAGGTAATGATCGATTTATGCAGTTGACATCTCATAGCGATTTTTTTGGATTTTTGTATGACATTAAAAAACTGGAGAAATGTGATAAAAGAGAGGTTTTCAAAGATTGCATGGACCTTCAATTAGCTTTAACATCTGAAAACGAAGATTCATAAGACATTAATGTAACAGAACTGTGCGACGAATTATTTGATTTATCAAGGAGAATTACAGAAAAATCAAGCCCTAGAGTTATATTAGACTATCTGTGTGGAATGGGCTTGGTTGCCTAGAGTTATGTTATACTATCTATGTGGAATGGGCTTGGATGCCTAGAGTTATATTAGACTATCTATGTGGAATGGGCTTGGTTGCCTAGAGTTATATTAGACTATCTATGTGGAATGGGCTTGGTTGCCTAGAGCTATATTAGACTATCTATGTGGAATGGGCTTGGTTGCTCTTTTTCCGAATGTGTACGTGGCATTGGAATTTCGCTTACACTCCCGATAACAGTGGCGAGTGCAGAGAGAAGCTTTTCGGATCTCAAACTCATAAAAACATATCTTCGTTCTACCATGTCTCAGGATCTTTTGGTTGGTTTAGCTACAATATCTAGAGAGAAAACGATTGCAGAAGATTTGGATCTGACCGAAGTAATTGAAGAGTTTGCCTCTGCAAAAGCTAGAAAAGCATATTTTTCTTGAATTCTCTTCAATCTTTTTAACGCTTAATAAACATGACATTTCATTTTTATTTTATTTTTCATCACTTTTTTAACTATGCAAAAAAAAAAACAACTTCCTAAAATATACTACGTATATTTAAAACTCTTTAACTTTTATAAAGTTGCCAAATTTTAAAAATGTATTATAATAAATAGCATTTATAGAGTTTTCTTAGAAAAATTAAACTAAAAAGGGCGGCATTTTTGTCCTTGCCTATATCACAAAAATGTCTAAGGCCGGCACTGTGTTCAAAACTAAAATTCAAACTAAAACAAAAAGACCAAATGAAATTCAATATTGGAGATAATTTTTCTAGATTTGATAATTGAATATCCAATTTATCCCCTTTTTTATTTTTGATTCAGTCATCAACAAAAGCAAAAAGTTTTTTTTTATTATCTAATTTCGCAGTTATTGGTGGCAGGGCCTATGCCACAAATCGTTCAGTCCCTGGTGGGGCCCGTACAATCTCTGAATAAAGGGTAGCATCGCATAACCAGCAAATCATTGTCTAGCTTTTATAAAATTCAAAGAGGCCCTTAAGATCAGTTTTCATGTTATCTCCACCTCGGGGAGGGTCAGTAAGCTTGCTAGTAAGATGCGTGAGACAACCAACATATTGGTCAACATTTTTATTGGCATGTAAATGAACATCGGGGCAGGTTAAGTCTAGGATTCATCTGTTTCTCTAACCACGGCATATAAAGGGATTGTGTGGTTAGCATAAAGCACAGCCGACATTCCCAACTTAAGTAACATACTTAAACATACCCATTGTCAGCTGTGTCAACTTGAAGGACTTTTTTTTAAAACTTTGCCATGGCCTGGAAAAATTACCTTGGTTCTCAAAGAGGATCGAATCCTGGACTCTCAAGTCTACAGTCGAGTGCTCTACACATATACCATATTGTCTAAATATGATCGAATGTCTGGGAGAGATATATTCATAAGCCTGAAGTTGACACATTGCTGGTTACAAAATATATTTAATTCCTGTTCATTAATGAAATCCACTGCAAAAGAAAGAAGACTTTCAATATTTAAATAATGCCCATATGTGTTTCTTCACAATGCTTGTAAAGATGTATGTTATAGTTGATTTGTTGCTGGTAGATATCAATAAAGAAAAACTTGATTGAGCAATGAGTATTTCTTTAATCAAATATTTCATATTTTGATCTAAAACTTATTTCAAGAGCTGTCAAATACAAACAAATGTATTTTGAGTGAAGGTTTAGGACTTTTAATTAGTACATCGTTATGACTTTTCATTAGTTCATCGTTATGACTTTTCATTAATTCATCGTTATGACTTTTCATTAGTTCATCGTTATGCTCAGATTTAATATTTTCGGACATGACCAGACAGCAGGCAGAGCAGGGAATTCAAACTCCAAATGAACTAATTTTTCGAGTCTCTTTGCGTCAGCCAAAAGCTGACGAAATCTATCCTCATTTCTGATACATTTTGCACACATCTATTTAAATTGATCTCTCAAAGATTAGTTTATATTACTATACAAACATTAGTTTATATTACTATACAAACATTAGTTTATATTATTATACAAACATTAGTTTATATTACTATACAAACATTAGTTTATATTATTATACAAACATTAGTTTATATTATTATATAAACATTAGTTTATATTAGTATACAAACATTAGTTTATATTATTATATAAACATTAGTTTATATTACTATACAAACATTAGTTTATATTACTACTAGTTGCAAGTACCCGGCTTTGCCCGGGTTTAAAATAAGGTTTTCTGTTTACCTTCTGTTTTCTCCCTACCCCCTCTCTCCCTTCCTCTCTCTCTCCCTCTCTCCCTCCCCCCCTCTCTCCCTTTCCCTCCCTCCCTCCCTCTCTCAAATCTCTCTCCGTCCCTCTCCCATCTCCCTCTCTCCCCTCTCCCCCTCCTTCTCTCCCCCCGTCCACCCTCCTCCCTCCTCCTTCCCTCTCTCTCCCTCCCTGCCCCCTCTTTCTCTTTATCTCTTCCTCCCATTTCTCCCATCCTCTCCCTCTCTCCTTCCCTCCCCTCTCTCTCCCTCACTAACCCCTCTCTCCCTCCTTTCTCCCTCCCTCCCCTTTCCTCCTCTCTCTCTCCCTCCCCCTCTCTCCCCCTTCCTCCCTCCCTCATTCCCTCTCACTCCCTCCCTGCCCCCCTCACTTTTTATCTCTCTCCCTCCCTCTCTTTCTCCCTCCCCTCTCTCTCTCCCTCCCTACCCCCTCTCTCCCTCCTTTCCTTTCTCTCTCCCTCTCCCCCTGCTCCCTCTCCCCCTACTCCCTCTCCCCCTACTCCCTCTCCCATCTCCCTCTCTCCCCCTCCTTTTCTCCCCCTGTCCACCCCCTCCCTCCCTCTCTCCCCCCCCCGCCCTCCCTCCCTCCCTACCCTCCTTTCCTCTCTCTCCCCCCCTGCCCCCTCTCTCTCTCTCTTTATCTCTCTCTCCCTCCCCCCTTCTCTCTCTCTTTCTCTTCTCTCTCTCTCTCTCTCTCTCTCTCTCTATATATATATATATATATATATATATATATATATATATATATATATATATACTTATTATTATGGTTTCACACTTCTTCTAAAATCCTTCTTCATTCATTTACCTTCCTCAAACTGTACACATCAGAGAGCATGAAAAAACATCAACAATTCTTTGCATCACAAAGGCACAATACAGCACCAGCGCGCAAGTTCTATTCGATCATAGGGAAATGACGTCACAGAGGAATTTTATTTATGGCGCCGTCGAGATTACTTTAATATAGTAAAATACTAAAATAAAAAAAAATTAATTACAATTAAACTACCCATCGATATGAAACGAAACCTGTCCTATAACCTTCCCCATGTAATTATGTGTATGTGTAACAAATTTCACGTTATTTGTTTGTCTGGATCTTGAGTTATAAGGGAACAGACAGACAGACAGACAGACAGACGACAAATGCGTCTTATAAGTATAGAGATACAAAAATTAATTTATATTACTACACAAACATTAATTTATATTACTATACAAACATTAGTTTATATTATTTTACAAACATTAATTTATATTACTATACAAACATTAATTTATATTACTATACAAACATTGATTTATATTACTATACAAACATTGATTTATATTACTTAAAACATTAATTTATTTTACTATAAAAATATTAGTTTATATTACTATACAAACATTAGTTTATATTACTATACAAACATTAATTTATATTACTATACAAACATTAATTTATATTACTATACAAACATTGATTTATATTACTATACAAACATTGATTTATATTACTTAAAACATTAATTTATTTTACTATACAAACATTAATTTATATTACTATACAAACATTGATTTATATTACTATACAAACATTGATTTATATTACTTAAAACATTAATTTATTTTACTATAAAAATATTAGTTTATATTACTATACAAACATTAGTTTATATTACTATACAAACATTAATTTATATTACTATACAAACAAAAACCGAGAAATACATTTTACACAAAAAAAACTAAAAATGAATCAATCTTGTCATTCATGCTATTTTTTAGAGAATATAATTTCTATAAACAGTCGGAACATATAAATACTGGTATGATCGGAACCAGATATACTGGTATGGTTAAACCAGAAATACTCGTATTGTCGGTACCAGATGTACTAGTATGGTCGAACCAGATATATTGGTATAATCGAAATAATAAATACTGGTATGTTCGGAACCAGCTATACTAGTATGGTCGAACCAGAAATACTGGTATGGTCGGAACCAGAAATACTGGTATGGTCGGAACCAGAAATACTGGTATGGTCGGAACCAACATTTTAACTTTTTAGAACATTTTAATAAAAGTCTGTTTTGAAAGGTATCAACATTTTATTAATCGTTTTAAACTAAAAAGCTAAAATTGGGCACACTATACTGAAAAAGCTAACATTGGGAACACGTACATTGAAAAAGCTAACATTGGGCACACATATACTTAAAAAGCTAAAATTGGGCACATTATACTGAAAAAGACTATGTATGACAATGCACTGTGCTTATACTTTTGAGGTAATACATTACACTCCTGCAGAATATAGAATTACAAAGTTGATTGTTTTTAGTAATGTTTATAATGGGAACAAAGACGCAATGAAATTTTGATGTCGAAATAATTTCGGAAAAAAGGAACCGGCGCATTATTGTACAATAAGACAGTCCATTGTTAGCTTTATATTGACTAGCCAAATAAGGATAAGGTATATAATAAAACAAGGAAAGTTTAATTTTTTTTAACTAAAAAAGTATACAATTAAAAAAAACATTTTGTCATAACAAATTTTATTAAAATGAAAAAAAAAAAATAAAGAAATAAAAACTCCTTAGGGGCTGTCCATTAATTACGTCAACAAAAAAGGGGGGGGGGTCAGAAAATTTTTGACAATTGTTGACAAGTGGGAGGGGAGGTCAAGAAAAGTTGACGTCAACAATGTTACTTTTTTTAAATTTAATATAATTACTTAAATAAAGGAAAATAAGGCAGCGTTTGTAGTCCTGTGTTACACACTCGCTTAACATTCAGTATTTTAATTAAACTAACTATATTCCTACTAATTTTGCCATATAAACATTTTGAAAGCCACCTTTTTAGGGGGGGGGGTAATCAAATGTTGACGTAATTATATGGGGGGGGGGGGTCTCTGGAAGTTTGACAAGTTGTTGACAAGGTGGAGGGGGAGGTAAAATTCGCCAAAAAATTTGTTGACATAAATAATGGACAGCCCCTTAGATGATAGAAAAATTAAACAGTGGGCGCCATTTTAGAATTGTAATATGTTATTTAAAAATATTAAAACTCAAAACATTCTGGACTAAGTGAACACAACATAATCAAATTAATATACCTTCAATTGTCGCACTATCTGCTATAGTGGGGTGATATTATGGCATTGCAGAATCCGTACAATTAGTGTTTTACAGGATCTAAGTGATTTCATCCTTACAGGGACTTCTGACCTACATCTTTCTTTTTCGTCGACCTGAGGGTTCTAGGTTAGAGTCCTTACAGGGACCTCCCACACACATATATCAGGTTAGATCTTCGATGTGAACAATGGGAATTGTTCAGATTGTGGGTGGTAAAGTTACCGTCATGTCCCCTGTGGGAATTGTTCAGATTGTGGGTAAAGTTACCGCCTTGTCCCCTGTGGGAATTGTTCAGATTGTGGGTAAAGTTATGAATGAATGAATAAGTAAGTAATAACCAAAACCGATAGTATACTGTGCATTACAAGACTCTGGTGTATTGAGAAACCTCTAAATGTTGATATATTTGGCCAATTTTTGTTATGCAGGTTCTTGAGACCAAAACTAAAGTTTTCAGAGGGTGTGCTATTAGATCAGAGACATTTTGTTTTCTCCATTCATTCATGGACCACCCTAACCATCATGCTAGTACACAATTATTTTTCAAAAGATGCAATCAAATTAGACTGGCTTTTTTACATTGTAGTATATATAACTAACAGTTTAAAACAACCGGCTAAATAAAAATGTCAAACTCACTCAAATTGTAAGTGGCGATATAATGTAGATATATCAGCAATTAGAACAAATTACAATGTATAAGTTAACGATTTAACATGGATTGTTTTCTTTTAACAACACAAGTAAATAATAAAAAAAAATGACATGTTTCGTTTCTTACATTATTCCAGTTTTAAATGGTCCAATCCCTTATTGTTTTTTTTTAATAATTTTTATTGTTTCATTAGTTCTGTGTTTGATGCAGTAAATACATCTCTCTACTCTATTTCAGAGATACTGCAGTAAATACATTGCTCTACTCTATTTCAGAGATACTGCAGTAAATACATTTCTGTATTCTATTTCAGAGATACTGCAGTAAATACATTTCTGTATTCTATTTCAGAGATATTGCAGTAAATACATTTCTCTACTCTATTTCAGAGATACTGCAGTAAATACATTTATCTACTCTACTTCAGAGATACTGCAGTAAATAATTTCTGTATTCTATTTCAGAGATATTGCAGTAAATACATTTCTCAACTCTATTTCAGAGATACTGCAGTAAATACGTTTCTCTACTCTATGTCAGAGATATTGCAGTCAATACATTTCTCTACTCTATTTTAGAGATACTGCAGTAAATACATTTCTGTATTCTATTTCAGAGATATTGCAGTAAATACATTTCTGTACTCTATTTCAGAGATACTGCAGTAAATACATTTCTCTACTCTATTTCAGAGATACTGCAGTAAATACATTTCTCTACTCTATTTCAGAGATACTTCAGTAAATAAATTGCTGTATTCTATTTCAGAGATATTGCAGTCAATACATTTCTCTACTCTATTTCAGAGATACTGCAGTAAATACGTTTCTGTATTCTATTTCAGAGATATTGCAGTAAATACATTTCTGTATTCTATTTCAGAGATATTGCAGTAAATACATTTCTGTACTCTATTTCAGAGATACTGCAGTAAATACATTTCTGTACTCTATTTCAGAGATACTGCAGTAAATACATTTCTCTACTCTATTTCAGAGATTTTTCAGTAAATACATTGCTGTATTCTATTTCAGAGATATTGCAGTCAATACATTTCTCTACTCTATTTTAGAGATACTGCAGTAAATACATTTCTGTATTCTATTTCAGAGATATTGCAGTAAATACATTTCTGTACTCTATTTCAGAGATACTGCAGTAAATACATTTCTCTACTCTATTTCAGAGATACTGCAGTAAATACATTTCTCTACTCTATATCAGAGATACTGCAGTAAATACATTTCTCTACTCTATTTCAGAGATACTGCAGTAAATACATTTCTCTACTCTATTTCAGAGATACTGCAGTAAATTCATTTCTCTACTCTATGTCAGAGATACTACAGTAAATACATTTCTCTACTCTATTTCAGAGATACTGCAGTAAATAAATTTATGTATTCTATTTCAGAGATACTGCAGTAAATACATTTCTCTACTCTATTTCAGAGATACTGCAGTAAATACATCTCTTTACTCTATTTCAGAGATACTGCAGTAAATACATCTCTCTACTCTATTTCAGAGATACTGCAGTAAATACATTTCTCTACTCTATTTCAGAGATACTGCAGTAAATACATCTCTTTACCCTATTTCAGAGATACTGCAGTAAATACATTTCTGTATTATATTTCAGTAAACAGATCTCTCTACCCTATGTAGCCTAGTCATTTGTTTTGGACAGTCCGTTGTCTAATGACATATATATATACAGGTTCAGTTTATCATTTATTTTTCTTCTAGGACGGCTTTCCAATGAAACTGCCTCCAGAATTCCTTCGTGACAGTTTGACAGAGAATTTCGTGACGTGACAAATCAGATTTCACTTTTCAGATGTAGCCGGGAGTGTTTAAGGGATCAACAGGCTGATTAGATGACACCGTACAAAAGATTTGGTTCAATGCAAGCACTCTCAATACATTTCCTCATGGATTTGTATCGAACGCTTGGAACATATTTCTAAATGTATACATCAGCATTCAGCTTTCTATGATTCATACCTATAGAAAATGTTGTGGATCACCAGTGGTTTAAAACAATGTGTTTGGTGCTTAAACTGGTCATGTGTTTGGGGCTTAAACTGGTCCTGTGTTCGGTGCTAAAACTGGTTCTGTGTTTCGTGCTAAAGCTGGTCCTGTGTTTGGTGCTAAAACTGGTACTGTGTATGGTGCTAAAGCTGGTACTTTGTCTGGTGCTAAAACTGGTCCTGTGTATGGTGCTAAAACTGGTCCTGTGTTTGGTGCTAACACTGGTCGTGTGTTTGTTGCTACAGCTGGCTCTGTGTTTGTTGCTAAAGCTGGTCCTGTGTTTCGTGCTAAAGCTGGTCCTGTGTTTGGTGCTAAAGCTGGTACTGTGTATGGTGCTAAAGCTGGCCCTGTGTTTGGTGCTAAAGCTGCCCTGTGTTTGGTGCTAAAGCTGGCCTTGTGTCTGGTGCAAAAGCTGGTCATGTGTTTCATGCTGAAGCTGGCCCTGTGTCTGGTGCTAAAGCTGGCCCTGTGTCTGGTGCTAAAGCTGGTCATGTTTTTAGTGCTAAAGCTGGCCCTGTGTTTAGTGCTAAAGCTGGCCCTGTGTTTGGTGTCAAAACTGGTGTTTGTTGCAGATTGCAAATGGGTGGGGGGGGGTGGGCAGATTAATCCTTCTTCCTACCTCCTACTCCTGTCAAAGAATACCCAACCCAACATCATTTTTCAGTCCGTCCTAACCTTTCCTCCTGCCCCAAGCCTGCCCATGCACCCCATCCCACACCTTCCTTTTCCTAGTCATGCCCTGCCTCCCACCCTCCCCAGTACTATATGTAAGGGCCTTAATCATGCCACTCCTAAAT
Organism: Bulinus truncatus; assembly: GCA_021962125.1. Taxonomy (NCBI): domain Eukaryota; kingdom Metazoa; phylum Mollusca; class Gastropoda; family Planorbidae; genus Bulinus; species Bulinus truncatus. The sequence continues at coordinate 1,340,752 of JAGDYQ010000223.1, forward strand.
GTATTCTGTGTAATATAATAACATAGGAGGTTTTTGTTTTATTCAAAACTATTGGCAACAATGAACTGTGGCCAGGGTCTAATGGGAAATGCGTGTAAGTCATGAACGGTTGAAAAAATCGTCATAGAACCGGTTTGCAAAAACTATTGAATACACACCAAAATTTGGAAACTTTTTTTGGAATGGCATAAAACATACAATACACACCTGCCATACATATGTGATCTATTTTTAGAACATGCAGACAGTGTTATTAAAATAAAATAGGGTAATATAAACGGATTTAAAACCAGATTTGGGGGGGGGGGGGAGTGGGTTGAGAGATAGTCACCATTTTCTTAAATACTTCTTACATAATTAACCTGATTTTACTTTACAAGTCACCTATGTTTCCCGTGGTGCCTCCATGGCCATTGAACTAACGCTTACGTTAAGGATTAATGAAGAGTTCTAATTCAAGAAAACATTAAATAGAAATTATGTAGATATAACTTTTGTGCATTTCATAAAGCGTATTTTTTTAAATATATTAGTTATTATTAAGAATGTCCCTAGAATTAATTATGTGAAATTTAAAAAAAAAATGAAATTGGTACATTTTAAGACTCATATAAACATCAACAAAGTTAACATATGTTACTTAATTTACTTTTATTTAATCGTAATAAAGTTAATATAAATTTAACCTTAATTACTTTTTTCTTATTTGTTTAGAAAACAAAGGGCCATTTAAGGAAAAAAAATGTGCACCAAATATACTCTCGAACACGGAATTTGTCAATTTACAGTGTTATGATTGGTGCGTAGTCGATAGATTGTAAAGAAAATAGGTCACCGAAATAAATGTAGATACATGTACTGTCACTTCAAAATTAAAACGCTTAAATGGCATAATCGGAGTAATGTACAAGAAAACTTTATAACGGCATCTCTTTAAATATTCATATACTGAGTGGTATGACAAATTTATTGGTTTTCTGTTAGACAATGTGGATTTCTAGGTGAACAAACAATCGAATATGTGTGTGATATAGAAATATAAAATAAGACATAATGCATAGCCTAGTTCCTACCTCCCTTCGTGAATATTTAGGAGAGCTCAACCAGGAACAATTACTTTAATGTTCCTGTTCACAATCAAGTTATCTCCCCAACTCTAAATCTGCTCCACCCGTTATGTCTGTAGTTCACATTTTACTTTCATTACGTGGCGCCACCTGCAATAAAAAAGTTCAGTGACCGATTCCGCTATTTTCGAAACTTTCATTCTTTTTTATAACAGCTAGCCACGTGACTTAGATTCTGCCTTTTCGTTTCTATAACACAAATTTAAAAAAAAAAAAATCTTACAATAAAATTGAGCTTAAAGAAATGTTTTTTTTTTAAAGCTCATTGTCGACCGGAGGGTCCCGGGTTCGAATCTCAGTGAGAACCTTGGGATTTTTTCAGGTCCTGGTGATAGTCCCCAAGTCCACCCAGCTTTAAATGGGTACCTGACTTTAAGTTGGGGAAGTAAAGGCCACTGGGCGTTGTTCTAACCACACAATCCGTTCATATGCCGAGGTTATAGAAAACAATGAATTCTACCTTTATCTTCCCGATAGCCCGTTAGGGTTAAAGGAACTTTACTTTTTTTATTATTAATTAATATTTGGGTCCATGCAATATGTCAAAACGTATGATTTAAATAACATATTACACTTTTTTTCTATTTGATGTGCAGCCTAAATAACGTTACTGACCAGTGCTCGATTACAGAATAAACCAGTGCCGGGGATGAAAAACAATTTCTGCAGAGCCGGGGATAAATGTCTATGATTTCATCCCCGGCTAGGATATATTAGCTAAAGTAAGAGTCGGGGATGAAACGTCTCAGAGCTTCATCAGTTGGCACACAGAGCTTCATCAGTCGGCACACAGAGCCTCATCAGTCGGCACACAGAGCTTCATCAGTTGGCACACAGAGCTTCATCAGTTGGCACACAGAGCTTCATCAGTCGGCACACAGAGCCTCATCAGTCGGCACACACAGCCTCATCAGTTGACACACAGAGCTTCATCAGTTGGCACACAGAGCCTCATCAATTGGCACTTTGCTATAAATAAATGGTTTTTTTGGCCCCAATAAGGGTCGTCACCACTGATGTAGAACATCGACTTCACGTGTGGTCACCTCCAGATCTAGAGTTAAGAACAATTACACACAGACCAGCAGACGACTGTTGGTATTGATACAACATCAAGTAATGTGTATACTATTTGAGTCATATATTTTTAAATTTCAAACTTTTCCACCATTCCTAAAAGACTAATTTCTTCATTATTAGTTCAAGTAACCAAATTATCTTTCATTCTATTGATGTCCGCACACAGGCCCGTAGCGTGCGGGGAGGGGGAGGGCTGCGTTTTGTCTGGCCCCCTCTGCTTTTTTGCTCTACTAAGTAACATTTTTTTCCTGCCCCCACCCCCCTGCTCTTTGCCTGGCCCCAGTTGTAGAATTTTTTACACTACGGGACATTGCGCACATCTGGCTATTAGATCTCCCTGTGTATATATACACACTCTCTTTGGGATGCTAAGACCCTACTTTTTTAAAAGGTTAACATATTTAAAACCACAATATAACCCTTAACCGATGTGGTCATTGGTGGGGCCGGGAGACGAAAGGACACATCAACAGACACATTTCTCCATAGTTGTATATCCTGAGCGTTTGTCTTTAGTTCATTCATTGGTAGCCCGGTCAGTTCTTTTATGCAAATTACATATTAAATGCTCTGGCAGAAATGATTTAATCAGTGATTCTTAAACTGTCCCTATTGGCGACTATGCCTGCCTACAGTCTTGGTTTCGTGAACAGCCATGAATTGCTTGGTTTAAAAAAAAAAAAGATGATAAAGCAAAATTAATTGTATGTATATATTTCCTTTTTTTTATCAGGCAGCTTCATAAACTGTTGCAAACTTTTAGTTATTTAACATCTAGATAGATAGAGATGTAATTATGCATGGTTCAATTTTAGATCCTTCAATTATAAATTCAAATTTTGACTCCACTCACAAGAAATACGATTGGCTTGCGACCACATTTTTAGAGCCGCACATTTAAAGGAAAGGCTTTGGGGCCGTCCATAAAGTACGTCACGCTCCAAGGGGGGGGGGAGGGGGTGTAAGAAAGTGTGACAGTTTGTGACAGGGGGGGTCAGGCCAAGTGTGACGTCACATTTTTTATTTATTTTAGATTTTATTTCTAATTTAAATTTTTATTTTTTTAGTAAAACTTTATACTTTTAAAAACAATTTTCAAAAATTTTGTGAAACACTTGAATTAGTTTTATGCCAAAATAGCTTGAAATGCATATCTTTTCAATGTGTTGTTCACAATTCCTCATGTTAGTTAGTTCATATTTCAACTTTTTACCTTCGAGATTCTTTTCTCCTTCAATCCCAATCAACCAAACAACTGATGCAGGGCCGCTTTATCAACTAGGTACACTAGGCACTGTTCCTAGGGCCTACGGACTTTTCAAGGGCTTACGAAAGTGAAAACAAGTTCAGAATGCCCATAAAATTTAATAATGTTTGTATTAAAGTAACTATATATAACCATGTGAGATGAGCCCGTCAAGGTGCAGATCTGTAAATTACAGTATGTTAAATTTTCGGCTCTTTGTCATAGCAAAGTCACAAATGACGTCCTCAAAAGTTTATTTAGATTTCAAATAGCAAAGAAGCGCGGGTGCATTCTTGAAAAATATGAAAAATGAAGTAGGGGAGGGCCTACGACTTTGAAAGCCCCTAGGGCCTACGATGACCTTAAAACTGATGGGCTCAGAGCTTCAGAAAGAGCTAATAAATTTCTTTCATTGTTTGTAGCACAAACTCTCAAATTTGATGACATTATGCCAAGATCAACAGGAGTTTTAAAATTGCAACCATATGTTCTTTATCGTCCATCTTTGCAGACCAGCGTACATGATCGAATTTGCTTAGTGTGTCACTTATACTTTGCTTCACAAACAATGTTGAAGAAACAAACAGGACAATACAGAGCTCGGGCGCAGGAGAATGTGCCAACCCAAAATTTTCCAGAATCAACTCAGATAAAACGCCTCGTCCTTTGAGAATCGCTGCTAGAAGGCAAAGAGAACTCATGGCAATTATTGGCAGTATGGAAAATGCACATTCAGAGGATGTTGAGTGGCAAATGAGGATGAAGTTGATCTGTCTGCAATTATTCTTCCAGGAAACGATGATGGGGAAAGATTTATGTCAGTCGTAACTATGGATGAACACTTCACCATGGATGGATGATGTCTAGTGAATATTTTTTTTATTTAACATAATTCACAGGTCCACTATAAACATATTCAACATAGCACAAGAGCTGCTCACATAATTTGTTAATCTAGTCCTTTTTTTAGTCGCATTGTTTTGTTTCCATTTTTATTATTTAATCACTGGTTGAGGTCAAGTTTCGCTAATCTACTTCTTATCCTATGTCAATAGAATGCATAATCTGAAGATTATCTCAAAGTTGACCTCAGCCATTGTAAATGAAAAGGTAGCAGATAAATGATGTTTATTATATAATTGTCAAGTCTAGTTTTTTGCATTTTTTTTGTCAAATTCAATTGATTGAGTTACTGTTTCAAAGAATAACTGTGACAACTGTTGACAATTATTTATTCTACTAGTAAATTCATTTAATAATCTGATAGTTTTTTTAATATTTATATTTTAAGGCAGTTTAATAGTGAAGTGTGTTTTAAGTTTTCAATTAAATTTTAATTAGTTGTTGATTAAATTTTTTTGTGAAAGTGTGACGTATTTTAGGGGGAGGGGATCCCAAGATTTGTGACACTTTGTGAAAGGGGGGAAAGGGGGGGGGGGGTCAAAAATGGTCAAAAATATCGTGACGTACTTTATGGACGGCCCCTTTGTCTCTTTATTATAATTGGCTCATATATTTATTAACCCAATTAACTTTATAAATTATAACTGAAGTTAATAAATGAAAGTGATATTTATTGAAAATGAATACATTACAGCTGAACAAAACATTTGCAATATATTTTTAGATAAAACAATGTAATAAGTACCGTCTTGTAGCTACTTAAACCAAATCGAGCTATTGGCAGCCAGTCCAATTATGATATGTGGGTCAAATGCCGTGCTACGAGACTGTTCGCTTACAGTTGTAATAGTTAATTACTAATTCTGTTATCAGATGGAGGAACTACTTCACCCATTTATGTAATCATTTCTTAGCAGTTCGTCATAGTATATAGCTGTACTTTGCATCAGAATAAAATGTAACAAGAAACATTCAGTTTAAGTAAGCAGTTGATAGCATTTTCTTTTTCAAGGATAGATAAGTCAAAGTGAAGTAATTACATATTTTATCACTATGACTGTATGACATCTCAATTTCACATTTCCTTAATACAATTTGGGAAAGAAGTGATAAGTTATTGTAGCGAAAACACGAATGTAAGAATTAAAACAAAAGTAAATGATAAAAAAAAACAATTACCAATTAGAAAGCCTCCCTTTCCAAGGGTTATGCATATGGCTAAGTGAGCTGTAGTTAATATTATAGTTGCTTATACATTTAGATATGTGGGTTACTGTTTGTACAACAGTTTTAAGATCTCTTTGACATTTTTTTAATTGAAGTAATTTATCCTTTAGGATGTTGTAAGAAGAAGAAACAACTAATTAGATTTTTATCTATTTCTTTCATAACATAAAAAAAAAATATATATTTTGAAAAAAATATATCAAAGCTGAACACAGAGGCGTACCGTACCTAAGGTGGGGGAGGGGGTCCAAAATCGAAATATTAAGTACATGTCATGGTATAAAATTTTAAAATTCAGGGGCCCCAAAAGAGGTCAAGCCCCCGGGCACCCAAATCCATTGGTTCGGCACTGGATTTACAATAGTCTATATTTATGCAAAGGTTTTGCAGGGTACAGCTGTCTGTTATCAAATGTGTGTTTCTGTTCCACCAATAGTATTATTTGTGAAAAATATAAAATTCTATCCGTCGTTCGACGGGCTAAAATACTTGTAAAAAAATAATTCTGCACTTGGAAGTCCGTGTTAATAGTTACTATTAAAGAAGACAGTAAGACAAAATTTGCGCACAATACAATTGCAGCGGATCAATTAAGTACATTTTTTATTAATTTAAATGTATACCATTTATAAAAAAAAGCTCGACAAGTAATCAGCCAGTTGTAAATATTACATTGCTAAGCTTATAGTAAATGAACCGATAGTTACTCGGCCTGGCTGTAAAACCCGAAGTCTTGCTGCCGGTTTGCGTGTAGTTTTTAAACTTCAAGCAATCTTTGAAACAAAACTCCCTACTTTTTTAAAACTTGCAATAGACCGAAAATCCTTTAGATTGGCAGTCCCCGTTTTTTGCCATGGATTATATCGACGCTCAGCTTTTATACAATTTCGTTGATGGATTGTGATCGTAATCGAATTAGCAGACGCCCCTGTTTATGACATGATTATTCTTATATTAAACATTTTATTTTGATAAAACAGTTGGTACAATAGTTACTTAATCATTTAGATTATTGAATATGTTAGTTGCAGTTGGTATAATAGTTACTTATACATTTAGATATGTGAGTTATAGATGGTACTATAGTTACTTATACATTTAGATTATTGAATATGTGAGTTACAGTTGGTACAATAGTTACTTTAACATTTAGATTATTGAATATGTGAGTTGCAGTTGGTATAATAGTTACTTATACATTGTCATATGTGAGTTGCAGTAAGTACAGTCATACTAAAGTTAGCTGTTGGTAAAATAATCATTGCATGCACATTTAATTTGCTAAGCTTTAATTACTAAAATCAAAAAAACAATTTTAAATAATTTTATTTTCGTTTTCATTTGGCAAGAGATTGTCTGCGATTGACATAAAATAGTTTCGTCTTGTCTTGCCTGGGGAATTATTTCAGTTTTCAATGAAACCAATCAGTCCATTGAGCAGCTCTATCCCAGCCACACTATCGGTCCATTGAGCAGCTCTATCCCAGCCACACTATCGGTCCATTGAGCAGCTCTATCCCAGCCAGACTATCGGTCCATTGAGCAGCTCTATCCCAGCCAGACTATCGGTCCATTGAACTGCTATATCCCAGCCAGACTATCAGTCCATTGAGCAGCTCTATCCCAGCCAGACTATCAGTCCATTGAACAGCACTATCCCAGCCAGACTATCGGTCCATTGAGCAGTTCTATCCCAGCTAACTGCGTGTTCTGCTCTGATGATTAAAACATTGATTTTCAAACCTTCTCTTTTAATCTTTGCTTAAATATTTGTATAGGAATGAAGTAATCTATTCCATACAAATCATATTTACATGTATTGTTTGTTAGGTACAGGCATATATGTCGGTCTAAATATCCATAGAAATTTAAATGAAAAAATATTTACGTTTGGACCAGAATGTAAATAATATCTGCATAAAAGAATGTTGGTAAATATCCACATGATAATATTCGCTGCAAAACGATGCTACAAAATTAAAATGAAATAAACTGTTCGCCACTGCTACGGAAATCATTAAGGTTTACATAATGAGCACAATAATGGGGTTTCATTGTTTAGCACAGTCTTGGAAATCAATGCGTTAAAAAATCCCTCTATACCCTGGAATACTTTAATATACACTATAAATATCTGTATCTATCTGTGCATCTAATTGTTCTGTATGTGTATCTATTTTCTTCAGTCGCAAATCAAATTGTTTTATCTGTACATCTCACTGCATATCCATCGATGTGGTTATCTGTCTGAATATATATGAATACATACAATAATACTTCTATATGAATACATACAGTTATACTTCTATATGAATACATAAATTAATACTTCTATATGAATACATACATTAATACTTCTATATGAATACATACATTAATACCTCTATATGAATACATACATTAATACTTCTATATGAATACATACATTAATACCTCTATATGAATACATACATTAATACTTCTATATGAATACATACAATAATACTTCTATATGAATACATACATTAATACTTCTATATGAATACATACATTAATACTTCTATATGAATACATACATTAATACTTCTATATGAATACATACATTAATACTTCTATATGAATACATACATTAATACTTCTATATGAATACATACATTAATACTTCTATATGAATACATACATTAATACTTCTATATGAATACATACATTAATACTTCTATATGAATACATACATTAATACTTCTATATGAATACATACAATAATACTTCTATATGAATACATACATTAATACTTCTATATGAATACATACATTAATACCTCTATATGAATACATACATTAATACTTCTATATGAATACATACATTAATACCTCTATATGAATATATACATTAATACTTCTATATGAATACATACATTAATACTTCTATATGAATACATACATTAATACCTCTATATGAATATATACATTAATACTTCTATATGAATACATACATTAATACTTCTATATGAATTAATACATTAATACTTCTATATGAATACATACATTAATACCTCTATATGAATACATACATTAATACCTCTATATAAATACATACATTAATACCTCTATATGAATACACACATTAATACCTCTATATGAATACATACATTAATACCTCTATATGAATTGAATACATACATTAATACCTCTATATGAATACATACATTAATACTTCTATATAAATACATACATTAATACTTCTATATGAATACATACATTAATACTTCTATATGAATACATACATTAATACCTCTATATGAATACATACATTAATACTTCTATATGAATACATACATTAATACTTCTATATGAATACATACATTAATACCTCTATATGAATACATACATTAATACTTCTATATGAATACATACATTAATACTTCTATATGAATACATACATTAATACTTCTATATGAATACATACATTAATACTTCTATATGAATACATACTTTAATACTTCTATATGAATACATACATTAATACTTCTATATGAATACATACATTAATAATTCTATATGAATACATACATTAATACTTCTATATGAATACATACATTAATACCTCTATATGAATACATACATTAATACTTCTATATGAATACATACATTAATACTTCTACGCACGACATTCAATGTACATTTCACAGATTTCGTTCCTAAAGGTTTCACTCATTATTTATTCCCATTCAAGATTAACCCCCTTGATGTCCCATGACAGACACATGTTAAATAGTTTTCATCAAAGTGAATAATACAAATAGGTTTACACAATTTTATTTCTTAAAATATTAGCGTGTGTTTCTATCTGGGTACTTTGATTATTTATTTATTTACTGCTACTTATCAATGTAATGGGACATTCATTTAACTATATCTTAATCGTCCACGCTTTTTTTTATTCATTTAATAATAAATTATATAAATATTTCTTTAATATAATAAATTATTTTCTTACACTGCAGTGATTTGTTATTATCAAAGCTTATAGTTTTTTTTTAAAAAAGCTCAACTGAGATGTTTATCAAATAGAAACTTTAAGGCAGCTATGCTAAAGACCAGCTTTAGCACCAGACACAGGGCCAGCTTTAGCACCAGCCACAGGGCCAGCTTTAGCACCAGACACAGGGCCAGCTTTAGCCCCAGACACAGGGCCAGCTTTAGCACCAGACACAGGGCCAGCTTTAGCACCAGACACAGGGCCAGCTTTAGCACCAGACACAGGGCCAGCTTCAGCATGAAACACATGACCAGCTTTAGCACCAGACACAAGGCCAGCTTTAGCACCAAACACAAGGCCAGCTTTAGCACTAGACACAAGGCCAGCTGTAGCAACAAACACAGGGCCAGCTTTAGCACCAGACACAGGGCCAGCTTCAGCATGAAACACATGACCAGCTTTAGCACCAGACACAAGGCCAGCTTTAGCACCAAACACAGGGCCAGCTTTAGCACCAGACACAAGGCCAGCTGTAGCAACAAACACAGGGCCAGCTTTAGCACCAGACACAGGGCCAGCTTTAGCCCCAGACACAGGGCCAGCTTTAGCACCAGACACAGGGCCAGCTTTAGAACGAAACACATGACCAGCTTTAGCACCAGACACAGGGCCAGCTTTAGCACCAGACACATGACCAGCTTTAGCACCAGACACAGGACCAGCTTTAGCATCAGACACAGGACCAGCTTTAGCACCAGACACAGGACCAGCTTAAGCACCAGACACAGTATCAGCTTACGTTTTTTTATAGTTTTTTTATTTTAATTTCATACTTTCACGTTGTGAAATAATTAAATTTGCTATTGTTGCACACTTCCTCCTAATTGTGTTCACTCTCTAAGCGATAGAAGCTGATATAACTCTGTCATTGTTCACACCACATTACCCCCCTTGACTAGACTAGAATTAAGGGATAATGGAGGACAGGCCGTCCTATAAAGACCTGGGTTACCAGCATTTTGAAGTAGACAGGTCAATATGTAGCGACTATTATGGCGAGCACACAACGAGGATAGAAGTGAGAGGACCTAAACAGAGTACATTGAGTACTCTGAGTACACTGAAAACCCTGAGTACACTAAGTACTATGAGTACAATGGATATCCTGAATACCGAGAGCACCTTGAGTACACTTAATACACTTAAAACCCTGAGTACACTAAGTACTATGAGTACAATGGATATCCTAAATACCGAGAGCACCATGAGTACACTTAATACACTTAAAACCCTGAGTACACTAAGTACACTGAGTACACAGGTTAGAGTAAGTGCCATGAGTATACTGAGTGCACTAAAAACCCTGCTTATATTGAGTACATTAAGTACCCTGAGTACGCTGAGTACGCTGAAAGCCCTGAGTACACTGAGTGAACTAGGTACCCTTAGTACACCCAGAACACTGAGTACACTAATTACTATGAATACACTGAGTACAATAAAAACACTGAGTGCGCTTAGTGCCCTGAGTACACTGAAAACACTGAGTACACTTAGTACTCTGAGTGCACTTAGTACCTTGGGTACACTGAAAACCCTGAGGTATCAGCACTGACAAAACGTGTACTGTCGGGCGAACGATGAATGAATGATGAAGTCATAGACCGTACCAACCGTTGTAGAGATGTCTCAGTCAAACCGCTGCATTCAGATTAAATTAAACTTTGTTTTCAATTTTTGTTAGTTCAACTAAGTTATTTGCATCTTTATTGGTGGCCATGTGGAATACTGTACATTTTCATTGAATTTATAAGGACTTAAAGAGATATTTGTTTATAACTAATAAACTGAAATAACGTTTTCCCATAGTTGATGAATTCATTCATTATACGTTCATCTCATATTATACGTTCATCTCATATTATACATTCATCTCATATTATATGTTCAGTTCATATTATATGTTCAATTCATAAGCAGCGGGAACGCAAAGTAAAAACAGATATAGATTAAATATTAAGTAATGTATTGATCTTTGACGTCATGCACCCATTAATTTATTCTTCCATTCACACGTTTCAAATTTCAAGGAACGTCTCTTTTTACGTCTGTCTTTAAGTGAAATCTAATATGATGGTCTTTAAAAAGAGTTTGATAGCAAGAAACTGTTTTACTTCTCAAAAACTAAATAATGTAAACGCCATAGTAAACTGTAAATAATAAGTAAAAAAATGAAAGTTTGTCTATATTTATGATATAGAACTAGACGGAATCAAATGTAAATGTAGTACTAGAAGAAATCAAATGTAAATATAGAACTAGAAGGAATCAAGTGTAAATATAGAACTAGAAGGAATCAAATGTAAATATAGAACTAGACGGAATCAAGTGTAAATAAAGAACTAGAAGGAATCAAATGTAAATATAGAACTAGAAGGAATCAAGTGTAAATATAGAACTAGAAGGAATCAAATGTAAATATAGAACTTGAAGAAATTAAATATTTTTTAATGCAAGAAAGATAGCATTTTAAACAGAATTTTCTTTTTTAAATTAAAAAAAAAACATTTTGTAGACTTTTGAAATGATACTGTGTCATTTGAAGAGAGATCAATGGATAATGCTAATGGCATTCAATAGCAGCCACTTATGGATTAACATTTGTATTAAGTATGAATGTTAAACACAGTAATATATTGATTAATAGTTTGACTACAGCTGGTACGAGTTATAAACTATGATGGTGGGCAGAGGTAAATTATCAGCAGTTATTGATTATGGTGACCTCGTTGTAAGAACATTAGACTAGTCTTATATTACATAAATACAGATATAATATGTCAGAAGCGGTAGATAGAGTTCATAGGCTCCCATCAGCTGACTGAAATGACTTGAGATGACTTGAACTGAGTACTGCACAATAATTGGACTTGCTGACATGTACTTAGGACAGAGGAATAAGTTGACTTGAGATTACTTATTTTTAAGGCATCAGCGAAAGTCAGTTGACTTGAGACGTCATATATTTCGTACAGAAACAAAAAGTTGAGTTTATTTGATTTGACTTATACCTATAGGTCATGAGAAGTTTATAACTTGAGATAACTTATAATGATTACATCAGTAAGAGTTGGTTTGATCTAAGATCAATACAATAACTACATGGGTTCTAGAAGTCTAACAACGACCCCATATAAAACCGAGTATCTCAGAAAGATTCTGACATGGAACCTTCATTCATTGTTCAAACCAACTACCAACTAGTCCCAACGCATTTTTGTTTTCTTCGCTTATGTCTTCTTCAATCATTTATAGAATGGGCTACATTGGTTTGATCTTTTCGAGAGTCGCTGAAAAGTCGTAAACTTTAATAAGAAGAATTGATTAGTGAAGAGTGAATTGATATTTCATAATTTAAAAAACGTTTATTTTAGTCTACACCGTGTCTCTAAATATTGTTGCTAATGGAATGTAGGAATTATCTTACGTTTGTGGGTGTGGCTATTTCCACTGCTGACTTTCCCCCTCCCTCATGTAATGCAGTCTAAGTATCTTTTTGACATATACATGGCCTCAGGCTATTTATAGATAAGCTTGTATATTTAACACAGAGAGGGTAAAGAATGTAATATATAGGTACCTTTCTCGACATTCTTCATTGAATACTGTTTATTCTGTGAATGTTATATGTATGTATATTTGATGTAGCCTATGTATGTGTATGGATGTATGCAGTTTTATTTTATGTATGTTTGTTAAATGTATGTATGTATGTTTGATGTGTCTATGTATGTTTGATGTATGTTTATTTTATGTTAGTATGTTTGATATATGTTTGATGTATTATTCAATATAAACTTGAACATAAAATTGTATTACCAACGACAGAAATAAACAGAAATGAACAATATAATCCAACATTCTTTTAACTTGTAATTTATTATATGATTGTGTATTATGGCAGTATGGTTCAATGTTTGTATAGTATGGCAGTATGGCTCAATGATTGTATATTATGGCAGTATGGTTCAATGATTGTATATTATGGCAGTATGGTTCAATGATTGTATGTTATGGCAGTACGGTTCAATGATAGTATATTATGGCAGTAATGGTTCAATGATTGTATATTATGGCAGTATGGTTCAATGATTGTATGTTATGGCAGTACGGTTCAATGATAGTATATTATGGCAGTAATGGTTCAATGATTGTATATTATGGCAGTATGGTTCAATGATTGTATATTATGGCAGTATGGTTCAATGATTGTATATTATGGCAGTATGGTTCAATGTTTGTATAGTATGGCAGTATGGTTCAATGTTTGTATAGTATGGCAGTATGGTTCAATGATTGTATATTATGGTAGTATGGTTCAATGATTGTATATTATGGCAGTATGGTTCAATGTTTGCATAGTATGGCAGTATGGTTCAATGTTTGTATAGTATGGCAGTATGGTTCAATGATTGTATATTATGTCAGTATGGTTCAATGATTGTTTAGTATGGAAGTATGTTTTAATGAAGTACATTCCTTTAGTCTAATTCAAGTATTTGATTTTCATTTGACACTATGTTTTTGGGTGTATGACTGTATTAAAACTTCATTTTTTTCTATCCACTTAGAGTTTAGAGTTCATCGTTACTAAAAATGAATTCCTGAAGAAACAGTTTTTTGGAAAAAAAAAAAACAATAGAATATTTGTATTTAAATTTTAATAAAAAAAATAATCTTGATAATAAACAGTAAAATCATATAATACTACAAGCGTATCACAATTCTAGCTTATGAACATTACAAAACTATTTAATATTTTGCAAAGATTGTCTGAATGATCATTAGATAGAGTGGAATTTGAAACGACTGTTCTTTTTATATACCCACCAACATGACAAGATTTTCATTAGCATTGTTGTTCGGAAAAGTTAAAATACGTATTATAGCTACTAGACCTGTTTAGTTAATTAAAACATTGACGACTTTCACCGTGGGCAATAGGGGTCGGGGGGGTGGGGGTGAGAGGCGCCAGTGACACTTCAGTCTTCAGCGGGTATTTCAGTTATACAGAAGGTATTTAGCCATCACCGTGGTAACATAGACGATCAGAGGCAGGCAATGAATGTCACAATTGATCCCGTGGTCCGGGCTACAGATATAAACTGGAACACATTGATGGATGTCCCTGACATTCAGGGGTCACCGTCACTTATGGTCATCTGATATTAAATAACTTAGAAATCGGTGGGAGTGTGATCGAATTGGCCCAAGGCTATGGAGATTTTCAGAGGGCGCAAAATCAGCTGTCACCAGATATCGACACAGTTAGTCTTCAGTCTGGAAACATTCCTCCTGCCTCGCTCAAGTCATTCAGCATTAGGCTGAGAGTCAAATAATTTATATATTAATGTAAATAATGTTTGCCATAGATACCATTATGTAATGGATTTAAAATAATGACGTTAGGGACCGTTCACTTAGTACGTAACGACTTGGGAGTTGAGGGGGGGGGAGGTAGGGAATGATAGAGAAGAATGGTGAAATAGTTTTACGCGGGGAAGAAGAAATTGAAATCAAGTAAAAATGTTTTAGGCAATAATTGAATAAGCCATAGTAGATCAAGGTCTTGAATTTAACAGCAAGGCTGGACAAAGAGCAGTTGAATGGAGTGTCCGAATGAAATACTTAAAGATGAATGCAAACGTCATTGAAGTAAACGAGCAGGGGATATAATAGCATGTGCCAGATCAAGATATGACGGGCGTACTTGTCTCACGCGCGGTACTTGCTCAAGGTCGGCAGTTTTCTCATGTATACGATGGTTAAAGTTAAATATAACTGATTATGTTTACATCAGGAAGTAATACATTGGAAATAATGAAAAGTAGAAAGAGATGGAATTTAGTAGGATGTCACACTTACAACTGAACACAAGTGTAGTAGAGTGTTTCAAAGGATAATGCTGAAAAAAAAATGTAATACAATTTCGCATGCCCCCCAGAAATGTGAGGTTTCGGGTCAGTAATACGTAAGCCAAATTATAGAAAAAAATATTGAGTCTAAGTGACTGCTCATTAGCATCAAACTTTTAAGTTTTTTTTTTGCAAAAGGGTCATTCTATGTCAACTCAACAAGTTTTTTGACATTTGTTCACCCGACCTTCTCAGATCTTATTTAAATTTTAAGGGCTTGTTGTACATTCAAAGTTGAGTGATTCCTGAAAATTTCAGACCATTTGGTAAAAAACTTTGTGAGATTTGATTTTTTAAAGTTTTAAGGGTAATCGCGAGTTCGCGTGACATTTACATTTTAGCGATATTTGAACGTGAATATTTCAAAAACTAAAAGAGGTATCAGACTGAAATCTTCAGTATTTACTCATTGTTTTATCCTGAGTTGAATGATTTATTTATCTCATCTCAAGTGTAGCTTGCACAAAGAATGCTCTAAAAATTTCCAAACATTGCACTTCAGACAGTTTTCATCAATATTTGACCCAGTATAGCCAAGGACCTATAAGAAATGAAATGATGTTTGTTATACAATTAGTAATGAACATATATGTTTATACTATTTTGATAGAGAATTCCTGTTAATCAAATAATAGCATCATGGTCGTCCATTTTTGCACGTATTGCGACCCCCAGATGACCATGTGAAAAGTAATTCACACTTTTCATATTTTGCACACTTGTTAATCTTAGCAAGTACTAGCTATGGGGAAAATTTCATGTTGGTTTCTTGACGCCTTCTTGGTGAAAAATCTGCATGAAATTGCATGATTTCTGCACTATCGTGGACCATAGTAATTTTGAATGTTTGAACTGACATCTTTGATGGACTGGGTTTTCTTATTGTGAATATCGTTTTTTTACTTGACACATGAATTTTTTGTGTAATATTTGTTTGCAAACACATCATGACATTAATCTGATAAATTCTTCCTCTGAAATGACACAACTGAATTGGGATCAACCCTCCTCGCATCTTGTTGAAGCTTCGGCTTCTGTAATGCCATAACCATAGCCTTCTTTTCGCCATCTGAAAGAATGTCAGAAAAGAAAGACAGGCCGATCAAGTTTTCAGACAAATAACACACGTGCCTTCTCATTTTTTCAGCGCAATGTCTGCTATTTGTTTGTCAACCCCAGCATATGACTCCAAACTCTGCAGTAGGCACAGATCATTCAACGGTGCATCACAGCTGCTGGTGGCACTCAACCAGGCTTTCACATAAATAGTAGAGCTGCTGTTTGATTAAAAAAATTGATCAAAATTAACGCATGATTAAAAATTTTAATCGCAAATTAACGCACATTTTAATCGACACAGTATAATACAATTGTTTGTATTCAAACTAATATGTCATAATATCAAAGCATAACATTGGCATAATAAACAAGTCATTTTAATTTACGAAAGAGGTTTAATGAATTATAACATATTTATTAAGCATTAGCATATATGTCTATTTAATTAATTATTGAGACCAGTTTATGGACATGTATCAATCACGTCAATGATGCGAATTGTTTTCTTTTTATTTAACAACAATGTCTAACCTTTTTTCTTACCATAGTTTCGAACTAATGAAGTATGTCAACCCCTCTTCCCTCCCTCCCTGTCATATTTTGCTTCACTTCGCCCACATGTAAGTCTGTTTACCCTACCATCCATTTCCCATTCCAAAAAAAAAAAATACACACGTCATTTATATCTCTAATGTAACTTTTCTTTCATAAAATAATAGTATAGCCAGAAAGTTGTCGCTCACTTATTATTAACGCGTTTTTTTTTCCTTTATTCTCCCCCCTTTCCTCACCAAGTCACATTTTTAACACACTCTCTCCCCACTTAAAGATGTCCCAAAAACAAATTGACACCGGTTCCATTGTTTCAAACTAGGAGAACGCGTCAGAAATAAAAACCAAAATCGCCGAGTTGAAGGACAAATTTACTTTTAATCTTCTTTTGAAGTTTTTGCTTTGCTATTAATGTTACTCTTATATTCTTTCATTCATTTACTTTCATACTATAAACTATTTGTTCAATGTTTTAGTGAACAACAGAAAAGAAAATTTTATTTTTCTATCTGTCTGTCAGTTAAATTAATAAAAAAAAGTATCTTGTAAAATGACACTCTTTATTTAATGTTACCGTTTCAAACGTTCAAAGCAAAATTTTGATAGGTCGGCTTTCATTTTTAATCTTCTGTTGTTCTTTCTTTCGTGTGTCAACATTAAAAATTCTTTCTTTCGTTTCATTTTGGTTATAGCAACAGTTGTATCAGAGTGTTTGCCGGTCTAACTCTTAGAGAAAAATCTATTGATATTTTTATTGCTATATATAAAGCACAAACAAAAATATGCCTTTCTTTCCATCATATCGACACCGCTAGTTTCAGAAAGTTAATTAATATAAAGTAATAAATTTAGCTCAGTATCACAATAATTCTGAAAAATACATACACTGTCTCGTGTACTGATGTTTGCATAGCATAGTCTAGACCATGTCTAGACATTGATTTCAAGTGTCATGAAACTGTTAGTGCAGCTGATGCAAGACGCTGTATTTTCAAATGCGATAAAAAATTGGGCGCAAAAAAATGGTGATACAAAATTTCTAACATCTCGTTATTTTGACCTAATTATAACAGAGTTCACCAAACACTTGTCGTTCTTTTACATCGACCAGTACACTACAGTACCTCCACCAATACATTACAGTACCTCTACCAATACACTACAGTACCTCCACCAATACACTACAGTATATAATGTAAACTAGTGAATGAAACTTTTTTTCTTGTTATATCGACCGGGATGGGAGCAGGAGGTTCACTTGTCGAAGGATTATATTACTAAATATCTTCATTTTATGTTACAATCGGGGCTTTTGTCGACGTACCTAGAGGTGAGGGTGTGTGGAAATTATGACTTAAAAAGTGAACGGACTTCAAATTGTTATTTATCGATTTGGTGAACTTTCAGCATTTTGGTCAAATTAACGCATTTAGGTGTTGCGTTAAAAATTTTAATCGCAAATTTTTTTTGACGCGTTAATCGCAAATTAACGCAGTTTAATCAGCAGCCCTAATAAATAGTAACGGTGAACAAGAATATTCGCCGGAGATCCTGCAGCTTTTCTGCTGTGAGGTTGAGTTGTTCACGAAACAGGTACATTTTCAGGCAATAAATTCCTTTAGTCATCCAGCGGGAACGATGATAGGCACCTGGCGGACTCAAATGATATGATGAATTACCAACGTCACTATCATCGTTACTGTCGCTTAACATGAGTAGTTTCAAGTTAAGAAACTCAAGATAGTCCTGTCTCGGTTGAGTTTTCTGACATGTGTGAAGGAAGTCGATAATGTCTGCTTTTCTCTCATAAAGCCAAGCTTTCTCACTGTTTGTCAACTCTGAGCTGGATGTAGAGACATCAATAGCAGCAAATCGTGATGTATCAAGGGTCGGTCACGTTTCCTTGAAACATTTGAACAGTGAAATGTGTGGTCCAGATGATTTAAACAACTTGTCAAACACTGCTGCTGATATTATTTCAAAGATATGATGACGCATGCTAGAAATAGGCGTTTGTCAAACATCCGCTGAATAACTGTTATGGCGCCAGTATGAACTCCTGTGTTAGAACTTGTATAAAAACAAAGACCAGCCAGCCATTCTGGGACACCTTTCAACTCATGTAGTATCTGAACCACAGCTTTACCCATTAATTCACCAGTTGATCTTGGAAGTTGTAGAATTGTCAGAAGCTCTTCAACCTTCACTCAAGACACAACAATTGGCATTCGATAAACTAGCTCGTCTGATTGGCCACCAACATCTGGTAGTAATTTTCCATCAAATGAGCAACTCATGGTGTGCTTGGCACAAACATCTCCTTCTGTTTACTGTGACTGATTGGCAAACATTTTTTTCTAGCTCTATATATTGTACTTGTTGACAGTGATACTGTTGTTGATTCATCAGCTGGAAAGATTCTTCAAGTAATAAAGCAAACGACGCAGAGTGAGCCCCATAGTTGGTAGGCTGCTAGAACAAGTGACTAAATCAAAAGATGCTAACTGTTGACCAATCAACCAGACATCGATTTCAGATCTAGTTTTGAAAGTCCTTTGACGTACATATGCCATATTAATTATTACAATTGAACTCTGAAATCTGAAAGAAAAAGAACACACAGCAGTGTACATTGCAGAATGAATAATGCGGAATTAACACTTTAAATGTCAATAATAGTACACTACAAAGACAATTTAAAAAATCCACTCAAAAATTGCATCATATGGGCTTACGAATATGCCAAAAGAAGGAGACCCTTTGAGCAGTCTGTTAATGTCAATCTTTTTGACTGAAATTTTTACTGGTTACCTAATACATCAATCCTCATCCATTAATGCCCTATGCGGTTAAATTTGAAAAAAACATTTTTTTTGAAACACTCTAATGTGTAGTTTATATCAAATGTGGAGCTACATGATCTGATAGAATGTGTACACAATATTGTCCTCGTCAATATTTAATAACACATTGAATGAAATTTACCAAATAAAAATACGGCAATTTTTTTTTTATATTTGCAAGATTTTATAACAAAAATTCTATTGCAACATTTAAAAAGCCAACACAATTTAGCCAACATTAGTATAGCCAACTATAATTAGTCAACATTAGTATAGCCAACAATATTTAGCCAACATTAGTATAGCCAACAATATTGAGCCAACGTTAATATAGCCAACACTATTTAGCCAACATTAGTATAGCCAACAATATTTAGCCAACGTTAGTATAGCCAACAATATTTAGCCAACATTAGTATAGCCAACAATATTTAGCCAACGTTAGTATAGCCAACAATATTTAGCCAACATTAGTATAGCCAACAATATTTAGCCAACGTTAGTATAGCCAACAATATTTAGCCAACATTAGTATAGCCAACAATATTTAGCCAAAATTAGTATATCCAACAATATTTAGCCAACATTAGTATAGACAACAATATTTAGCCAACGTTAGTATAGCCAACAATATTTAGCCAACATTAGTATAGCCAACAATATTTAGACAACAACGTTAGTATAGCCAATAATATTTAGCCAAGTTAGTATAGCCAACACTATTTAGCCAACATTAGTATAGCCAACAATATTTAGCCAACGTTAGTATAGCCAACAATATTTAGCCAACATTAGTATAGCCAACAATATTTAGCCAACGTTAGTATAGCCAACAATATTTAGCCAACATTAGTATAGCCAACAATATTTAGCCAACATTAGTATAGCCAACAATATTTAGCCAACATTAGTATAGCCAACAATATTTAGCCAACATTAGTATAGCCAACAATATTTAGCCAACATTAGTATAGCCAACAATATTTAGCCAACATTAGTATATCCAACAATATTTAGCCAACATTAGTATAGACAACAATATTTAGCCAACGTTAGTATAGCCAACAATATTTAGCCAACATTAGTATAGCCAACAATATTTAGACAACAACGTTAGTATAGCCAACAATATTTAGCCAACGTTAGTATAGCAAACAATATTTAGCCAACATTAGTATAGCCAACAATATTTAGCCAACATTAGTATAGCCAACAATATTTAGCCAACATTAGTATAGCCAACAATATTTAGCCAACATTAGTATATCCAACAATATTTAGCCAACATTAGTATATCCAACAATATTTAGCCAACATTAGTATAGCCAACAATATTTAGCCAACATTAGTATAGCCAACAATATTTAGCCAACACTAGTATAGCCAACAATATTTAGCCAATATTAGTATAGCCAACAATATTTAGCCAATATTATTATAGCCAACTATAATTAGTCAACATTAGTATAGCCAACAATATTTAGTCAGCACAATATTTTGCCAACAATATTTAGCCAACATTTGAATAGCCAACAATATTTAGCCAACATTTGTATAGCCAACAATATTTAGCCAACAACATTTAGCCAACATGTGTATAGCTAACAATTTTTAGCCAACAATATTTAGCCAACTTTGATATAGTCAACAATATTTAGTCGACAACATTTAGCCAACATTAGTATAGCAGACAATATTTAGCCAACAATAGTATTGTCAACAATATTTAACCCGCAATAATATAACCAACAACATTTTGTCAACATTAGTATAGCCAACAATATTTAGCCAACATTAATATAGCCAACAATATTTAGCCAACATTAATATAGCCAACAATATTTAGCCAACATTAATATAGCCAACAATATTTAGCCAACATTATATAGCCAACAAAAACCGTCATTCACGCTTCTGGCTATTCAGCATCAGTAAAGTTTTACTCAATTTAAAACTCTGTCAGTCTATTTCTATTCACAGGCTCTATAATTCTATAGGTAGGTGCGACTATTTGGCCTGAGAGTCACGGGCTCGATCTTCGGTGAGAACCAGGGGAATTTTCCCAGGTGGAACATGGTGTGAAGCCCATCAAGTTCACTAAGTCTATCTAATTTTATAAGTGTATCTGGCATTAGCTGGGCAAGTAGAGGTGGCTAGGCGTCATTCTAACCACATATGCCGTGGGTACAGAAATAGATTTATTCTACAGTTCATCTGTCTTATTAGCAGGCCCGTAGCGTGCGGGGGGCCAGGGGGGCGGGCCCAACCCTGCGTTTTGTCTGGCCCCCCTCCAGGGGTGGACTGGGCCGCCGGGACACCGGGAAGATTCCCGGTGGGCCGCCAGGACAGGAGTGGACTGGGCCGCCGGACACCGGGTATGTACCACAATGTGGGACCGACCGACCATACGTTCGACTGACGATACGAACTCATTCACAGCTGGAATGAATTCCTGGAAACATGTGCATCAAAGAATAGAAGAACATGAAAACAGCAAATATCACGAGGAATATGTGGAAGCTTATATAATGTCTGTAAGTGAAAGAGACATTGATAGCATTTTATTCTCTCAGCAAAATAAAAAAGGTGCCAACAAGTTCAAGAAAATAGACAAGTGCTGGATAGAGTAATTGAGATTCTGAAAATGATTGGAAAACGTGGTCTTAGTTATCGGTCAAAAAATGATGCTGCCTATACATTAAACGACGATACAATCGATCATGCAAATTTCTTGGAAATATTATTACTCTTGTCAAAAATTGACCCAGTAATTAAAAAACATCTTGATATGGTTATTGAGAAAAGTAATGACAGACATGCATCTAATTTGGCGATTAAGGGGAGAGGAAATTTGATTACCCTCATATCGAAGACGACATTGAATTATATCGTTGATGTTATAAGAAAAATTATAAAGAAAACCATTTCGGAGGAAATTAAATCTGCTGGTATGTTTTCAGTTCAATTAGATACAACTCAGGATGTAAGTGTGAAGGACCAATGTTCAATAATTATAAGATATGTAACAGATAAAGTTCATGAGCGATTGATATGCGTGGCAAACTGTACATCTTCTACTGGAAAAGGTATGTTTTAATTATTTCAAGAGAAACTCATTGAATGTAACATAAATATTGAATATTGTGTCGGTAATGCTACAGATGGGGCAGCCAATATGTAAGGACAGTACAATGGGTTTACTAAATGGCTGAGTGACGTTGCACCTCATCAAATTCATGTCTGGTGCTACGCACATGTATTGAATCTTGTTCTAAGTGATACCACTCAAACCACGACCTCTTCAATTAGCCTATTTCAACTGCATGTGCGGTGTTCTTTAGAGAATCGTATAAAAGAATGGATGTTTGGGTCGATCACCAACAGAAATCTAGACACCAAAGATTAAATATTGTTGGTGAAACGCGATGATGGGCCAAAGAAAGTGCGTTAAAAAATATTTGGAAATTTTGATGATCCAAACTCATCATCGTACATTGAATTGATTTATACGTTACAAGAACTAGCACAATCGGACTCATTCAATTCAAAAATCAGGGATACAGCTCAAACTTTACTAGATAAGTTTATCAAGTTTGAAACGGTTTGAAAGGGTTGTCACTGCAAAACTATACTTAAGAATATTCCAGCACACAGGATCGCTTTCTAGTTATATACAAACCACCGGAATGGATGCACTGCAAGCATACCGTAATGTAGATTGTACTGTTAAGTTGTTAAAAAATATTTCAAGAGATTTCGATGGTGTTCTCGACAGTGCCAAACGATTTGTGTCCTGGGCTAATAACAAGTTGGAAGAAGAAAATGTTGAAATTACCATTGAGGAAAATTTTGTAGAGAAACGTTTACACAAAGCAAAAGCGATGTCTGATGAGAGAAGAACACACAAGGTAGTAGGAAATAATGCAGCGGACAGATATCGCACTGAAGTTCATGACTGCATCATGGACAAAATTGTAAAAACTATTGAAAAGCGATTTGAATGTCACGATTCCTTATACGCAGATATTGCCTGTCTTGATCCACAGAATTTTGAGGATATTAAACAACAAGGTTTGGCTACATCAGCGATGCAGCGCCTTAGCAGTATTCTCGTTAAATTTGATGAAAGCACCACAGCGACTAATCTCAGAGAAGAGCTAACTGACTTTGCGCAGAAATGGGACAAATTTCAAAAATTCTGTCCCCGACGAATACATTCTCCAAATGTTAGATGATTCAGTAGAGGACAGCGTCAGTGAAGATTCGCCACATGAACTCTGGGACGACCAAGTTGTGGATAAGAGTGAGGAACTTCAAAAATGCAAATTTTGCAAAAAAATGTCCTGTTTGCTGCTTTTCTATACTACATAAATACAGTTTCTATGGGCAAACATACAATCATCTCTTTAGAGCATATAAACTTTTATTGACTATGTCTTATACCCAAGTAGCTTGTGAGAGATCTTTCTCTAAACTGAAATACATTAAGAATCGCTTGCGAAGCTCATTGTCTTTTACACACCTTGAAGCTTTTATGCTTATGTCAACAGAAACCGATGTTTTAAGTGAACTGAATAATGACACAATTATAGATCATGTAGCCGAAATGACACCCAGCTTAAAGAAGTTGCTTACACTATAACACCATCACAGTGAGTCCGAATAAATTGATTTATAACTTGAATTGACGCATTCTTGATATTTTATATACAATTATAAATTAGATACTCCATTTATCGTTTTTTGTGTTATTGTATATTGTAATTTGTAAAGTGACCCATCACTTTGGAGGCCTCGGCCCTCAGGTTTGGATGGAGGAATAAATGCACAAGGAAAATAAAATTCATGAAGATAGGGCCGCTTTTTGTTTTTTTTCCCGGGCCGCTTGAACTCCCCAGTCCACTCCTGCCCCCCTCTGCTTATTTGTACTACTTAGTAAAATGTATTACCTGCCCCCCCCCCCTGCTATTACCTGGCCCCTGCTGTAGAATTTTCACGCTACGGGGCTGCTTATTAGTCTAGGGAACTTTACTATTGACCTACATCTGTGTATCTGAAATAGTATTTTTATTTAGAAGACCAAAAAAGCTTATTTGTTATTGTTACAGACAGTGCAAGCTTCAGAAATAACAAATACACGTTTTGTCTATCACAACCAATCAGCTGTAGACTTGCACAAAGTGTCAACATGATTCACAGAAAACAAAAAAAAATATACAAGTATGCCACGTCAACAAAGAACATTGGCTGCGAACTTTGTAACACGTGATTTAAGAGTGGCCAATCAGAACAAGACTCGAATGAATCGAAACGTCATTATGACGAGTTTTTGTGCAGAGAAAAGAAATCAACAAAAAAAAATAATTTGATGAAATGGACGGCATTACTCAATATGGATAATTGCTTGTAATTATTTATTTATAATTCATGGAAGATAGAGTTTCAGTTAAAACCTTCTCAGTGGCATTTGACATTTCATGTAGCTAAATAACAAACTAGAATGTAGGTTAGGGTGCGTCACCAAAAAAATTTATAATATTTGATCTGTCTGCTATTTAAATTTGTTCCATTGATCAAACAAAGCATTGTGTAAAAAAATAAAAAATATTAGACAATGTTAAGAGGTCACCCGGACTTCAATCAAAATTTGCATAATTAAGCGAAAACTAGATAAAACCATCCTTACTTGAAAAGTCTTACAGACTTACATACAAAAAGTGAAGCGCTATATAAATTGTTTTATAGTCTTTGGTTTTATAATGTTTGGCAGCCATGATTGATTTTGATAAGCAGTTGTGCTAGAAATTAAATTTAAAATTCACGTTTTATTAGCAAAAACAACCCTTTTCCTTACCGCATATTGATGACCAAGGTAAGCATTTTAATTTCTTTACTTATATACTTTTAATTTCTGATACACACGACCTATAAAATCAGAATATGGAAATAATATGAAAAACAGCAATATGTTTTTTACACCTTCTAAGGACATGCTGACACCACTTCAACAGTGTCATACCCAGTTATTACCGCGTAAACTGGAACTGTGGCCACCAAATGTTGCGACTATTATCAAGAATGTAGAAGATCTAGTATTCTTGAGGCCTATGAAAGGAGACAATTCTTCCAGCTTTGGACAAAACACTTGCAAAAAAAGTCGCTCGACGCCATTCACGAGATGCCGCAGCATTGGAACGTCAGAAACGCGCAAGAGAAGAAAATGCAGCATGTTCAACGATATCAGTGCCTCCCAATGAGGGTAGCAGTGACGGACCCGATGATTCTACTTCTAAATCTGAAGATAATATGCAGGTTGTTGATAACTGTTTTGATGATATAAAGCCATTGCAAAAGCGAAGAAAGCCAACAGGAGCTTTGGTATTTGTATCTCCAGATGTTTTAAGCCGACCAAGTCTTTTGTCTCTAGCGACAAGATTAAAGAATACACCAACACAGCAGGCAGCTTTTATACAAAGCCTTATTAGTGAGTCTAGGGGTGATGTATCAATGGTGGCTTCTTCCTATGCCACTGCAGATCGTTCATGTCGCAAAGTTGAAAGTGAGATAGCTACAAAGATCCACGACTCTTGGGAACCACACAAACTCTGCTCGTTCCACTGGGATGGCAAACTGACACCTTCTCTAAATAATCATCGTGTCACTGAAGAACACATATCAGTTGTTGTTGTTGACGTAAAGCAATTGAAACTGTTTGGAGGGCCAAGATATGCCAAAGCAACAAAGAAACCCGTTGGTGAAATAATTGCAGAATTAACCATGAAGCTAATGACTGGAGTGGCATTCTAATGATTGTATCGTTAATATGACATTCGACACAACAAGATCAAACACTGGTCATCAGACTGCTGCCTGCATTGTCATACAAAATATGCTGCAACGTGCTGATCTGTTATCAGGTTGTCGCCATCTCATTGTTGAAGTTATCCTCTTGCATGTGTTTGCAGACATGAAAATAGAAGGTTCCAAATACCAGGATATAACTTTGTTCACCAGGTTGCGAAATAATTGGGAATTGGTGGCACATGATTGATCTCATGTACGTCGTTCGTTTACGTTAGCTGATAATGTTCTGAAACATCAAGAGTGATTGACGATAATGAGAGATGCGGTAATTGCACATGCCAACTCTAGTAAACAAACCGAATTCTTGCGAGACGACCACCACGAATTCCTTAAGCTGTCCTTTGTTTACCTGAATGCTACAAACAAGGAGGTAACTTTAAAAGACCAGGTGCCCTGCACAGAGCACAATTGATGGCAAAGCTGATATATTGCCTCAAGATTGCACTGTGTGAGGAACAAATTCAATTATTGCATGCAGGTACTATTACCACACGTGACCAAGTGCCAAAGATTCGTACATTTGCTACATCTGTAACACATGTTTATGTCATGTGGTGGTTCACTTGCAAAAAGAGTGGGGATGCACCATGGAATGATCTACAGCTCAACTTTTGGATTACAACGATGTCAACAAAGACATATCCAAATCAGCAAACCGTTCCCTGAATAGGCATCCATGGTACCTGACTGCTGAAATGATCCCACAAAAAAAAAAATCTCAAAATCAACTCCGATTTGAAAAATATTTGACACAAGTTATTATTAATGATATCAGAACAAATTAGAAACATAGACAGCTCAAAAACAAACAATCAATTTTTTCCTCTATTGTGGTGATGCACCCTAATGTAGATAAATCCAAAAAAAAAAGAGAAATAGTGAATTAAAACTAAAATTGTTATGTACATTTATGACAATGAAAATGGCTTGAAATCGGAGTAAAAAAATATAGGCGGTAGTGACGTATATGTTGAAAACAAAACGTCAGATTTGTGAATGAGAGAATCTGGAATAGGGAGGCAACCAACGTATTAGATATTTATTGAGCTATTTTAAATATGCGTAAGATATACAAATAGATAAACAGTTAGATAGATAGATAGATAGATAGATAGATAGATAGATAGATAGATAGATAGATAGATAGATAGATAGATAGATAGATAGATAGATAGATAGATAGATAGATAGATAGATAGATAGATAGATAGATAGATAGATAGATAGATAGATAGATAGATGGATAAACTTGACCATACAGCAACACTTATAATAATTCTTTCATCACTCACTCGTCACATATGTTCTTTAATATTGAAGTGAACTGGTTACCCTGCTATTTAGAATATCATAAAATGAATAGGAGATATACCATAAAAAAAAACATAAACCGGTCGATATGTTCCCGTTTCAATGACGGAGTGGGAGAAGGGGGGGGGGGTAGTAACAAAACACATTAGGCGAATGTTACGTTGTATCAATAACCTGGATCAAGAGATCTAGATATTTTTCAGGTCACTGTAACCCAATGTGTGGCACGAACGGGATGTCATTGATTCCCTACGGCGTGCATCATGCCCTCTGTTACCTCACTGGCCATGCCCTCTGTTACCTCACTGGCCATGCCCTCTGTTACCTCACTGGCCATGCCCTCTGTTACCTCACTGGCCATGCCCTCTGTTACCTCACTGGCCATGCCCTCTGTTACCTCACTGACCATGCCCTCTGTTATCTCACTGGCTATGCCCTCTGTTACCTCACTGGCCATGCCCTCTGTTACCTCACTGGCCATGCCCTCTGTTATCTCACTGGCCATGCCCTCTGTTATCTCACTGGCCATGCCCTCTGTTACCTCACTGGTCTATATGGGTCTCCACTTTCACCATTGAACTTTCTGTCTTCGGAACGTAATACTATCGGAATAAAGGGAATAAAATGTACTTAAGAGGAGCAGCAACCTGACTTCAACCCAGTGTATACAACTTATACAACATCCATTGTGTACAACATCCAATGTGTACAACATCCATTGCGTACGACATCTATTGTGTATGATATCCGTTTTAGTAAATCATTCATTTCGTACGACATCAATTGTGTATAACAATCATTGAAAACAACATACATTGATTTTAATAAGCATTTTAGGCCACATGCATCGCGTACGATAATCATTGAAAATGAACATCAATTGTGTAAAATAATCATTGAAAACAACATCAATTGTGTAAAAACATCATTGAAAAAAACATCAATTGTGTACAATAATCATTGAAAACAACATCAATTGTGTACAATAATCATTGAAAACAACATCAATTGTGTACAATAATCATTGAAAATAAGCATCAATTGTGTATAATAATCATTATTAACAACATCAAATATATACAATAATCATTCAAAACAACATCAATAGTGTACAATAATCATTAAAAACAACATCAATTGTGTACAATAATCATTGAAAACACAATCAATTGTGTACAATAATCATTGAAAACAACGTCAATTGTGTACAATAATCATTGAAAACAACATCAATTGTGTAATTTCATCATTCAGTTTTGTTTTTTTTTAAATAAAAAAAAACTCACAAACTCATAGACTTTAAGTACACTGTAAATACAACTGTACAGGTTATATGTTGTACTTGTTGTACCATTAAGACATTAACTTGTTTCCTTCATGACGTTGTAAAGCAGAATGTGCCAGCGTTCTTGCATTAATACCTGTGAATCAATGATATTTATCTCTTGGGTATATATATATATATATATATATATATATATATATATATATATATAATTAGCTTTATTCTTGAAATCCAGTCTTTATAGACAGAAGAAATATAAAATTACACATTTCTTTGTATATATAGACTAGTGCACCCATGGGCAAACTACGGCAAGTGGGCCTAATCAGGCCCTCTGGACTATTTCACCAGGCTCGTCATTCGTTTCAGAGTGAAGCTTAGCAGTATGATCTTATTTTATGACGTTTGCATGTAATCCTACGAATAAAATAGCTATCTTGTCGTCCGTCCGTGCATGTCCATATTGTAAGTGTGAATGCGAAATAAATGACACATACATGGTTATTATCATTGATTTGTATTTTAATACGTTGTAAATTGTAAATATATATATATATATATATATATATATATATATATATGTGTGTGTGTGTGTGAGTGTGTGTGTGTGTGTGCGGCCCGCCGATAACAATCAAGTTTTCAATGTGGCGGTCCGTTGAAAAAGTTTGCCCACCTATGACCTATGACGTCCCGATGGTATAATTTTTTTTTTTTAATTTTTTTTGCAGAATGGGAGCGCCGTCGCTATAAATAATAAAAAAAAAACCTCTATGACGTCATTTCCCGATGGGTGATGTATCGTGCCTTCGTGCTGCAAAATGGCATAATAAAGTAGTTATTTTTTTTGTACTTTTCAGTTTACTTTTTTATAAAAACTTTTTTTAATGCTTTGTTTTGATTTTAACATTAATAGAATTAAGGGCAAGACGTTTTTGTTTTAGTTTTTAATGGAACAGCTGTACAAAAAAAAATCATACTTAATTAATAGCAGCCCTTAATAATAAGTCGACCACAGTTTTTTTTTTTTTTAAAGAAAAACGGGAATACAAACATTACTTTTTTACGATGAACGAATTGACTGAATTCTTGTTTTCCGCTATCGATTTAATGCAGAATTCAAATGAAAAATATGTATATAGTTATATTATTTCATGTCAATAATCCATGTATCTGATCTCGGTCCGCTTCGCCGGTCAAATTTACGAGCCTAATGTGGTCCGCGATTCAAAAAGTTTGACCTACCCTGATCTAACACATCATGATTCCAGAAATGATAGGGGCGGCAGTGTCAGCGTGTCCGGGATACTATTTCGCAGAGAGCAGCATTCTGTCTGAATTGTTGCAAATTTACAACAGGATGTTTAGTATGTCTGGTGTGTATCTAGTGTGTGTCTAGTGTGTGTCTTGTGTGTCTAGTTTGTGTCTAGTGTGTGTCTTGTGTGTCTATTGTGTGTCTAGTGTGTCTAGTGTTTGTCTTGTGTGTCTAGTGTGTGTCTTGTGTGTCTAGTGTGTCTAGTGTGTGTCTTGTGTGTCTAGTGTGTGTCTGTCACAAATCTCGTCTTTGTAGGTGTCGTATCCCACTTGTGCTCTAATTAAATCAGACGACACAACTCCTTGTATTGTAAAAGAATTAACTGAACTTTTTAATGCGTGATATTTACAGATGAGAATATGATAATACAATATAAACACTTGAGAAGATGAATCGATAAATCACATGTATAATTCTATAATTTAACACACACAATAAATACTAAGATCAATATTCTATGAGAGATGTGGCAATAAATCACAAGTAGCTGCTATAACCTATAAACCAGTACACGAGTCTATAACTATTATAACTCTCGACTGCACTGTCCACTTAATCCTAGTATCCCTTCCCTGGGTCTCTAGTCTCTCTCTTGTGTGTGTGTCTTCGTCCCTCTTTTTCAACCGTGGTAACTTCCCTATTTATAGGATATATCACCCCCTCATATTGCATCATTGGTGTGATTGCATCACTGGGTTAATTGCATCATTGATTGCATCATTGGGGTGATTGCATCATTGGTGTGATTGCATCATTGGTGTGATTGCATCATTGGTGTGATTGCATCACTGGGGTGATTGCATCATTGGTATGATTGCATCATTGGTGTGATTGCATCATTGGTGTGATTGCATCATTGGGGTGATTGCATCATTGTGGTGGAACAATACCAAATAAGGCAATAACATAAAACGTAATTAAAGCTTAATCACAAGGGATAGGACACCCCCATTATCCCCAAAAAAATTTCATTACCTAATGAAATTTTGGCAATATCAACAATTTTAAATAAAATTATCTAACATTACTTTCTTGCCATTGTTTATAGCATTACATGCTTATGATATATCATTATTAATTAGTTCTATTATTTCTCAATCTTTTCAATAAAACAGAATGTAATACATGTCAAACTTCAAAAAATATAAAAACAATTACATCTCTAGACAGATGTCAATAATAAACGAATGTGTAACAAACTTTGAGAAAAAGAAAAAAAAATATATATATGGTTCTCCTTGAGTAGATGTCTAGTCCATCATCTCATCAACATAAGGACGACGACGGATATGCGTAACATGTTTCTTACTACACTCTGCTTCAATGACGTCAGATCAAAGTTAAGCACAAAAAAAATCAATAATTGTCTCTTCACATAATAGTCTCTACACAAAATAGTCTCTACACAAAATAGTCTCTACACAAAATAAAGTCTATGACAAAATTGTTTTCAGAGTGTTCACGTTTAAAATTGTCAGGATGACAACATAAGCAACGACTGCTCACAGCAACGACGAATTGTTCCATTAACTGCGACGAAAAGTTGAGCAAAGACTGCTCACAACAACGATGAATTGCTCCATTAACTGCGACGAAAAACTGAGCAAAGTGTGCTCAACGATAACTTGCGTTGATAAAAACAGTCTTGTGACATCAGCTCAAACAACAATAACTCAATCAACATACATTTGTGTGTGACAAAATCGTTGACATCTCAATGTCGATGACGACAGTATAAAACTTCTCCATTTAAGTAGTAATCCACATTCATTAATTGTCTGCAGATACGCCAATTATCATTCTAGACAACAGATCTGGTATATGATTGTTTGTACCCTTTATTCTTGAATCGTATTTTATGTCTTGTTTGTTGCCTAGCTTCATTTCTTTTTCTTTGTATCCAGTTCTTTACAATTGTTTCTGTGTGATATTTCGATACTCCTGGCACATTACCAATAATCAAATCACATACAGGATTATCTAGTATAATAGCTTCACATATGCCAGCTAACCATGGTGAGTCTATTTTAATGGTTGCTACGTCACACGACTTTATAGTACCATATCCTAGCTTGACGTGTGTTTTCTTTGACATGTACTGATCTTTGTTAACCAGACCTCTTTTAACAACTACAGTAGTACAACCTGAATCTCTAAGACATTTTATTTGTTGACCATTAATGATAGCAGGATGAAATATTATTTGACCTTTTGTGTTTATAATATTTGCGCAGTATTGTTCTGTTTCACCATTATCTTGAACTTTCTGTTTTGGATATTTTCTATCAGCATACTTTTGCGTAGAATTAAGTTCTGGCCTGTTTCTGTTTTTACGTAAGTAAAGTTTTTCACCGTCATCTTGAACTTTCTGGTTTTGATACCTTCTATTAGCATACTTTTCAGCAGAATAATGTTCTGATCTGTTTCTATTTTGACGTAAGTAAAGTTTTTCTGGTCTATGTTATTATAGATCTTTCTTTCTCAAGTAGCAGTACTTCAAAATGTGACCTTTTTTCTTACAATAATGACAAATTCTTCTTTCAAAATAAACAGTATTATCTTTAGATTGACTCATGTATCTTGGTTTGTATATATCATTCTTTAATTTGTATGTTTCATTCCGTGGTTTGAATGTATCGATAGATGCACAAATGTCTGATATACTTATTTCATCATTGGGATAGCAATCTTTATCGTCACTTAGAACTTTTATTAGGTCCTTGACAGTTTTTACATTCCTTTGTTTAATGAAGGAAAACACTTCTCTAGTGCACATGTTAAGAACTTTGTCGACTACCATCATTTCTAAAATCTCAGTTGGTTTATTTATGTCAACCTCTGCCATCATAAGCCATGATTTTAAATCACTCATAACTAAATCAATGAACTGTTGAGGTTGTTCTTTAATTGACATTTTTAGTTCATGAAATCGGTGACGATAATGTTCTTCTGTTTTATTAAACTATTTCAGAAGTTTCATCTTTATATCTTCACAACTCAACTCAGCATAGTTATGTATTGTCATGATTGCTTTTCTTGCATCATCTTTTACAAGCTTGAAAAGTTCCGACTTCCATTCACTGATTGGAATTTTTTGTAGCTGACATTGTTGTTCAAAGAATTGTAAACATGTGTCAATATCTTCAGTTTTACCATTAAAAGGTTGCATTTTTAATTGAGTCGAGTAATTTCCTTTTGATTCTTCTATAACAGTTGTTTTATTTGCAGCTATTCTTGCTAGTTCTAGTTCATTATTTCTTTTTCTTTCTAATTCTTCATAGTTTCTTTTTAATTCTCTTTCTTCATAGTTTCTTTTTAATTCTCTTTCTTTTATTCTCTCATCTCTTTCTCTATCCTCATTTTCTTTTTTGTCTATATATTCCAACAATTTATCACCTTTGAGACCTAATTCTTCTCCTCTAATTTTGTATTGTCTCCGTTTTTCTTCTTCTGGGGTTTCAATTTTAGTACTAGCCATTGTTATGTTCAGAAGTATAAACAAAAACGAAACAGAGTTTCTTCAGAATGATGAACTTGAATACCGTTGCAGTGTAATACAACAAATTGTGGACTTAAATACAGTTGTAATGTGATACAACAAATTGTGGGCTTACTTGTGCTTATAGCTCATGGCCACAAATGAAAACGTTGGAATGTCACGTGGTAATATCACGAATCCAAAATATAACGAGAAATATTTCAAGAATAAAATGTTATTCTTACCGTTAAGTTTCAGAAAATTCTTCCTTTGTAGCGAATGTCCATTGGATGAATGCACAAATAACGAAGTCCTTTAACACTGCAGAGACGTACAACTGGATTTGCTTTCGCTTTTAGCTGCCACCAAATAATACATAGGTTTATACTTTCCATGAGACCATGTGGCAATATCAATCACAACTGTTCTATCGTTGTATAATACTATATAAACTACTCACAGACAAAATGCTAAAAATTAATATTCGATGAGAATACCAGGATTATACTTTCTTTTAACTGTTGATGATTCAGATAAAATCCAGTCTCTTCGAAATATACTATTTTATCAACCCAAGTGTTACTCACCACTGGGGTGTTTTAAACGCTGCCACCAGATAAATACCAGGATTATGTCGTATCCCACTTGTGCTCTAATTAAATCAGACGACACAACTCCTTGTATTGTAAAAGAATTAACTGAACTTTTTAATGCGTGATATTTACAGATGAGAATATGATAATACAATATAAACACTTGAGAAGATGAATCGATAAATCACATGTATAATTCTATAATTTAACACACACAATAAATACTAAGATCAATATTCTATGAGAGATGTGGCAATAAATCACAAGTAGCTGCTATAACCTATAAACCAGTACACGAGTCTATAACTATTATAACTCTCGACTGCACTGTCCACTTAATCCTAGTATCCCTTCCCTGGGTCTCTAGTCTCTCTCTTGTGTGTGTGTCTCCGTTCCTCTTTTTCAACCGTGGTAACTTCCCTATTTATAGGATATATCACCCCCTCATATTGCATCATTGGTGTGATTGCATCACTGGGTTGATTGCATCATTGATTGCATCATTGGGGTGATTGCATCATTGGTGTGATTGCATCATTGGTGTGATTGCATCACTGGGGTGATTGTATCATTGGTGTGATTGCATCATTGGGGTGATTGCATCATTGGTGAGATTGCATCATTGGTGAGATTGCATCATTGAAGTTATTGCATCATTGTGGTGATTGCATCATTGTGGTGGAACAATACCAAATAAGGCAATAACATAAAACGTAATTAAAGCTTAATCACAAGGGATAGGACAGTAGGGCTATTGTGATGGCCGTTGTCTGTGGGTAATCTAGTTCTGAACTGGATACGTGAGGTCAATAATTTATTTTTGCGTACAGCCACGTGACGAATAAATACAGAACGACTCAAGTCGGGTGCGATTAACAACACTTAGACTTTATTCAAAGCAGATACATATAAACATATAGTTCTAAAAAGAACTCTTAGCTGGGCGGCTAAATTACAATATGCAAACCATAAGTATAAAAGGAAGTTACAATCGGGAGTCTAAACAGACTCGTATGACGTGTACCTCTCGTAAAAGAGAGTGTGTGTATAGTCCTCCCCGCAAGGAGATGGACTGCGCCCCGTCCCCGCAAGAGGGTGTACTGCTCCCCGATTACTAAAACTCATCTCCTTTTATATCATTGGGCTCTCAATCTGAATCCACATCCAACATGCATCAACGTCGTGTCAGGTCCAGATGCGCTGATGAACGGTGCCGTATGATAAGGCACGGCCGCTCAATTATCATCTAGCCTGGTCCGAGGAATTAATCTCATGGGGGAAGGGGTGAAAGATGGATGCCCGGCGGAGACGTGTCCACCTTCACGGTCGTTTGGTTTTACGGACAATGCGGGGCATGCCAATATAGTAAGAGAGGTGTAGAGATAAACAAGGAGGTTGTGGTGGGGGTATGAGAAAGGGGGTGTGTTAAACGCGGGAAGAAAAGGGGGTGAGGGTTGATGTTTACGCGGGAAGAATAGGGGGTGGGGGTTGATGTTTAGCCGGAAGATGTCTTAACTACAGTTTGTAACAGTGTCTTGTGTGTCTAGTGTGTGTCTTGTGGGTCTTGTGTGTCTAGCGACAATCAATCATTGAGCAGTACCTAGTGCTCTAGATATAAAGCCCTTTGTTATATATTCATTTTACATTCACTTCACGTTCATTCTATATTCATTTTACATTCACTACACGTTCATTCTATATTCATTTTACATTCACTTCACGTTCATTCTATATTCATTTTACATCCACTTCACATTCATTCTATATTCGTTTTACATCCACTTGTTCATTCTATATTCATTTTACATCCACTTCACGTTCATTCTTGATCCTCATTTGTCGTGTGCAGTCATTTGTTTGTTACACACTTGATCCTCATCTATCGTGTGCAGTCATTTGTTTGTTACACACTTGATCCTTATCTGTCGTGTCCAGTCATTTGTTTGTTACACACTTGATCCTCATCTATCGTGTGCAGTCATTTGTTTGTTACACACTTGATCCTCATCTATCGTGTGCAGTCATTTGTTTGTTACACACTTGATCCTCATTTGTCGTGTGCAGTCATTTGTTTGTTACACACTTGATCCTCATCTATCGTGTGCAGTCATTTGTTTGTTACACATGTGATCCTCATTTGTCGTGTGCAGTCATTTGTTTGTTACACACAAATCCTCATTTGACGTGTGCAGTCATTTGTTTGTTACACTTGATCCTCATTTGTCGTGTGCAGTCATTTGTTTGTTACACACTTGATCCTTATCTATCATGTGCAGTCATTTGTTTGTTACACATTTTATCCTCGTCTGTCGTGTGCAGTCATTTGTTTGTTACACACTTGATCCTCATCTATCGTGTGCAGTCATTTGTTTGTTACACTTGATTCTCATTTGTCGTGTGCAGTTTTTTGTTTGTTACACACTTGTTCCTCATCTATCGTGTGCAGTCATTTGTTTGTTACACTGGATCCTCATTTGTCGTGTGCAGTCATTTGTTTGTTACACACTTGATCCTCATCTATCATGTGCAGTCATTTGTTTGTTACACATTTTATCCTCGCCTGTTGTGTGCAGTCATTTGTTTG
The DNA here is from genome assembly GCA_021962125.1 of Bulinus truncatus. Taxonomy (NCBI): domain Eukaryota; kingdom Metazoa; phylum Mollusca; class Gastropoda; family Planorbidae; genus Bulinus; species Bulinus truncatus. Next base: position 1,378,148 of record JAGDYQ010000223.1, read on the forward strand.
TTACACACTTTATCCTCATCTGTCTTGTGCAGTCATTTGTTTGTTACACACTTGATCCTCATTTGTCGTGTGCAGTCATTTGTTTGTTACACACTTGATCCTCATTTGTCGTGTGCAGTCATTTGTTTGTTACACACTTGATCCTCATTTGTCGTGTGCAGTCATTTGTATGTTACACACTTGATCCTCATTTGTCGTGTGCAGTCATTTGTTTGTTACACACTTGATCCTCATCTGTCGTGTGCAGTCATTTGTTTGTTACACACTTGATCCTCATTTGTCGTGTGCAGTCATTTGTTTGTTACACACTTGATCCTCATCTGTCGTGTGCAGTCATTTGTTTGTTACACACTTGATCCTCATCTGTCGTGTGCAGTCATTTGTTTGTTACACACTTGATCCTCATTTGTCGTGTGCAGTCATTTGTTTGTTACACACTTGATCCTCATCTATCGTGTGCAGTCATTTGTTTGTTACACTTGATCCTCATCTGTCGTGTGCAGTCATTTGTTTGTTACACACTTGATCCTCATCTGTCGTGTGCAGTCATTTGTTTGTTACACACTTGATCCTCATTTGTCGTGTGCAGTCATTTGTTTGTTACACACTTGATCCTCATTTGTCGTGTGCAGTCATTTGTTTGTTACACACTTGATCCTCATTTGTCGTGTGCAGTCATTTGTTTGTTACACACTTGATCCTCATCTGTCGTGTGCAGTCATTTGTTTGTTACACACTTGATCCTCATCTGTCGTGTGCAGTCATTTGTTTGTTACACACTTGATCCTCATCTGTCGTGTGCAGTCATTTGTTTGTTACACACTTGATCCTCATCTGTCGTGTCCAGTTATTTGTTTGTTACACACTTGATCCTCATTTGTCGTGTGCAGTCATTTGTTTGTTACACACTTGATCCTCATTTGTCGTGTGCAGTCATTTGTTTGTTACACACTTGATCCTCATCTATCGTGTGCAGTCATTTGTTTGTTACACACTTGATCCTCATTTGTCGTGTGCAGTCATTTGTTTGTTACACACTTGATCCTCATCTGTCGTGTGCAGTCATTTGTTTGTTACACACTTGATCCTCATTTGTCGTGTGCAGTCATTTGTTTGTTACACACTTGATCCTCATCTGTCGTTTGCAGTCATTTGTTTGTTACATACTTGATCCTCATTTGTCGTGTGCAGTCATTTGTTTGTTACACACTTGATCCTCATCTGTCGTTTGCAGTCATTTGTTTGTTACACACTTGATCCTCATTTGTCGTGTGCAGTCATTTGTTTGTTACACACTTGAACCTTATTTGTCGTGTGCAGTCATTTGTTTGTTACACACTTGATCCTCATTTGTCGTGTGCAGTCATTTGTTTGTTACACACTTGATCCTCATTAGTTGTGTGCAGTCATTTGTTTGTTTCACACTTGATCCTCATCTGTCGTGTGAAGTCATTTGTTTGTTACACACTTGATCCTCATCTATCTGTGCAGTCATTTGTTTGTTACACACTTGATCCTCATTTGTCGTGTGCAGTCATTTGATTGTTACACACTTGATCCTCATTTGTCGTGTGCAGTCATTTGTTTGTTACACACTTGATCCTCATCTGTCGTGTGCAGTCATTTGTTTGTTACACACTTGATCCTCATTTGTCGTGTGCAGTCATTTGTTTGTTACACACTTGATCCTTATCTATCATGTGCAGTCATTTGTTTGTTACACATTTTATCCTCGTCTGTCGTGTGCAGTCATTTGTTTGTTACACACTTGATCCTCATCTATCGTGTGCAGTCATTTGTTTGTTACACTTGATTCTCATTTGTCGTGTGCAGTCATTTGTTTGTTACACACTTGTTCCTCATCTTTCGTGTGCAGTCATTTGTTTGTTACACTGGATCCTCATTTGTCGTGTGCAGTCATTTGTTTGTTACACACTTGATCCTCATCTATCATGTGCAGTCATTTGTTTGTTACACATTTTATCCTCGTCTGTCGTGTGCAGTCATTTGTTTGTTACACACTTTATCCTCATCTGTCGTGTGCAGTCATTTGTTTGTTACACACTTGATCCTCATCTGTCGTGTGCAGTCATTTGTTTGTTACACACTTGATCCTCATTTGTCGTGTGCAGTCATTTGTTTGTTACACACTTGATCCTCATTTGTCGTGTGCAGTCATTTGTATGTTACACACTTGATCCTCATTTGTCGTGTGCAGTCATTTGTTTGTTACACACTTGATCCTCATCTGTCGTGTGCAGTCATTTGTTTGTTACACACTTGATCCTCATTTGTCGTGTGCAGTCATTTGTTTGTTACACACTTGATCCTCATTAGTTGTGTGCAGTCATTTGTTTGTTACACACTTGATCCTCATCTATCGTGTGCAGTCATTTGTTTGTTACATACTTGATCCTCATTTATCGTGTGCAGTCATTTGTTTGTTACACACTTGATCCTCATCTATCGTGTGAAGTCATTTGTTTGTTACACACTTGATCCTCATCTGTCGTGTGCATTCATTTGTTTGTTACACACTTGATCCTCATTTGTCGTGTGCAGTCATTTGTTTGTTACACACTTGATCCTCATCTGTCGTGTGCAGTCATTTGTTTGTTACACACTTGATCCTCATCTGTCGTGTGCAGTCATTTGTTTGTTACACACTTGATCCTCATTAGTCGTGTGCAGTCATTTGTTTGTTACACACTTGATCCTCATCTATCGTGTGCAGTCATTTGTTTGTTACACACTTGATCCTTATCTGTCGTGTCCAGTTATTAGTTTGTTACACACTTGATACCTCATTTGTCGTGTGCAGTCATTTGTTTGTTACATACTTGATCCTCATTTGTCGTGTGCAGTCATTTGTTTGTGACACACTTGATCCTTATCTATCGTGTGCAGTCATTTGTTTGTTACACACTTGATCCTCATTTGTCGTGTGCAGTCATTTGTTTGTTACACACTTGATCCTCATCTGTCGTGTGCAGTCATTTGTTTGTTACACACTTGATCCTCATTTGTCGTGTGCAGTCATTTGTTTGTTACACACTTGATCCTCATCTGTCGTGTCCAGTCATTTGTTTGTTACATACTTGATCCTCATTTGTCGTGTGCAGTCATTTGTTTGTTACACACTTGATCCTCATCTGTCGTTTGCAGTCATTTGTTTGTTACACACTTGATCCTCATTTGTCGTGTGCAGTCATTTGTTTGTTACACACTTGAACCTTATTTGTCGTGTGCAGTCATTTGTTTGTTACACACTTGATCCTCATTTGTCGTGTGCAGTCATTTGTTTGTTACACACTTGATCCTCATTAGTTGTGTGCAGTCATTTGTTTGTTTCACACTTGATCCTCATCTGTCGTGTGAAGTCATTTGTTTGTTACACACTTGATCCTCATCTATCTGTGCAGTCATTTGTTTGTTACACACTTGATCCTCATTTGTCGTGTGCAGTCATTTGATTGTTACACACTTGATCCTCATTTGTCGTGTGCAGTCATTTGTTTGTTACACACTTGATCCTCATCTGTCGTGTGCAGTCATTTGTTTGTTACACACTTGATCCTCATTTGTCGTGTGCAGTCATTTGTTTGTTACACACTTGATCCTCATCTATCGTGTGCAGTCATTTGTTTGTTACACTTGATTCTCATTTGTCGTGTGCAGTTATTTGTTTGTTACACACTTGTTCCTCATCTATCGTGTGCAGTCATTTGTTTGTTACACTGGATCCTCATTTGTCGTGTGCAGTCATTTGTTTGTTACACACTTGATCCTCATCTATCATGTGCAGTCATTTGTTTGTTACACATTTGATCCTCGTCTGTCGTGTGCAGTCATTTGTTTGTTACACACTTTATCCTCATCTGTCTTGTGCAGTCATTTGTTTGTTACACACTTGATCCTCATTTGTCGTGTGCAGTCATTTGTTTGTTACACACTTGATCCTCATTTGTCGTGTGCAGTCATTTGTTTGTTACACACTTGATCCTCATTTGTCGTGTGCAGTCATTTGTTTGTTACACACTTGATCCTCATTTGTCGTGTGCAGTCATTTGTTTGTTACACACTTGATCCTCATCTGTCGTGTGCAGTCATTTGTTTGTTACACACTTGATCCTCATTTGTCGTGTGCAGTCATTTGTTTGTTACACACTTGATCCTCATTAGTTGTGTGCAGTCATTTGTTTGTTACACACTTGATCCTCATCTATCGTGTGCAGTCATTTGTTTGTTACATACTTGATCCTCATTTATCGTGTGCAGTCATTTGTTTGCACTGTCATGTTCATTTGTTACACACTTGATCCTCATCTGTCGTTTGCAGTCATTTGTTTGTTTCACACTTGATCCTCATTTGTCGTGTGCAGTCATTTGTTTGTTACACACTTGAACTCATTTGTCGTGTGCAGTCATTTGTTTGTTACACACTTGATCCTCATTTGTCGTGTGCAGTCATTTGTTTGTTACACACTTGATCCTCATTAGTGTGTGCAGTCATTTGTTTGTTTCACACTTGATCCTCATCTGTCGTGTGAAGTCATTTGTTTGTTACACACTTGATCCTCATCTATCTGTGCAGTCATTTGTTTGTTACACACTTGATCCTCATTTGTCGTGTGCAGTCATTTGATTGTTACACACTTGATCCTCATTTGTCGTGTGCAGTCATTTGTTTGTTACACACTTGATCCTCATCTGTCGTGTGCAGTCATTTGTTTGTTACACACTTGATCCTCATTTGTCGTGTGCAGTCATTTGTTTGTTACACACTTGATCCTCATCTGTCGTGTGCAGTCATTTGTTTGTTACACACTTGATCCTCATTTGTCGTGTGCAGTCATTTGTTTGTTACACACTTGATCCTCATCGTGTGTCATTTGTTTGTGATTCTCATTTGTCGTGTGCAGTCATTTGTTTGTTACACACTTGATCCTCATCGTGTCGTGTGCAGTCATTTGCAGTCATTTGTTTGTTACACACTTGATCCTCATCTGTCGTGTGCAGTCATTTGTTTGTTACACACTTGATCCTCATCTGTCGTGTGCAGTCATTTGTTTGTTACACACTTGATCCTCATCTGTCGTGTGCAGTCATTTGTTTGTTACACACTTGATCCTCATCTGTCGTGTGCAGTCATTTGTTTGTTACACACTTGATCCTCATTTGTCGTGTGCAGTCATTTGTTTGTTACACACTTGATCCTCATCTGTCGTGTGCAGTCATTTGTATGTTACACACTTGATCCTCATCTGTCGTGTGCAGTCATTTGTTTGTTACACACTTGATCCTCATCTGTCGTGTGCAGTCATTTGTTTGTTACACACTTGATCCTCATTTGTCGTGTGCAGTCATTTGTTTGTTACACACTTGATCCTCATTAGTTGTGTGCAGTCATTTGTTTGTTACACACTTGATCCTCATCTGTCGTGTGCAGTCATTTGTTTGTTACACACTTGATCCTCATTTGTCGTGTGCAGTCATTTGTTTGTTACACACTTGATCCTCATCTGTCGTGTGCAGTCATTTGTTTGTTACACACTTGATCCTCATCTGTCGTGTGCAGTCATTTGTTTGTTACACACTTGATCCTCATTTGTCGTGTGCAGTCATTTGTTTGTTACACACTTGATCCTCATCTGTCGTGTGCAGTCATTTGTTTGTTACACACTTGATCCTCATCTGTCGTGTGCAGTCATTTGTTTGTTACACACTTGATCCTCATCTGTCGTGTGCAGTCATTTGTTTGTTACACACTTGATCCTCATCTGTCGTGTGCAGTCATTTGTTTGTTACACACTTGATCCTCTTTGTCGTGTCATGTCCTCATTTGTCGTGTGCAGTCATTTGTCCCATTATAAAAAAATACTTAAATTCTAATAATATGTTAATTCATAAGTTCAAAAGTATTAAAATCATGTATTGTCATGAAATGTCATGTATATCACGTGTGTGATCAATTTCATATATGTCACTTAATTAGAGCAAGTTCAAAATTGAGCTACAAGATTTACAAACTCAATATACGATCACAAGTTGTGAAGTGAAACTAATTCTTTAAAAATGATTAAGTGTAATGCATTAACTACAGAACTAATATATACGTAGACATAATTAGATAGATTAGTAGAAAGATAGTTTACACAAAAGACATATAAATAGATAGACAGAACAATAGAAAGACAGATAAATAGATAGACAGACTGTTATGTAGATATACAGATAGACAGAGTGGCAAGATAGAGAGAGAGAAACGTGATCTCTTTTCTGTAAAGTTTTAATTCTGTTTAAAGGTAATGTTTAACCAATATCTCAATTGTTACTGACAATAGCAACTGACGAAACCGGTAATAAACATCAACTTATAAATCCAATTCATACCTTGTAATCGCCATAAAAACACAAACCACAAAGACATTTTATATAGTGTCTTTTCTAAAAAGCAATAAGAAATTAATAAAAAATGATTTTAACAGACTAATGATTATGTATTTTAAAAAATGCTTTATTTATGTTATTAATATAGGTCAGAGATAAATACTCCGTTTATGTATCTCGTGTGATACATTTATCTTTGTAACTGATACATTTAGAAGGGATATTCTTATCCTATCCTGTGTCCAGCTTGACCATCCCAAACAGTATTTTTGCCCTCCATTCTCGCTCTTTTCCGATCGACCCATTGTCGCGCTGACCTCTGCGCCTGTTAATTAAATACCACCTCCCCGAAAAAATGTACAGAAAGCAACCATCCCATCCTGTACCTGACTTTTGACCCTGTCCATGAACAAAGGACAGGAAGAGCCGACGTTCCTTGTTTGACAGGTGTATTTTTATATACTCGGTCAGTTCTTATTTGGACACGGGAAATTTGGACATGCGATTTCACGTTAGAAGTTTCGGAAGTAAATTATTGATTTGCTTGGTCTAGAGACATATAGACAAAGAGATATATAGATAAATAGATAGATAGATAGATAGATACAAGACAGATAGATAGAGAGAGAGAGAGAGAGAGAGAGAGAGAGAGAGAGGTCTTTGACAGAATCTTGTTGACAATACAGAGACATGGTTTTATTGTCCAATTTCATTAAGCATAAAGTCATCAATTTAGTATTAAGAGGTATACACATTATTTGATTTATACAACGATAAAAATAAGCAATTTCGAAAGCTTTTATGAATTTCTATTTTTTTTAAAGTAAAAACTGATGGTTTCTTATGTAACAAAAACCATTCTAAAGTTAGCATTTTCAAAGTAAACAAAGAAAGACCATTGGAAAATTAATTAACGTCATCTAAAAATATTTAACATAAATAATTAGGTTAGACTGCATTAGAATACATTTAAATATATAGGTCAGGTTATCATTACTCCAACTAAGCTGAAGCTTGTATTAGTGGTGTGAGTAGAGGGGATGTGTGAGTAGAGGGGATGTGTGAGTAGAGGTGATGTGTGAGTAGAGGGGATGTGTGAGTAGAGGGGATGTGTGAGTGGAGGGGATGTGTGAGTGGAGGGGATGTGTGAGTGGAGGGGATGTGTGAGTGGAGGGGATGTGTGAGTGGAGGGGATGTGTGAGTAGAGTGGATGTGTGAGTAGAGGTGATGTGTGAGTAGAGGTGATGTGTGAGTGGAGGGGATGTGTGAATGGAGGGGATGTGTGAGTAGAGGGGATGTGTGAGTGGAGGGGATGTGTGAGTAGAGGGGATGTGTGAGTGGAGGGGATGTGTGAGTAGGGGTGATGTGTGAGTAGAGGGGATGTGTGAGTAGAGGGGATGTGTGAGTAGAAGGGATGTGTGAGTAGAGGGGATGTGTGAGTAGAGGTGATGTGTGAGGGAAGGGAATGTTGATGGGAGGGGATGTGTGAGTAGAGGGAATGCAGTCGGTACGTCTCTTCGGGGACCACGAAGTTTAGTTTCTCCAAGCTTTATTTGTAATGTTAAAGTTTAATAGAATTAGACTGGTGATACACACATAGACTCCTGATACAGACACAGACTCCTGATAGACACACACAGACTCCTGATACAGACACAGACTCCTGATACGGACACAGACTCCTGATACAGACACAGACTCGTGATACGGACACAGACTCCTGATACAGATACAGACTCCTGATACGGACACAGACTTCTGATACAGACACAGACTCGTGATATAAACTTTGTCTCTCAATATAGACATAGACCTATGATATAGTCATAGTCTTATGATATAGACATAGCTTTATGGTATAGACATAGACTTATGATACATACATAGTCTCCTGATGTGGTAAAATATATAAAGTATTATATATATATATATATATATATATATATATATATATATATATATATATATATATATATTGTACTTATGTACTTGCACATCTTTTGTCTAAAAATGCCCATAGCTCAACATTGTTGTTATGAATAGGTCATTGTAAATATAAGAATCATTTATCTTATGTTATCAACACAATTGAGGAACTTATTCATTGTTTTTTATTCTTTTAACAAGCAAAATGATACATTATTTTTAGAGCATTTTCGAAAAAAATATGCTCTATTGTTCCCGTTTTGTCTGTCTGTCTGTCTGTCCGTCATCACCCTATATCTCAGCAACCATAAGTCCTAGACCCATGATGTATATATCATTTTGTAGGTCTTGGCCTGCCAAATGTACACCAAAAGCGCGATATGACCTCCCAGGGCCGAATATAATAGTTTCTTAGGTACCGTTTTTGCTTATATTTTAAATATAAATAATAAAAGCTAATCAAAAGGGCGTAATCATTATTTATTTTTGTAACAGTTATTCAACATGATTACTTCCCTCTCTATATATCAAAACCCATACGCGTGGAGCAATATCTATGGCTTTAACCCGGAAAAAAACTACGGATCTCGTCCGGCGTAACCGTAGCCACTGCGTACACGAAAATGTTCTAAAATGTCCTTTGTCCGAAACGGAAAAGACTTAAATTGCTTGATTTTATAAGTAAGCTAAAACAGGATTCGAATGCCCATTAAAGTAAATCCACAGAGCGACATTTTTACTCACAATTTTTTTTTTAAATCGCGACATTATTTTGAACTCACACTTTGTCTAAGTCTAAGTTATTTAGTTTTAATTTGAATTTTTTATTATTAAAAACAATTTTTAATTTAAATTGACAGTAAGACCCCGCTAAACGCTGTTTCGATAAGCGCTGTTTCGGTTTAACGCTCTTTTATTTGAATTGTTGGATTACCCGACATTGCACGCGCACCGTTAGGCTTCCCGATATCCGAAGCAGTTTATCCGTGTTGCTTCTTTCCTGCGGTGTTATACGAACATATTTTTTATCGTTATATTACTTTTAGTTTTTAATCATGGGCGATAATAAAAACACAAAATAGTGGAATTAGCGAAACAAACCGGTTTACATGAGTTGGATGATGTCGAAGAAATGGTGCAAGTGACAGCAGCAGGTCTTTGTAATGATGAGTTCAAGGAATGAGCGGACCAAGAAGAAAACAAAAATGTTGACAGTAATGATTCTGAAGAAGAGCAAAAGATCTTTCAACAGCGTTTCTAAAAACCAGTTTGACCACTATAACTGATATGATGGATCAATTTATTGAAAATGACCCAAATTTTGACAGAATTTCAAAGACAAGACATGGTGTTACGGATGCCATATCCACTTACTAACAACTTCTTACAGAACGCTAAAGTAAAATGCAAGTTGCATTAAATAATGTACATCTTGATAAAAAGGCAGAAAATTGGAAATACAGTAGAGACTGAATGATCTGAAATGTAAACATACTGACTTAGATTTTTATTTATTTTATATAAATAAGAGGTAACCTCGTTTAACGCTGTTTCTTATTAGGCTCTAATTTTGTTGAACGTGTACTTCGCGTTAAGCGGGTTCTTACTGTAAACAAATATTTCTATAACTGAGAACTTTAATTATATAAAGCATACATTTTGCAGAAAATAATATTTTTCTTTAAATTCTAAATTACATTGAGTTTTTTTAAAGGATTTTATGAACGAAACTTGTTACGATGTAGGCCTACGCGGCTATTTTTATAGTCGGATAATTTTTTTTTATTATTACAACAGTTTTCATTTGAAAATTAAAAAATGCTATCAGATGAAATTAAATGTTAATATTGTATTAATTTATAAATACTTTACACCTTATATAGTTATTGTCTAATACTTTAAAACACGGGCATTATTTAATACTTGTGATTTTTTTTTAAAGTCAATACTAAATCGTGTATCGAGTTGAGTCGCAGGTAAGAAGCCATTAATTTTAAACCGGAAACAGTATTCATTGTTGCACTTAAAAGCAGACAGACATGAGTCGGAAAATATTTCTCTAGATTTCAAAAAATTAAGATTCGTGGAAAATGTCAGGAAAAAATTATGGATTCATCTCAAAAATGAAATTCATTGATATTCTATTTATTGTTATACATTAAAATGTATTATTATAAAAAATCAATAAATGTATATCAACACAAACATATTACAATCATGTGCTGGCCTATATAAGTTAAAAATGGGAACATGAGGCTTCTTTTTCGCCAAGGCTTATAATATTTCTCCCTGTCCTTGAATGAGATAGTGAAGCCTCATTTAATGTAATGTTTATAACCGTATTAAAACATTCATTATTCAGTTTAATAGAAATTATTCACTCTTTTTTTCTCAGCTCGTTGGGGATATACTCGACAAAGATAAACTAAAAAACAATAAACGTGCCATTTGTCAAACGTGTAGTGGCACTCCTGCAGATAACGGCGTTTTGATGACGTCATTAAACACTCGCGAGTTGATTGGCTAATCAAGTTCTATTAAGCTTCGTGTCAGCTGATCTATATTTAGCACATTTTGACAAAACAAAATTACCAACGGATAACGCTGTTTAGTTCCATCTGACCTAGTTTAATAATTTCGATGCTGACGTACTGAGACAAAATGTGTGACTGAGTTGTCTGAGTGTGGCGTCAAAACTATTGATCTTCTGGCATTTTGGCAAATAATTATTTATTTTTTTTTTAATTTTGTATTAAACTTACACTGAATAAGAGGAGTACATTTTATCTGTTTGACACACTGTTGTATTTTTATTTGTAATGTTCTGCCCACCATATTTGGGTGGACGAAACGTCGAGCCGTCTAGACTTTTGACCTGACAAACAATGGAATGTTTTCCAAGTGATGATTTGTGTAAGTCTTTCTGCTTGAAATAGGTGCCTGTCATTGGTTAGGAAATAGAAGGCAGCTGAACTTATTACTTACCACCCGATCCCTTATATGGCGTGGTTACAGAAACAAATAAATTCAACACTTCATTAGTTATGATGGCCTGTCCGGCTAAGGGAGATTTACTTTACATGTGATCTATATTATTTTTATAATAACATCAATCAATCCAACAAACTTTGTCAGTTTGAATGTCATGGAAACCAGTGTTTGAGTTGAATCATTGTTCTGAAACAATTGTTTGATTTTAATTATTGTTCTAAAACAATTGTTTGATTTGAATCATTGTTCTGAAACAATTGTTTGATTTGAATCATTGTTTTGAAACAATTGTTTGATTTAAAACATTGTTCTGAAATAATTGTTTGATTTGAATCATTGTTCTGAAACAATTGTTTGAATTGAATCACTGTTCTGAAACAATCAAAACGTGTAAAGAAATTTACCTAAATAGAATAACTTGAACAATTACAGAGCAGCTCGGGTGTGTAGGCTAACAAGGCTGCCATGTCATATTGAAGGTTATTGTTTGTTTCAGTTAATAAAACACAAGTTTACCTTTTTAGAATGTGTGCTCATTAAATACAGAGTAATCTTTAAAATAAATTAATATTTTCAGCAAGCATATTTTCTTTTTGTAGCTTTGTCTTTCTTTCAAACCTGGTTTACAGTCACAAAACATTTTAGAAACATCAAAGACTAAATATTACGTCTTTGAGCTGTGATGCATACAGCTAGAGGTGCCGAAGTTTTATCCGCCGTTACTTCTTTACCTGATAAAAGTGAAATATTACGGACAATTTGATAAAGCTGACCTATGGAAAATACGGAAAACAACACTGGCGGTAAAATTAATAACTTAGATATTTGCCTGCCTTGATTAGTTTCACAATATGTGAGATCTATCGTCTTGCTGATTAATATTTTCAAGTATCTGCATTTTTCATGAAAATACATTACGAATCATTTCATAAAAGTGCATAGATCAATACTCGGCTTCTAAATAACACACTGCAATTTGGCAGGTAATTGATTTTGGAAAACATTTCATACAGCTTGACGAATTTGTAAGTAATTGCATACTAAGCACTAACAGCACCACTGAGCAAGAAGACCACAATGTGATAGACTTTGTAGAATAAAAATGTTTTTATTTAATCAAACACGCTAAGGGCATTACAAAAACCTTCCCATGGGTGGTTTGTAGGATCTAAGAGATGAGCTCATTCTAACAGGGACTTTTAAAAAAACCTCCTGACTGCCGGGGTTCAGTCAATGTTAACTCCATAAATTTAGCATTTGTTTCAAAACTTTCTAGCCAAATATATCGATATGTTATGTTTGTTGAAATAAATAAAGCTTTTCTTTTTTTTTCTTTTAGTTCCTTGTTTGAAATAGGTTTCCTTACAAATGGATCAGCAGATCCAGGCATCATATCCAGCCAGCAGATCCAGCCATTAGAACAAGGCAACAGATCCAGTTATCATATCAAAGCAACAGATCCAGCTATCAGATCCAGCCAGCAGATCAAGGCATCAGATCAACATAATGATATGTTTTATACATGTAAATATTGCAATATATTTTTTAGCATATTTGGCTATTTGAGATAACTCTCTTTCTCTCTTTCTCGGGGCCCCCTTCAAAAGCTTTAAGGCCTCCAGACGACCTTAAACACGATTACTACATCACACACTCCACATAGCAGATGGTAATTTCACAATTACACACCACAAACAATACTAAATGTTATACATAAAAAAAATACATTTATTTTGTTGTATCCCAATTTTTCAATTACATATTGAAAGCAGAGTAAAAGATATGAAATATAAACCAAATTAAAGTGAACGTTGCTTTAAAACAACTTTCCTGAACCTAGTTTATTTTTCCGGACACATGAAGATGATAGGTAGTCAGTAGGTAGTCTGTATGTATTCTGTAGGTAGTCTGTATGTGTCGGGTGAATAGCTTCATGAGTTTAAAGTAGATGTCATAATTTATGTCATGATCTATGTCATAATCTATATTATGAACTATTTTCTCAATATCAGGATACTAATAAAAAGATCAATCACAATTCCTGTTAACTTAAATTGGGTCAAGGTCACCGTGACTCAAGTCATTTATTTAAGTGACCTATAAGGAAATGAAGTTTGGGAAACGTTGCTTTAAAATAAATGACTGAAGTTAAAATTGTTCATTTTTTAAACGAAAAAAAAGCCATATCGATGTATGATCTATTATCCCCATCATTGAATTAAATCACACATTTCTTGAACCATCGATTAAGGTTTAATATTTTTATTTTAATCACTAAACTATTTGTACTTCGCAAATATGTGTTTTGTGTTTCGAAAAATAACAACCAAACATAATGTGTGTAAATACAACCAAACATAGTGTGTGCAAATACAACCAAACATAATGTGTGTAAATATAACCAAACATAATGTATGTAAATACAACCAAACATAGTGTGTGCAAATACAACCAAACATAATGTGTGTAAATATAACCAAACATAATGTGTGTAAATACAACCAAACATAATGTGTAAATACAACCAAACATAGTGTGTGCAAATACAACCAAACATAATGTGTGCAAATATAACCAAACATAATGTGTGTAAATACAACCAAACATAATGTGTTTAAATACAACCAAACATAGTGTGTATAAATGCAACCAAACATAATGTGTGTAAATATAACCAAACATAATTTGTGTAAATACAACCAAACATAATGTGTTTAAATACAACCAAACATAGTGTATATAAATACATGTTCAATTTGACAACATATTCTCAATTCTCAATATTCTTTTATTTAAATGTTAATTTATTTCACTGAGTATATCGAAGTACTTTGTAATTCATTAATACTCAGTCATATTGCTGAAACTGAATGGATACAGTAAATAGGAAGTGTAAAATTTCGTGTTTTTTTTTTTTCATAAATTTCTTCCACAATTTTCTGTTTCCTTTTTTTTTGTATTCTCCACTTTGTCTCCTCACTTCCGGTTCGTTAACCAGCATTTACATATGACCTACTTCATAACAAGTAGTCATTTACGACAGTCGTCTTCGGTAATCCATTATAAGTGATTTATTGTGTTATGAATGTAAAGAATAAATATCCGTTTATATAAGAACAGCGTGTAAGTAAGAAATTAAGAAAGAAAGATAGTAAGAAGCCGAATTGAACTTGCGCGGGTGCTGTATCGTGCCACACCAACTTGTCTCTGTGCTGCTAAGTGGCAGAGAAAAAATAATTAATTTGATCATTATTGCAATGATTCGGTTTGATTTAAATATTGAGAGAATTAATTACTGATTAAACAAATAATCCTAAGCTATTAGCTATGAGGGGTAAAACATAATTTGTGAAGTATGAAATGTACATTAGGTAAGTGACATATTAGGTAGGTGACATATTAGGTAGGTGACATATTAGGTAGGAGGTCATCAAAATAACTACGAAAATAAATATGGTTCTGGTAAAAGGAGTGAAGAAAATTTATTTAAATGTTTTCATTGGCTATTTAGTACATGAAATAAAGAAACTTATTAATGTTACTTTGTAATAGTGAAATAGGAAATTCTTGATTTAACATATTTTTTAATGTTGTCGCTAGAAGAACTTCTCATTTTCTGTTGTTGTTTGTGTTTGTTTGTTACGTTTCATTACCCTTAACTGAGATTAACATTATTTTATTTGTAGCTGTAAATAAACCAGTTAAGTAACCCACTTCGACAAAGTCATTCAATTCGTTTGTAGATGTGTGTAAAGAAAACATTAGAGAAATAAACCGAATATTATTTGAAATTTTCTCTCAGTTATCACGTTCCTGCCTTTTGTTCTCAAGTCCCTGTAAGGATGAGATGTTGATCTCTTTCATTATATTAACCACAAATGGCACGGTTTACGTCCTTCTTTTACCCTCACTAATACCGATAGTCCAATGGCCAGGGCCGGCAGCACGGTAGGTATAGATAAGTGACTGGGACTTGCCAGGAGTCGAACCCGTAACCCACATGCAGATCGTCTTGCAGCAAAAAAAATCTGGCCCGGCACCGGCCTAACCGCCCACGTATCTTCTCGAAACATTCTATTTATAGAGCTCCTGACCTAGTTTATCTGTGTATACAAAAATAGTTCGTCGAGAAATTGTTTCGTGTTTTATTGACCCAAACGCTAATTTGAAAATAAAATCTTTTGTTTTATTTATGTTTGGCTATGGACTTTTCAGACTCTAAAATGTCCACAATGTACAAGATTCCATCACAAAAGACTACATTTAGGATTCCATAAGACTATTCACAAGACTACATTTAGGACTACTTAAAACTATTCACAAGACTACATTTAGGACTACTTAAAACTATTCACAAGACTACATTTAGGACAACTTAAAACTATTCACAAGACTACATTTAGGACAACTTAAAACTATTCACAAGACTACATTTAGGACAACTTAAAACTATTCACAAGACTACATTTAGGACTACTTAAAACTATTCACAAGACTACATTTAGGACTACTTAAAACTATTCACAAGACTACATTTAGGACAACTTAAAACTATTCACAAGACTATATTTAGGACTACTTAAAACTATTCACAAGACTACATTTAGGACTACTTAAAACTATTCACAAGACTACATTTAGGACTACTTAAAACTATTCACAAGACTACATTTAGGACTACTTAAAACTATTCACAAGACTACATTTAGGACTACTTAAAACTATTCACAAGACTACATTTAGGACTACTTAAAACTATTCACCTGAACTGTCATTGTCCTTTCCCCCCCCCCCCCACACACACACAGATAAAAATATTTTTCACTGGAGATATTTATTTTTTATCCATCTTGTTTATTACGTATATAATATCCTGCAGTGTGTTTCTTGTGTCAACTGTGTTTAATAAATTACCAGACAGTTTTACTTTGTTGTGATGCGTTTCAATGTTTACCTCTTACTAAACGAGTTATTCCGCGACTAGGAATACCAATTTAAAACTGGATTGGTTGGTTTGTGATACATTATTTGAATGAACCACCGACTGTGTGTAAAACATAATCAATAATGTGTGCATTGTAAGATTTTCCTAATTCTTTCTATATATGTTTACATAAATATTCTAAGTGGGACGGATGGCCGAGTGTTGTAGATACTGTCGACCTGAGAGCATTGGGTTCAGTCCTCTGTGAGAGGATTATAATTGTCCCCACAAGTCCACCCAGCATTAAATAGGTAGCTGAATTAAGTTGGGGAAATACAGGCGGCTGGGCGTTGTACGAACCGCACCATCTCCTCATAAACCGAGATTATAGAAACAGATAAATTCTACACTTCATCTGCACCCTATGGCCCGTTATGGCTAAGAGAACTTTATTTTTTTTTAAATATTGTAAATGAGCGATAGACAGGTCGAGAACCGAAATAAAATGAAACAAAATTTAAATAAAGTAAACAAATGCAAACATTTTTATAAATGAAAGTACTAAAAAAAAAAATCTATGTTTCCATTTCACTCAGATCAAACAAATATTTTTATTAATTATAATGATCAATAAAATAGTAAGCACCAATATGAATAATTATTTCATTTCTGGCAAACACGCTTTATTTAGTCAATTAATTATATGTTTGTATATATATATATATATATATATATATATATATATGTGTGTGTGGGGGGGGGTGTTGCGTGCGGGGTTTATTTCTGGGTTGTTTGATCTATACAAACACCACACAACATAAGTGTCGAATGCAGGCTTTGTATTTTCTTTCTTTAATCTTAATGTTTATTTTCTCACTATCAAATGTTTACATCAAAAGTTCATAACATGACACATTCCAATATTCTCTAATGTCGTCTATATATTTCTATTGCTGTCTTTCACTACTACAATTGATAGAATTCTCGTAGACTATAGTGGTCTTCGTTATACCCAGGCTTGCGGAGCCGCCATATTTTTTCCGGCTCAGGCTCCCACAAATTTGACGGCCCCGGCTCGGCTCCGGCTCTCTATTAAGATAGTATCACACGAGAAAAAAAATTTGCAATTGCGCCACGCTAACATGCCGCGAATAAAAAATGTATGCAAATTTTGCCGCGTTCACCCCCATAGTTAGGAACTTGAAAAATATACGCATTGTCGGTTTTACTAAAAACAAACCATTTCATTGCAAGTAGAATCATATCATTATTTTCGACCGAGGTTTCACAAGTCGCTATTTTCATAAGTAATAAAAAGTTATTTCAATGATCAAATTAGCAAATAGTAAAATTATACATTATTTAAAATATTTTAAAGATTTCAATATTGATGTTTATTATTTATAAATTCGAAGTGACTATTCGGACCCGGGAACCAATAAACTCCGATTTTTATTCGGACCCCATCCAAATAAAATCTGATTGTTATTCGGACCCACAGCCTTCTAAATGTATCTACTCTATTTCAGCTATTTTGTTTATAATAAAATTGTTAAATACTATTGTTTTAGTCTATTACAATTCGCGATCAAATAATATACAAAATGACGCGTTCTATTTGTCGTCGTAGTAAAAATTTATTTTTCAATGATTGATACAATTATTCTATGAAATAAAACTGTTTTAACTTTATATATAACAAAATAACATGCCTTTAAAAAAAATTCGGAGGGTAAACAAGATTTTAAACGAACACAAAACGATTCCGCATTAAAGATTTCTTGTGGTGATGTGCGTGCACGCAATCATTTAAATGCTGTTACTGTTGTGGCGTTCGTAAAACATGACAACATTTCAAATTGTAGGAGGCAAACCATGAAACAAATTTGGAATTTTAAAGCTAAAAAAAAAAATTCTGCTTTAAAAAAAAAAAACATTTGGGAGCCGTGGAGCCGCCAGATTTTTGTAGGCTCCTGCTCCAGCAAAAAGTGCGGCTCCTCGGCTCCGGCTCCGGCTCCGCAAGCCTGGTTATACCCTCAAGTCTACTCTCCGATTTAACTCTCCTCAACTCTCTTCGACTGTCTCAAGTCCCGTTTTCAGTGTTACCAAATTTAAATCTGTTTTAAATGCCAGATTTTAGAAGATAAAATGCTAGAAGATGTTAGATCTTTTTTTTCAAGTGCTGAAAAAAATGTCAAAAAGTATTTTTAATGACTAATATTGTTTTATTAATGACAACTTCAATAATATGTCATTATAAGGTCATAGGTCATGCTGCACATCTTATGAAGTATTTTTTTTATTAAGTTGTATGAATACATTTTCAAATTTAGCCTGATATTTCTTTAGAAAATTCAAGATTTAAGCAGCAATTTTTGTGACCGTTTATTTCACTGCGAGAATTCTTGAAAGTACGTTGTTTCTCTTTTATTTTTCCACGATTTTTATACCGCTGTATATCTGCTACATATATTAAAAGGCTAAATTGGCGACAAACTGAATATTGAGCAAGTTAAAGGGGAACACTGCAGTCCGACTATATCAAACGGCTAACATATAAACAGACTTTGATGCAAAATTTGTAATGATGGAAAAAAAGTTTTTTTTCACACACTACACTACTAGATGACATAAAACATCTATTGTTGTCTACGTAGCTAACCAGGGTAGATGGGTCAGATCGGGACACATTCTATTTACAGTACTGAATAATAGTATGACACTGACCAACACACGTGTGCTCATAGGGGCGTGAACCGAAATCGAACACACCGGGTAACTTTATCCGCTGAGTAGGTTGTGAATAGCTTGAACAAGACAATGATAAAATAAAGAAATATTCTAAGAGCATTAATTTTAGAAGCTTTGTACACCGCCTCTCAGGTAGTTTAACAATAGTAAGAAGACGGCTGTGGTGAGTAGCCGACAGGCTTGGATACTTGGTTAAATTGAATGTTTGCTTCTAGCTGTAGGGAATTTATGTTTTCTCATTTTTTTTCATATTCATTGTTCAAACCAAAAAAAAAATGTTAAATTTCCTGCCAAATGCTAGATCCAAATTTTTGATGCTAGATGGCAAAAAATAATGCTAAATCTGGCATAAAAAATGCTAAATTCGCTACACTGCCTGTTTCTTAAACTTTCCCATCAGGCTTTGGGCACCCACTTGTTGGATTGGCTGGTTAAAGAAAACCTATTATAAGGTTAGCGCATTTTGCCACCGTCAGTTATGTCCGGTGATTTATGTTTCTTAGGAATGTTAGTTGACCTGTACGCGCTCTCCCTACTCTCGGAACAAAGGCTTAGACTATGTTCCGTCCCTAACCTGGGTAACTAGAAATTGTAACGACTTTACCCCCAAAGATTTACTTAATATATGATCCTGTCTTCAAAACCTACATTCTAACCAATGTGTGAGAACCCCTGTTATCCACAATCTGTGTATGACCTAAGTCTTAGGAAATACATGTTTACATTTTAATACATTTTATTAAAAGTATTTTTTCAAAAGGTTTGTTTTCGATTTTTTTCTACTTTCTACTTTTTGTGTCAAAAGAATTGAACTTTTGTGTATATTTAATAAAAACTAATATAACATGTATAAAGTGTCATAATGAGAGACTAAAAGATCTTTTGTTTTGAATATTTTGGTTTACTTTATATAGTCCAGGGAATCACGCGTGCTTTTGCGTGGTAAAGTTTGTATAAAATGTTAAAAATAGCGCATCAGACTTAAAAACAGCTTCAGAACACTGCACTTAAATGAACCCGGGCTAAACCTGAGAAACCCTTTATATATTTCCATTATTACCCTCTCTATATAAACATTATCAAAAAAGAAATTAGCTTCAGACACGAAAAGAATTCAATTAATTGTCATCTAATATTAATTCAAAATACAACTTTCAATTTCTATTAATTCTTCAACTAAATTAAAACCACCAGATGGCGTGGCGACAAAAAACTGGTACTTTCCCGCTAAATAAATGTAAATAAAACAAAAAAAAAAAAACGGGACGGGTGGCCGAGTGGTGTAGATACTCGACTGCCTCGGTGAGGCCCTTGAAATTTTTCCAGGTGAAATTTGGTGTAAAGTCGTCACACAAGTCCACCCAGCTTTAAATGGGTACCTGACTTTAAGTTCGGGAAGTAAAGGCGGCTGGGCGTTGTGCTAACCACACAATCCCTTCATATGCCGAGGTTATAGAATAGAATTCTACACTTCATCTGCCCCGATGGCCCGCTAGGGTTAAGGGAACTTTACTTTTTAAAACAAAAAAAAACTCACTTGTCAAATGAAATAAAACTTTCACCCCCCCCCCCCTCCTAATAACAAAACATGAATTCAGGATAAAATTAAACCATTAAGACATAAGTTGTACACCTGTTTATCTACAATGTTTGCTTTGAAAGTGTGAAAAAAACATTTTAAACAAAATTAAAAATAAAAAACTCGCCTTAGTTTTTTAAAAAAAGAGAAACATGCAGAAAATGTTGTTGAGTACAGAACGTCCGAGAATTTTTATCAAAAACTTAAAACACAAAAAATGACAACACAATGACGTCATAGAAATCAGCTCCTACAGTTTTAACTTGAGGCCAGTATGTAGGTATTTAATTGTGAATGTGTTTCCTCTTGAATTCATTTTAATTTAGTTTTAGTTTTACACTGGAAACAAACGATGCCCTATTTTTACTTTGGTAGAATGAGTGCAGACGATACGAATTTATTTCCCTGTTGTTTACAACCTGCGTTTGGTTTTTTTTTTATCATGTCAACGATGAATGGATGCTTACAACTGATTAGATTGTAAAGTACCAAAGGCGTCGATACAGTGTGCTGGGGTGCAGTCTGGGGTGATACTATCTTGGATGAATGGGGAGGGGGGTAGACCTGCGAAAAAAGGTTATGTAAAACAGCTTTTGTAAAATGAAATGGAACTTGCGTTAAATTAAAACATTTCGCAGCAACACAATTGAATAAAAACATCTTTTTTTTTATTTAGACAGACGGACGAACGGACGGACGACAGACAGAAAGATAGATTAGATAGAAAGACTGATAGATTGATTGTTGAATGGATAGATAGATGGATAGATAGATAGATAGATAGATAGACAGACAGACAGACAGATAGATAGATAGACAGACAGACAGACAGATAGATAGATAGATAGATAGATAGATAGATAGATAGATAGATAGATAGATAGATAGATAGATAGATAGATAGATAGATAGATAGATAGATAGATAGATAGATAGATAGATAGATAGATATTACGACCAGAACATGGTAGAACTTCTACAAGGTTTTTTTTGGCAGTTAGTTGTAGATTAGATTTTTTTAAAGTTTTATATTTACAAACAAATGAATATTACCAAATATAAACGTGAATGTATTAGTTTGAAGGTAATGTCAATACACACCTGTGTATGGTCAATTATTTGATTGTTATAGAAGATGTTCATTATGATTGTTATAGAAGATGTTCATTATGATTGTTATAGAAGATGTTAATTATGTTTGTTATAGAAGAAGTTCATTATGATTGTTATAGAAGATGTTCATTATGATTGTTATAGAAGATGTTCATTGTGATTGTTATAGAAGATGTTCATTATGTTGCTTGAGGAAAGCTGCACTTTGAAAAAAAACAAATCACTAAAATTTACAGAAAAAAAAATTCGGACAAAAATTATATTCAGTGAGATAGTAAAAGTGATTGGTTAATTGAAGGTATCGTGTTTGAAAACCAATTTCTTACTGGCTTAATTCTTTGTGCCGACATGAACAAAATTATAACTGTCTATACCTGACTATAGATGTCTATACCTGACTATAGATGTCTATAATTGTCTATATCTGTCCAGGGCCGTTTAAAAATCATCGCTTTCAAAGTCGTAGGCCCTCCCCGATTTCATTTTTTAATATTTTTCAGGAATGCACCGGCACTTATTTGCCATTCTGGCTTTCGTAGGCTCTTGAAAAGTCCGTAGGCCCTAGGCACAGTGCGCATTGTGCCTATATGTTAAAACGGCCCTAAATATGTCCATACCTTCATGCATGCCTGTATCTGTCTATAAATGTCTATACCTGTCACTTAGTGCCATGTTCTATTTGTTTTCTATTTTCCTTTTTTTTTAACTTTTAATGTAAAACTTGACATAAAATTAGTTTTGGATGGATGGCCTAGTGGTGTGGAGTGCTTGACTGTCGACCTGTGAGTCCTTGTTTCGATCCTCGGTGAGAACCACTGGCATTTTCTAGGTGAAATTTGGTCTCCCAGGTCCACCTAGCTTTAAATGGGTACCTGACATTCGTTAGGGAAGGCTAGCAGCACAATCCCTTCATATGCCGTGATTACAGAAACAGAAGAGTTCTACACTTCATCTGCCCCGACGGCCTATTAGGCTAAGGGAACATTACTTACATAAAAATAGAAAGTATTAAGAACAAAATAAAAAATATTTAAATTAAATAAACTAACAAAATGATTTGGAAAAATCAATAATGTCTGTAAAAAAAAACCGAACACGATGACCTATATATATTTTTTTTTTTAATTTTCTTTGTGTTCCTTAAAAACCTCAAAAACGTGTTTATAGTGATAAAATTTATTTTACTGGATTCATAAATAAAAATAATAATATAATCAACGTAAGATGAAAAATGTTTCAACACAGCTGTAAACAATAATAGAATTAACCTGGAAGACATGTACACTCATTGCGGACGAAACGACATGAGTAAATACACATGTTATTTTTGATGAAGAAATAATTCCCATTTTCCAGTAATTAATATACATTTATGCATATATTATATTTATTATTAACACTTAAAATTGAGCGTTTAGTCAAAAAGTGGTTTTAAACCCCCTCCCCCATATCAGCTGGGGATAAAAAAAAACAACAACTGCTAATGGTCATTCACAAATGTCAATAGGGAAAAAATTTGAACATTTTTTTCCATATTGCAATAGTTATATTAAACATGAAGCGAAATGTTTATTAATATTTCAAGTCCCCAGTATGGATAAGATGTTTAGCTATTTATTCTACTAATAACTAATTGGTAGTGTCCTTCCTTCATACTCATCATAGCACCACAAATATATAGTTCAGTGACTAGATTTACTGGGATTTGAACACGTAACGTCCAGCATGACTACACCGGTGATTCTCAAAGATCAAAACCATGACCTTCATGCTGGCTGTCGCGCGATGTACACATCTCGGCCATCTGCCACCTGATGGTTCCGGGTTTGATCCTTTGGTGAGAACCAATCAAATGTTATAGATCATGGTAAACGTTCCATCCATGTCTCCAGTGGTGCCACCATGTTCAATGAGCTATCGGCCATGGTGGGAATGAAAGAACAGCGCTGTAAGAAATCGTCCCATATCGGTTTATAGGATCTAAGATTCATACCTTGCCCATTCAGCGAATTGGTAGAGCTTTGATTTATAATATTTTTTCCAAAATTTGATGCCTTCATCGATAATAGAATAGAAAATAATGTTTGTGATTTGATTTGATATAAAAACGTAGTGCAAGAATAGTCAGCTTCAAAAAGGTACTTGCAACCGGGCAGCAGACTGTCTATACCCGGCTCTGAGTATGTTACATTCAATAATTTCAAACCTTGTCTAATGATGGTAATGGCGAATATTATTTCATACCTTGTCTAATGATGGTAATGGCGAATATTATTTCAAACCTTGTCTAATGATGGTAATGGCGAATATTATTTCAAACCTTGTCTAATGATGGTAATGGCGAATATTATTTCATACCTTGTCTAATGATGGTAATGGCGAATATTATTTCAAACCTTGTCTAATGATGGTAATGGCGAATATTATTTCAAACCTTGTCAAATGATGGTAATGGCGAATGTTATTTCAAACCTTGTCTAATGATGGTAATGGCGAATATTATTTCAAACCTTGTCTAATGATGGTAATGGCGAATCTCCTTGGTCATTGGCATTTTTTGGTTTTAATTTATTCCCCTAGCTGCATTTTAAAATATATCTATTTTCGATTTTTTTAGACAATATAAAATATTAATAACATTATGTTATTTTTTACGACAGCATGGGCACTGGGCAGTTTCTAATACAGTGATATTATTTTCCCCCGGGTGGGGGGGGGGTGAATAAACATTTCCTTTGTGCTGTGGTTGGCTATTTTTAATGTAGCTGCTTCAAAATAATCTATAGATAAGGAAATCGTGTTCATTTTGTTTTGTTTTTTTAGATATGGAAAATATCAGATTTTACACACATACAATGCACCCTGTTAGTGATTTGACGTGTGTATTTTCGTATAAGATAATTTCATTTTACCAGCTAAATGCCTTACACGGTGTATAATGAATCTCACTATGAGTCTGAGCTATAAATAATTCAGTTAAACAAATCTTGTCATTAAGATTCAAAAGCTATGTCTACAATGAAGTCACCCCAGACCTATTTTCAAAGTTAGCTTGCATAAAATACCTTATTATCCCTTTCATCTAAATTACGTCTTTGTTGTACACAATTTTTTTTCTTCAAGGGAGATTATAATGTACAATAAATCGACATATTCTACCTCCAACTTTACTCCCTCTCTCTCTCTCTCTCTCTCTCCCTCTTTCTCTCTCCCTGTGATGACCTTCAACATCCAGTTTAGCCCGGCAGTTGCGTTAACCCGCTTTCAGCCATTACCGATTTATGCTACAAGTCATGTGACCCCAGTCCGCTAGGCTCCAAAGAAAAAATGAAACCGTGTGGAGGGTGTAAAAAAAAAAACAGCCGGCGGCTCGCAGCGGTGGCGCATGCGCGTTGAGCTAAGCCATGTTGCTAAGTAAATAGATACGTGTTGTGCGTGTATTAAATAAAATATATATAAATGTGTGTGTGTTGTGTGTGTGTGTTATGTGTGTTGTGATTTTGAAGTGGCGCTCGTCTTCGTCACTGTTTCGTAATGCGGAGAGTGTGTAATAGGTTTACCTCAACACAGAAATAACTGCCTCTATACCATCACGTACAATAGGTTTACCTCAACACATCAATAACTGCCTCTATACCATCACGTATAATAGGTTTACCTCAACACAGAAATAATTGCCTCTATACCATCACGTATAATAGGTTTACCTCAACACAGAAATAATTGCCTCTATACCATCACGTATAATAGGTTTACCTCAACACAGAAATAACTGCCTCTATACCATCACGTATAATAGGTTTACCTCAACACAGAAATAATTGCCTCTATACCATCACGATGAATGTTGTCTGGATCACGTGACCACGTGAGGTAAACAGTTCATTGACGGACGCTTCATTGTAGTGTTGGAAATGGAACCAAGCATTTGCCCATTCGTAGCAGATGAAGTCGCAGGCAGGAGCGAGGATGCTGCACCACTCTGGTATCATAAATAATGATATATTAGTATATATTGCACGTGAGTTCAATCTTGCCTGGTGTAAATTTGGTAGTTTCTTCCAGCTGATGCGAGACCAACGTGAAGTGATTTTGTAATGACGATATGCCTGACATAATTCATATAAGAACTTGAAATCATCTTGCCATCCAGGGTTTTCGCCTGTGATACATCATCTGTGGCAACGAGAGTGACATAGTTTTGTGTAAATTTGTCAATGAAGGAATAATTGAGTTCTGGTTTGCTCGTTGGCTCTTGAATAAGAAAATTCATGAAAAGTTTTAGAAGGAGGTCGAGTACAAGGTGTTGACAGTCAATATATTGTGACTTCTGAAAGCCCTTGCTCAAGACATCATCCTGTATGAGCTTTACAATCAAATACAAACGTCCGGTATTTACTGCGGTCGTGTCGCAGATTATCATGCAAATATTTTCCCAAGCATCGTATTCATCAATTAGCGGATGTAGTTCCTTGTGAATGGCCGCGTCAGAACCACTCTCACATTTAAAAATACCGAGTTTGATTTCGGTTGACATATTTTTCAGTAGCACTGCTTGATACTCTTCCCTTGCACTCGTTTACCAACAAACTGGAGACAATCTTTGCTTAGAAGTTTTTGAACAATTTTGGTTTTCATTTTCCATCCTTAAGAGATCACTCGTTTCCAGACACCCGTCTGACTTGGAACCGGCACATCGTGACCCTGTTCAGCAATGGTTGCAAGAACGTCATATGCTTTATGTGTATAAATTTTGTTTTTGAGTTATAGCAAACCAGCGGTTGTAGTGCTTGCACTTTGGTATTTAGGTTTGCATTCAAGAAATGATGACGTGAAAGAATAGGTTGGCGACTCGGGTGAAGAAGCAGGGGTTTCATAATTCTAAGATTCTGAGACAGTTGTATGTGTTTGTGTAGGTTGTGAGACAGGTGTACGTGAATGTGTAGGTTGTGAGACAGTTGTATGTGTTTGTGTAGGTTGCGATTTATAAGAGCTGGCTTGAAGTTGAGTTTTTGATAGTCGGGTTATATATAGTGAACTCGCCAAAGCTGGAGTGAGTTCGCACGGTATAGCTGGGATCAAAACAAAGAGAAAAACAATTAATAACAATCTGTAAATGCCTTGTTTATAAAGGAATGGAAACAACTGAATGGAATGTGCTTAAAAGCAGTCTAGAAAGTCATATAAAAATTCAGTGTGAAATTGAAACTGATAGTCAAACTGCGCGATGTGTAAAAAATTAAAAGGTGGGAGAACTTTTTTCAATTAAAAAAAATTAATGTTGCTACTGTCATCTACATACAATTGTTCCTTGAAAATGTAAGGGGTTTCAGTTTCGTTACGAAAAAAAAAACGAAAATAGTTATCACCGTACTATGTACACAGCTGTTTAGTTCACATCAACGATACAAACGAAAACGCAAGAAATAATACTTCGATAATAAAAGTAAAAAGTATAAAATTTAAAAAAAATATAAAAAAACGGACTGATGACCAAGTAATGTAGATACTCGACTGTCGACTTGATAGTCATGGGTTCGATCCTGGGCGAGAACCAATGGAATCTTTCCAAGTCCTGGAAAGTTCCACAAGTCTAAATAGCTTTAAATAAATATTCTTTTACCTAAGCTTAAGAAAATATAATTTTATTTTTCAGTGCATTCTAATACAATTCTATTTTTCAAAAGTTTTTATTCTAATTCTTTTTAATGATAATTTTTTACTTTTAGAATTTAAATTAATTCTTGATTTATCTCATTTTAGTTCTTAATATTGCCATTTCGTAACAAGATATCAGACACAATTTATCTTACTTCTGTGACAATAACTCCATTTATTTATCTTCAGATGCATTAGTTTTCTTCGAAGTGGCTTTTATCTCCTTTTAAATTTATCGCGTGGCTTTAAGAGAATGTAAGAATATTATTGTTTGAAAATTAAAAATATACGTTTTATGAGGCAAGATTTTTTTAATTCATCAATTCATTTACTAAGAATATATTTTTGTTTAAACTGACGTTAAATAGAATTTTAAAAACAAGCAAAAATATAAAATAAAGGTCATAATTGTTTAGAGTAAACTTTGACTTTTTACTAAGTAAATAAAACAACTTTTTTAAGCAAATGTAAGTTTCTTTCTAATTTTACTTAATGTGGAGGTAATACTGAAATGTAAATCAGTTCAATTGATATTACTAATAACTTATCATTCGAATAATACAATCAAAAGTAAAGAATTAAAAACAGTCATGGTATAGTCTTAGCATCCAACCCTAGAATAACACAAAAAATACAAACAAATTTTAAAGGGGTAAAACCTGTTCAGCCACAATTTTTCACCTATACATTCAACTCAACCTACCGGTACTATCAATCTCATTTCTGATTTTGGTCTTTTCGTTAACTTTTACAAACCCTAATTTGAATTAATTCGAAATAATGACATCATTAATACTCTCTTACGAAGATGTTTCAAAGTTAAAATGAAATCAATGTTAACAGTCAACTCGTCATAAGCTGTCTTAAAAAATGACGACTAATAAATATGGCGGCTTCGATCTGCGTTTAAAATGGCCGTACTTTTTGTAGGTCAGTGACATTTAGTCGTAATATTACCGCATACTACCGTGTTTCCATGACCAACGTCATATTAATTAAACCATCAATCGAACTCAATAGGGCCTAGAGCTTTGCGTGACTTAAAAACGAACAGAAACATAAAAAAATGGGTTTAACTGTTTTATGTCTTTCGGGTCTTAAGGTAACTTTACTCTTTTAAGCCTTTATAAATTTCTTATACATCAATATTCAATATTCAAACACCTAATAGCTCACTGGATGAAATAAAAAAAGTGTAGGTTTCAAAGACACGAAAAAAAAAAATTAAATTTTTAAAAATATAATGGACAACTCAAATTTTATCAAATTACGCAATTAAACAATCAAATTTTCCCTTCATGGATCAAAGACATCGTAAATTGCTGGCAGTAAGATAAAATGATAGAAAATTGATGTTTTTATTGATGACAGTATCAGATAAAAAGATTAATATAAAGTTA